>JAJEJO010002625.1:152980-340846 GCA_020662805.1 Glaucomys volans
TGGACTGGTTCCTTGAAGGCCAAGTCATGGTGCCAAAACCCCCAGGGAGTGACACTGTGGGCTGTGAGATCAGTGGGGTACCAGGATTTCTGGAAAAGAAAGCAAGCTGGTGAGTAGAGAGATGCTGATGCAAATTGTATCATGGGAAAATTGCATTCAGACCATGGTTCAAAAACCAAGTGCATATGGCTCGGAAGTGCACCTTCTTATTCTTCCTATTTATCCCAAAGGAAAGCTCGTGCCCCTGAACTGAGAACCCCCTCCACATCCCTGCAGCCCTGCCCACACACTCCTGTCTTCTCTCTTGACCATGCTTCGTTGAGTAGCCTGTCCCTGGTTGCTCCAGCCCCACAACCCTTCCCTCGTGCAGTCCCCAACACCACCTCTGGTCCTGTGAGCACCAGTCCTTCCTTCCAGGCATCCCGTGTGGGAACCAGCATCACCATGACTTCTCCCTGAGCTTCACCACCCAGCCCTGAAGTCCTCTTTCTCCAAGTCTCATACCCTCTCCTCCATCCGCAGACTCCGGTCAGGGAAGTCTGGGTCCTGGTCGACCATCCCCCTCCTCCCCCAATTTTAATCATTTAACTATTAGAAGCGAGCATTCTGTGGCCACTGCATCCACACTGTCGTTAACCACTGTCACTCTACTTCCCAAGTGCTCTGTCACTCCAAGCAGAAGCTCTGTGCCCACTGACAACAGCTCCCCGATCCCTCTCCCCAGCCCCTGGGGGCTCTCTTCTACTTTCTGCCCGCTCTGGACACTGCCTGTTGGGTGGAGTCACACAGCCTCAGTCTGTGTGTCCGGCTTCTCCCAATGGCAGAGTCCTCAGGCCTATTCCCTGTGTTCGCCTGCGGCAGGTTCCGTTCCTGTTCATGGCTGAGGTTTTCTCCGAGGCGCGTGCAGACCACAGTGGGCCACCCACTCCTCTGCCTTTCTCACCATGTCAATCCTCCTGCTCAGATGATCTCAGTACTTCTGGAGTAGCCACAGAATGCAGTCCAAACGTCTGCCTGCCGTTAAGCACACCTCCCACCTGGCCCCAGTCTGCAGACACACCTGCCCCCAGGTCAGGCAAAAACACTGGCTGTCAACGAACATACCCCGAGTCTCTGGTGTCTACACCTTCGCTCACGTGTCTCCTGCGCCTAGAATGTTCTCCTGCTCCTCAGGTCAAAGCCCACTGGTCAGGCTCTGGTCCCTCCTGCTGTGTTACACCTCCCACTTCCCAAGAGCAAAGTCACCCTCTGTCAGCTCCCAAGCACTTTCCAGCATGGCACTGAATCACCTCCTGTTTTTCTCTCTCCTACTCCTCCCTGTGGGTTGAGTGCCTCCAGAGTCATTGGCCGAATATGCAAGGTTGTGGTCTGCAGAGAAGGAGTTTCAATAAATATTTGCCAGTTGACCCCAGTTGACATCAAGAGGACTGGGAAGGTGACATCAAGAGGACTGGGAATTCTCCCAGTGACCTGGCAGTCTGATTATAATTGATGTGGAATAAAACAGCAATTATTTGGGACAAAATGTAGTAACTATGGAAAAGAAACGGCTCAGTTGACAGGAAACTATTGGAAGGGGGAGTCAGAGAGGCTGGCCTCAGATGTCCAGCAAAGTGCAACAAAATAAGCAGGATTTTCATGTCAGAAAAGCGACCTATCAATACCATTGTGGCCTGCAGGGTGGACTCAGAAATGGGGCTCAGCAGGACAAGCATGGTCAGGGAGGACGCAGCAGAATGTCACCTTCCTGGAAGACAGGAACGCTGCATCGTTAGGAGGTGCCACTTCTTGGGTCAGTACTGCAAGTCAGTCCCCTGGCAGGCTGCCCAGCAAGCTGCCCAGAGCCTTCCCCGGCAGGGGCCTTGGTCTAGTTACGTTGGGTGCCTAAGCTTAGTCTTCTTAGTCTTCTTCTTCCACGACCCTTGCAATGTTGTATCTTTGTTGTTTCTTAGGAAAATGGAAGGGGGCTTGTTGGGGGAGGGGGCAGCCCAGGAGCCCAGGGAAGCCCTGCTAGGGGCCCCAATGCCACTGGGTAGGGGCATGCACGCCACCTTGTGGCAGGAAATAGCCCTGCTTCTGTCGCAGCCTGAGTCTAGACAGATGAGCCGCTCTCTGGTCCTTGAACTCCAATCCAGGCCTTCAGGGAGACTCAGGTGTGGGCGAGGAGAAAGTCCCCTGTGCTGGCGGAACCAGCTCTGGGCGATGAAAGCTGGGACAGCACAGAGTTGCACGTCTGAGTGACTAGGACCCACTAAAGGCAGACATCTTTCTCTGGGAACTCCACGTGGTCCCAGGAAATCTTCAGATCATTAAAACAGCTCCTGAGTTTTCAGAAAAGGAAGCAAAGATGGCATGTGTTCTCATCTCGGGCTCTCCAAAAACAAGCCAGGGCAGCCTGGTTCTCAGTGTCACATAGACAAGGACCATGCTACGGGAGCAACATGGCCCCTGACAAGTCCCCACGGCATGGAACTGAGGAGGAGGAGCATGAGTCAGAGGTCAGGGAGGCCTGGCTGTGCTGCGGGGCTCCCAGGCCTGGTCAGGGAGGCCACACGTAACCACAGCATGGATCAGACTGGAGGTATGGCGTGGACAGGGTGACACTCACATCGAATGACAGGTGAGACCGTAGGCAGTAGCACCACAAGTCATGAGTGCAACACGGCCCCTCAGAACAGATGCCAGACCCCAGGAAGGCCCCTCTTGCTGTGGGATGAAGCCCCAGGCTTCCCTGGGTTCGGTCTGAAGGACACTGGCTGTGTTAGCAGTGTTCCAGAGACAATGACAGCAAGGAACCCCGAAACCTTGTCGAGCGAGACTCGAGGGGAGGCGTCCATGTGAGCTAAGTCCTTAAAAGACTGCTCCTGTCCACAGGGAACAGCAGACTCCTGGACCCCAGTGTAAAGCCGAGTCCAGAGGGCCAGGCCTTCTCTCTCTCCGCCAGGGAGTGGGCAGAGGAGGGTGCCCAGGAGGTGGGAGGTCCTGGCAGGCAACCACCTGCCACAGGAGCGGATCAGACACCTTCCCGGGCTCCGCCAGGCCTGAGCTGACCACAGGGCCTGTGCTGTATGGTCGTCCCTCCTGCACTCCCCGAAGGAGAGTCGACTCGCAAGTGGCGCCGGGTGTTTTTTTCACAGTGGGGCATCAGCAAACATGTGCTGACTGATTTCCTCCCAATCAGGCAGACTGGAGGCTGATTTCCCCAGAGGCCTGCAGCCCAATGATGAGGCTGTGTGAATTATTAAATAGGACAAAGCAGCCCCTTCTGCTGTACCACTCACCCAGGTAGCGTGGGTTCTCCTGAAGGATAAGTGGTTTGAGGACCACAGTTTTAGGAACATTTGTCTCACAGACATGCTTTTAAACAAGCATTAGGCGGGTGCCACGACCCACATCTTAGGGAAAGAAGGAGGGGTGTGGTCTTGGAAGCCAGACCCATGAGCAACTGGAGGACAGTCATGAACAGTCCGATGCTGACCCTGTCTGGGTGTCGGTGTCCACCTTGGGTAAGATACTACCCACCTTGTGAAGGCCATGGGAAGAGCGAGCGGATAAAGATGTGCCAGGTCCCAGTGTCCCTGGCACAGGCGAAACAACCCCCAGAGATCACAGGACAGAATCAGAGAGGACAGCACTTGCTCTCCCGTGGCTCAGAATCCACAGGGTCTCAAGTTAAGCACTGTGCTCATCTTTTTAACATGGCCTGTGCCTTTGGCTGTCTGGATTTGTACCAAGCAATTTGCCTACCATAAGAGTTCATGGGTTACAGCGCCTACTGTGTGTTGTCTACACGGCCGCTGGTCCTGCCTTCTGTGCTGGTTGAGCCCTGATTGGGTTTTTACCTTCCCCCCTGCCTCTCAGTGCAGGCAAATCCCAGCTGATCTGCTCTCTGTCCTGAGATGTCGCTCCATAAGAATGTAACGCCTAGAGCTGCTATCGACTTTAGGACCAGGAAGGGCGTCATCAACATCCTTACTGTGACAGCTCCAAAAGACTCAGAGACTGATGCTCGAGGATGTCCCCGAGCCACTGAGATCATCAGCCCTGAAGCTGCCTCACCTCTGATCTGGAGCGTAGAGATCACAACCCCCTTACTGGCTAAGGCGCTGCGCGTTGGGCTTTCTGGTCTTGCCCTTATCAGCATACTGACTTTTGCACATGTGCTCTCCTTCCTGAGGGCTTTCATATTTGGGGTTATTCGGTCGAGTGGAAATACATTGGATCCTACTTCCCCCTAGAACTTGGAAACGATCGCTTCCCTTTCATCTGGCATGGCAGCTACTGTGGAGGGGCTGAAGCTGCTGCCCTCTCCCACTGATTCCCCTTATCCTCGATAAGGGATCCAGGGCATCTCCTCCTGCTGGTCATTCTACGCCAGGCTTTACTGGAATATAGGTGAGAATTTTTGATCTGCAGACTTAATTCTTTTATTTCAGAAATGTTTCCTTATATCCCTGGGGAAAAAAATCTCACGAAGTCTTTTTTTCAGAAACATCAACTTACCCTTTTGTAATTACTTAAATGTCTTCATCTTTCTACTCTGTATTCACTGTAATTTATTCAAGTCCAAAGTCAGTAATTTGGCTAAGTTATGCCTGATCTACTTCTTGGTTTCTCTGACTTCTGTATTGAAATATTTCTGATTTTCATTTGATTTTCTCAGGCATGTGATCTTTCCCTTTTCATTCTGTTTTATATTCTCTCCCAAGTCTTATTTTATTAAATAGATCTCATGTTACTGTTCTATAACATGGAACACATGTAAAGAATTTTATTTATTTGATTCTTTACCTGTCTCACCAAGCTATAAATCCTTTTTTATTCCGTTTTTATTAGTCTCGGATTTGGATAGTGAATATGCTGCTTCTTTCTACCTTATTCTTATGTAACATGGGTTGCTCTTGGCAAATCTCCTATTTCTTCGCATATAACCTGCACAATTTCTCTTGGGCTCCCTCCTGGGTGCGTTCAGGGGCCGGGATGTTGCAGTCTGGTATTCCTTTGGAAGGTCTGAGAGCAGTGGGGCCGCTGGAGAGTCCTGCGGCGCACACTTCCACATTTTTATGCAATGACCTCTCCGCGCTCTTCTGGCTGCCTTAGTCCTGTACACCGTGCTGGGGAACCGCACATTCTAAGGTTTGCATATAAGTCCCCATGGTTACTAAGATAGAGAATGAGGGCAAGGGAGGCACTCATAGCGACGATAACGAGCACCCCCAGGGCAGTTCACCTTACGACAAGACTGGCCTCACTCGCGGTCACCATGGCCCAGAGGGGCACGTCTGCGCCTGGCCCAGAAGGCATGCCCAGTAGCGCGCACAGCAAATCGCTGCCACGCCCACATGGGGGACGTGGGTACTGAGGCCAGACCAGGCAGCACTAGCCCCAGGCCGCGGAGCTGAGCGGCATGACAACCGGGCAACCCGGAAGGCGGCGGGCGCGAGGCGCTGGGTGCGGACCGGCTCCGCCGAGCACCCCTCCCGCTTTCTCGCGCAGCCCCGCGCGGTTGCCACGGGACGCCACTGCGCAGGCGCAGCGTCCGGTTGCTAGGACAGCCTCACTGCAGAGCAGCCGGCGAGGTTCCCGAGCCTTGGGCGCAGGGAGCCAGCGACCCCGCTCTGCCCTGCGGCCACCACGCTCCCCGTTGCGCAAAGTGAGAGGCTGCCCGGTCCCCACCCTTCCTCCGGAGAACCGCGACCTGCGGTGCCCGACCGGCAGTGGCCAGCCTTCAAAGGGCAAAGGAAGAGTTTCCCGGTGGGTGAAGGAAAGAGGGGAAGCGGCCAGCCATGTCGAACGCGTAAGTGCTGGGCTCCCAGCCCTGGCCACGGTGGACTTCAGGCCAGAAGTGGCCTGTCCCGCGTCTTTCTTTTCTCCTCCCTCCCCTCTCCCTTCTCCTCTCTGCTCCACCGCCCTCCCCTCCTTCTTACTTTGTAGCAAATTCAGATGTGCCTGAGAATGGAGGATCAGCTTCTTGTGGACCGGGAACATGGTACCCTTAGATCTCCCCTCCCCGGAAGAGGAGGAGCTCCAGCCAGGTCCTCTCTGATGCCCCAGATGCCTTAGGGTTGAGGAAATCTCGGTTCGTGTTCCACAGTAGTAAATGGGTTCTTGTGTGAATACCCATGATTTAGTCGGCTATTTCACTGTTGTGACCCAAGGACCTGACCAGAACAGCTGTCAACGGGGGCTCACAGTTCCAAAAGTCAGTTCATAGACAGCAGACTCCATTCCCCAGGGCCCAAGGTGAGGCAGAACATCATGGCTGGCAGAGGAGTGTGGCAGAGGGAAGCAGCTCACACGATGATCAGAAGGCAGAGAGACGCCGCGCTCCAAATATAAAATGTATACTCCAAAGCCATGCCCCCAATGGGGTACTTCCTCCAGCCAGACCACCCGCCTCCATTACCTCTCAGTTAATCCCAGCAGGGATTAATTCACTGATTAGGGTTAGGATATAACCCGATCTTTAACCAACCTCCTTGCGTTGTCTTACCCGTGAGCTTTTGGGGAACACCACACTAAACCATAACAACCTAGGTCCCAAAACTTCAGTCAAGAAAGATCTTGAGGGAGCGTCCCTTCCTTTGCTTTCCACCTGGCCCTGGTGGAGGTGCCCAGAGGCTGTCCCTAGTGTGTGCCATGAGCCCAGCACCTGCTCCAGAGTTACCTGGCCAGGTCCTCAAGGTAGTAATTTCACACGTGGACTGCTGACTCAGGGACCGCCGTTCCGAGCCCCTGAGATATACCAACTCTTTCTTCTCCACAGCCACTCCATAATGCGGGCTGTTGTTATTCCATTCTACAGATGAGGAGCTTGGGTACAGAGGCGAATAGCCCATACAGCAGGCGCGAGGTGTGGTCCCAGAGCGGCAGCTCCAGCCACAGTCTTGCTGTGACAACCCTCCCTGCTAGGCGAGGAAACCCAAGCAGAGGCTGAGGGATTGCCAAGGTTTGGGGCTGGGGGAGATCAGGAGTTCGGCTTGGGACCTGCTGAGCCCAGCTGAGCACTCAGGCCTGGGTTCATGCAGAGCTGTGTGTGGTACAGGAACATAGCTGTCAGCACGGGGTAGTCTTTAAGAGATGTAGAATGAGCACAGGTAGGAGAAGGGACGAGGACAGGCCTCGGGTCACCCATGGTAGGAGACAGGGAAGGCACATCAGCAAAGAAAGCAAAGCAAAACCAAAAGGTGGAGTTCCCTGGAAGCCAGGTGGTGGGAAATAGTATTTCTAGGAGAAGGGTGCTGTCACATGCTGCTGGGGACAAGATGGGGGAGAACCAAGAGTTACCACTGACTTAGGAACCAGGAGTTCAGCAGTGACCGTGGCAGGCGCTGATTCAGTGGAGCGATAGGACAGGAAGATTTCGTGCAGAGGGCGTAGGAGAGTGAGAAGAGAGGAGGCAGAGACTGATGGTGGTGAATCTCTAAAGGGTTTTCTGCCATGGAGCAGATGGAGTGGCGGCTGATGGCAGTGAGCATCAGAGACAGCTTGTCCCTAAAGACAGGAAAGCAATGGCATGTTTGTTTGCTGACGGGAGTGGCCCAGAAGTAAGGAGGACAGCTGGAATAGGAGGAAAGGCAGGTGCCACTTGGGGAGGGGCCTGGGACCCAGTGGACAGCTCCAGGTGCTGGTGGGGTAGGGAGAGGCCCTGGTCAGCCTGGAAAGGTGGATGCAGATGAAGGCCATGTGGAGGGGCAGCCCTCACATCATCTGACAAGTGGCCCTCAAGCAAGGGAGTGCTAGGGAGGGGGAGTGACCTGGGGTGACCTGAAGGGGGAGCAGCCCAGCCCACAGCCCAGGGCAGGAGGGCTCTGAGGGAGAGCCAGCCTCTTCAGAGGGCACCTGGGAGGGTCAGGCCTCCCTTAGAGCAGGAAGGTGGAGAATTCCAGACAAGGATTCAGCTAGACGACATCACGAGAGTCAGGTCTTGTCACGTATGTGAGATGGGAGAACTCACCACGGTCGGTGTGCTGGTGTCCCCCAGGTGTCCCGTGGAGGTGGTCTTTCCCTCCAGCCCCTCAGGGGTAGGAAACGGCTGAGAATGGAAATAGCAGTGTGGGCCTTTCAGCTGTCCTGTCCAGTCTTCACCCTCCTGACTCCAAATGCTGTCACATTTCTAGGTCACATGGCCTCATCTGAAACCGTCATACTTGTACAAAATGCCGTGTCTCATGGATGATGCCGCCTGGTCCTTGCCGGTGCTTTTCAAGCCTCAGGGGCACTGTCCCATCTCTTACGCTGGCCCATGGTGACCCTCTGAGCAGGGTCCTTATCCAGATTTGCCACTCCCCGAGGCATGGGCGCAGAAGGAGAGGTGGCAGCCTCACGTGGACGCCCTCGTGGCCGTCTGCTACAAACCTAGAGCAGTCCTCGTCAGCACTGGGGACTGAACCCCGGGCCCTGCACCACAGGGCCACACCCCAGCTCTCTCTGGTTTTTGGTTTGAGACAGGGTCTTGCCAAGTTGCTGGGACTGGCCTGGAGCCGCCGTCCTACAGCCTCAGTCTCCGGAGTGGCTGGGATTGCGATGTGCACCAGGGCACCTGGTTGCTATTTTAAACCTGTAGCATGTTCACCTTGAGGGATCACCTCGCCAAGACAGGAAGATAGCGTCCACACAGACACTTGTGTGGGAACGTGAACCGCGGCACCGTTCTTGGTGGCAGACGTGGCTGAGTGGAGAGCCCTGGGGGTCCCCACATAGGGGAGGATTGCTTGGCAGGAAAAGGAATGACATTCTGATTCACACTGCAGCGTGGATGAATGTTGGACACTGTGCGGTGAAAGGGGCCAGTCACAGGGCCATTGTTCCATGACTCCGTTCACACGTGCGTCTTCCACCGAGGACCTCTGTGTTGGGCCCTGCCGTGGAGTGAAGTGACGGGCTTCCCCAGGAGCTGTTCTTCTGGTTTTGAATCTGAGCCTTTCCCAGGGGTCAATACAAGGGTCAGAGCTCTCAAGGATGCTGGGTAACACCTGGAGTGTAGCTGCAGTCACCCCTGCCACCAGGAGGGGACAGTTGACCCCCTGGGGTGGCCTGCTGCAGGGCTAGGGAGGGTGATAGATTTAGGGGTATCGAATGCACTTTCTACTCAGCATGTTCAGCTTACAAGGGTTATTTTTAGGATGCAACCCACTTGCAAGTCAAAGAGCTGCCTTACGTGAAAAGTGGAGAAAAGGCAGAGAGGAGTGAGACTGGGGTTGCCTTGGGCTGGGCGGAGCCGGCCGAGGGAGCAAGGGCTTCTTTCAGGTGATGGAAGTGTCCCAGAATTAGACGGTGTGGTGGTTGCATGACACTTCAAACCCTGAACTGAGCACCTGAGAAGGCACACGATGGCGTGATGCCCTGCCGAAGTCATCTTGCCACATCCCTGAGCCACGTTTCCTGCCTGGAGCCTGCAGTGCAGTGAGGTCCACGCTGGGTCCTGGAGGCTTCACAGGCTGGTGTGACTGAGGCACAGTGGCCAGGCCCCTGGCAGTCCAGTGAGTGACGGGGTGGCCAGCCAACACCCCATGGAGAGCAGAGACAGGGACAGGGTCTGGGCAGGATGACAGAAGCCAGAGTCAGTCACTCCCTGGAGAGCAGGAGCCCTCTCTCCAAGCTGAGGCAGGCGCAGGGCTTGTGCACACTGACCCTGGGCATCACCCTTCCACCCACCCTTCTCCTGGTCCCTCCAGACAAGGGGCCCTGGAAAGGCAGCAGGCAAGGAAGAAAGAGGCTGCAGCCCAAGTGGCAGAACCCAGAAGGCTGCAGCCACCAGACTGCTGTTGGCCAGAAGTTCCATTAGGGCCAGCCCCGCAGTGGCCTTGGGGCTTCCTCCTGCTCGACCCAGAGGAAGCCCCTGCGTGAGCCACTTAGCTGCAGCAGGGCTCTGGGCTGGCCTGCCACCTTGCTCTCTGTGGGGTTCAGGCCGCCCTCCTGCACCCCATGCAGGCAGCTTCCTGGGGGAGCAGCACCCTTACCGTGTGGGGCGAGTTAAATGTTGTGACCTTTTCTCTTGCACTGTCTGTCCCACCCTGTGTTTAAGAATTGTGACTAGATTGACTTTAGTGTGTCCTTACTAGATTCCTGGTAAACCCATAAGCCCGTCTTCAGCTTGGCTGTCTTCATATCCCAGGTCTTCAGACAGGACCAGATCCGGCCTTCTGCTTATTCTGATCTTCTGCTTTCTAGGACTTCCTTGTGTGAGGTCTTATCTGGCTCCCGCCATGGTCATTCTGAAGTATTTAATGTTCTTTATTGGTGCCGTGAATGGGATTTCCTCTCTGCATTTAGATTGCATGGGTTTTGTCTAAGTCTTTCAACTCTGCGGTGCTAACTGACTACTTTTTGTTACTGATTTCCTTGGATTTCAAGTTGTACCCTTTACAAATGGTGTTAGAGATCTTCTGTCACTGAGTCCTTACACAGCTCCACTTTTAATTATTCTCAAGTTTGAGGCGCATCTCCGGCATTTCTCTGGAGAAGATCGCGGTGATCCATGGTTCCAGCCCTGTGGTCACCCCGGCTGCTCCTGGGTCTGTGGAGGGGAGCGTCTCACTCAGGCGTGGGCTGCGAGCTGAACTTCATTGAGTGTCGGGAATAAGCCCAGGGGCTCACTGTTCTGCTGAGGGCTGGGCTCCCAGCGTGAGCTGTAGGCACCTGGGCTCTGGGCCCTGCTTAGAGGAGTGAGGCTTTGGTCTGGTGCTGTGTTCTGCTTGCTAAGTGGGACTTCGCGGAGCTGAGTTCCGATGAAATCACCTGTACTTTCCTGGTGCTGTCCTACCAGGTTGAAGCCCCAGGTCCTATTTGGTTCAGAAGGCGAACAGAGCACTTTCTTGGTTCTATGGCACAGCGCAGAGCCCTGTGTGTGTGGCCTGTGTGCCCTCTCAGGTCAGCGGCCACAGCAGGCTGCTGTCCCTTCCCAGATTCCAGGAGGCTGGGCGTTGGCAAGCTAATACTGTGCCCCCCACCCCCAGGCCTTGGTGTTCTCCGGACGGGCCTCTGATGAGTTGCTGCGTGTTGTGTTGCAAAGCCTGCCCGTCACCTTTGACTCGATGGCTTGCCTCCTCCTGCCCTCTCCTGTCTGCTTGTCTTCGTGAGTCATGGCAGACAGAGGGCCGGAACATTCCAGGTGCCTTGATCAGGCATAGCCTTGCCTTCATTGTTACTCTTTGGCAGGACCATTTTTGAGGACCGTTTGAGGACCATTTTTGCAGTTGGCCAGTAACGTGATTATTAACCACTGATTGTGCAGGAGGTGAAATGCCCTGCCCTAAGTAGAATCCTGACTTCCCTTGATAAGGGCCCCTGTGTAATAAAGCTGCCTGGCAGAGCGCCCTTTCACTCTCAAGGGCTTTTAAACATGGCTGAGTTTTGAGAAATCTGGTGCTTGAACACCCTGGGGTGGGCACCAGGGGCTGAATTCCGCATGCTGACAGTGGGGACTAGGGGACGGGAGCCTTTGTTGCTTTGAATCTCCATCTTTGCCCTTCTGTGGTGGCCTGTACCCCATGTCTTGTCACCCTCATTTGCTTTCTTCCTGGTGAGCAGAGAGGGGAAAGGTTAGTGGCCAGGGCATGGGCTCCGGAGCCGACTGTGTTCAGATTTACGACTTGGGGCAGTAACTTCTCTGGCCTCGGTTTCCTCAGCTGCCTGTGGGGATGTAATTGCACCTGCCTCACAGGACCCTGTGAGAGTGACCTGAGTTGGCATATGTAAAGCCCTCAGAACAGACTTCAAGGCACCGTCATTGTCACCTGAACCTTGGAATACTTCCACATCAAGGTGCACTTTAAACTTTTGGCCAAGAAGATGGAAAAAACCACATGTGCTCAATGCTTCAATAAGTGATTCCTGCAATTTCTCACCGGCAGGAAGTCCGGAGGAGGGGCGGGTGGCGGCCTGGGTGGAGGGAACAGAAGGCAGTGCTCAGTGATGATGCTGGGCTGAGGGTTGGGAATGGGGTGGCTGGACATGTGTGTTTACCTGCGCTTCCTCCTGCATTGCCTCGAGGGTCAGTTAAGGACCGACAAGGCTATGAGCTCAGGGGGCAGGGGGGTTTGAGCGTCTGATGAGAGAGGTTGGGAAGATGCGAAGGGAGGGAAAGCAGACGGAGAGAGTCAGTGGAGGCAGGGCAGCAGCAGACCTGGGGCCAGGAAGCAGCAGTTCCTCTGGAATTGGGGAGCCCTCATCTTCCTACGGGCACTGAGAAGAGAGGGGCCACTGTAGACCCACCCTGGGCATTCACACGGCCCTCTCACACACCCCAGGGAGCAGGTGGCTCACGCTGTAGAGGACAGCCTAGAGGCCAGGCACAGGGCAGCATGGGAAGAGCATCCAGTTGGACAGGCAGGAGGAACAAGTGCTCTTGACCCCCTTGGTCACTCCTGAGTCTGGGGAGGGGCCACCTCACAAATAGCCATTTCCCTCATCCCAAGGAAATCAGTGACAGGCCTGTCACCCTGTCACCATGGGGAGGCCCCTTCCCACACCCTGTGGACCTCCAGCCCAACTTTGTCTTGTTCTTGAATATAGAAGAGCCAGAATGCACCCAAAGCTGGACCCTCATTCATCTCTACCATGATGGTCTTATAGGTCAGGCTCCCACAGGACAAGCAGGCACCTTCAGTGGGTCTGATAAAGTGGCCAGAGACAAGGCCATGGCCGGAGTCTAGGGAAGCCAGCCGAGTGGTGTCCTGTGCTGCGTCTGGCAACAGGTGGAGGGAGGCACCCAACCCTCTGCTCTCCGCCAGAGAGGCAGGGACTGCGCACAGCTCACCATCCTCTGCCACCACTCAACCCCCAGCATGAGGCAAGGGAGCCTGGCTGTGCTGGCCAAGGAGCTCAGCCTCAGGCCACACTGCACCTTGCTGTGGCCCTCTGTCGTGGTTCTGAAGCTCACGGTTGTTGCCTTCAGCTCTAGTTCATTCCCCCATTTTTCACTTCTGTGTGACATACACAGCAACTGATGAGTACGCCACAGTTCTTTTATCTGCTCTCTCGCTGAAGAACATTGGGTTCTCTCTACATTTTTGCTGTTACACCACTTTTATTCAACATAGTTCTTGAAACTCTAGCCAGAGCAATCAGGCAAGAAAAAGAAATTAAAGGGATGCAGGTAGGAAAAAAAGTCAAATTATCTGTCTGCTGATGATATGCTCCTATGTGTAGAAGACCCCAAAGTCCTCCAGCAAACTTCTAGAGCTGATAAATAAATTCATCAAAGTAGTCGGATACAAAATCAACATTCAAAGATCAATAACTTTCTCATTCTCCAATAATGAATTTGCCAAGAAAGAAAACAGGAAAACTATTCTGTTCACAATGACCTCAAAAAATGAAATACTTGGGAATAAATCTAACCAAGGAGGTAAAATACTTCTATAATGAAAGCCATAGAACACTGAAGAAAAGAAATTAAAGAAGACCTGAGAAGATGGAAAGACTTCTCTTGCTTGTAGATGGGCAGAATTGTCAAAATGGCCATGTTATCAAAAGCAACATATAGATCAATGCAATACCCATCAAAATACCAATGACATTATTCATAGAACTGGAAAAATCGGTCCTAAAATTTGGAAGAATAAAAGACTCAGTATTGCCAAAGCAGTACTGAGAAAGAATAGTAATGCTGAAGGCCTCACAATACTGATCTCAAATTACACCATGGAACTATAGCAATAAAAACAGCATGGTGCTAGCACCAAAACAGACATGAAGGCCAGCGGGATAAAATAGAAGCTACAGGGACAGAGCCACATGGATAGTTACCTAATACTCAGCAAGGGTTTCAAAAAATGTTGTAGGAAAGATAGCCTTTAAACAAATGTTGCTGGGAAAACTGGATGTCCACATGTAGAAGATGAAGCAAGAGCCCCGTCTCTCATCATGTACAAAAACCAACTCAAGGTGGACCAAAGGCCTGGGAATTTGGCCAAAAACTCTGCAACTTCTGGAAAAAATAGGGTCATACTCCAACATTTTGACTCAGGCACTAACTTCCTTAACAAGACCCCTAAAGCTAAAGAAATGGAAACGAGAATCAATAAGTGGGATGGTGTCAAATTAACAAGCTTCAGCCCAGCAAACAGAACCAGAGCATGAAGAGAGAGCCTACTGGAAAAGAAAATCTTCACCCGCTATTCCCCTGATAGGAGTAATATCCAGAAGATATACGAACTCAAAACACTCAACACCCAAAATGGATAATCCTACCAATAAGTGGGCAAAAAAACTGACATTTCTCAAGTGGAAATGGAAGTGGCCAAAGTGGAAATGTCAAGTGGAAAACAAGTGGCCAACAAACATGTGAAAGAAATGTTTGACATCCTTAACAATCAGGGAAGTGCAAATCAAAATGACGCTGAGTTTTCATCTTCTGTTAGAATGCCAGTCATCAAGAATACAAATAATAAGTGCTGGTGAAGATGTGGGGGGAAAAGTACATTGTTGGTGGGATTATAAATCAGTACAACCACTGTGGAAAGCAGTATGGAGATTCCTTAAAAGATAGGAATGGGCATCCCCTATGACCCAGCTGTCGCACTCCTGGGTATTTATTTAAAAGAACTAAAATCAGTACATTCTAGTGATACTGCCACATCAGTGTTTATAGCAGCACAACTTGAAATAGCCAAGTTATACAACCCAGGTGCCCATCAATGGATAAATGGATAAAGAAAATGGGGTATGGATACATAATGGAGTTCTACTCAGCCATGAAGAAGAATGGGACTATGGCATTTGCTGGTGAATGGATGGAATTGGAGAGCGTCATGCTAGATGAAATAAGCCAAGAAAGACAAGGTTGGATGTTTCCTCTCATAAGCAGAAGCTAGAGCAAAATAAGGATCGGGGAGGGAGAGGACACCATGTAAATAGAAGGGAGATAAGTGGAACAGACGAAGGGGATGGAAGGGAGGGAGGAGGGACCAAAGAAGGGAGGGTCTGCAGATTGAAACTGACCAAGCTGTGCTATGTACTTGTGTGAATGTGCCACCGTGAGATGCACCTTTATGGATATTTATGAAGCACTGAACCATAAATATAGAGAAGACAGACCAGTAGAGGGAACAGGAGAGGGAGGAGAGGAGGGAAATGGAAGTGTTGGGTATTGAAATAGAGCAAATTAAATTCCCTGCGTGTATGACCGTGTCAAAATGAACCCACTATTATGTATAACTAGAGTGCACTTTATAAAAACATTTAAAATACTACTTGATTGTCCTCCATGCATATTTACAGCTTTCTCTGCATCATGGTTGTTCATAGAATCTGCACATGCTTAACTTTACAAAGCAGTGTTGAATCGCTGTCCAGAATGGCTGCTCCATTTTATACTCCATCAGCTTTGTATATGGGCCAATCAGCTAACTGTTCTGGATTGCAATTATTTTATCATCTAAATGTGTATAAAAAGGGCTTTTTAAGCTTCTTATTTGATAATAATAGCAGTGGTCAAATCCAAAAACGCACACGTACAACCAAACGGGACATTATTTTCTAAAGATCCTGCAGCCACCCAGTCTTGCGAGCTCACGCTGACCGTGCATTATATTTTGTTGTACCAGGTGGCAATATGTGTGCCTGACAAAATAATTTCATCTGCTCAATTGTCCAAACCCTGTGTCTTCCCTCAGAATGTACAATAAAATGTGGCACCAGGCCCAGGAAGCCCTCAATTCTCTGCTTGATAAGGAGTCTCAGAAGTTGGTGGAGCAAGAGAAGAATCAGGTCTACATCTTCCAGATGTTAGCCACCTTCTACATAAAGTACGTGCAGATCTTCAGAAACCTGGAGAACGTCTACGACCAGATCGTCCACCCACAGAAGCGATTACTGATCCGGAAGATCCTGGATGGGGTGATGGGCCGTATCCTGGAGCTGAAGAATGAAATGGTCGAGTTGGAATTAAGCGAGTTCCATTATTTTGATGATATCTTACAGGACCTGAAGTTGGCCCCCGTAAGTACCTGTTGGCGTCTTTCTTATTAGTTTCTTTTCATTATTACGAAGGTTCGTGGGTCTGCACCAATGTTCTGCAGACTCGGGACTCATTTGCTTAGATTTGTTTGGAGTGCTCAAAACCTAAACATTGCCATCACGCTGTCCCCTCTGAGGCTCAGTCCCCTTCCTTCTTGAGGTGGGTAAGTGTTTGCACGGTCCTCAGTTCTGTTAGGAGCCGGGCTGTGGGCCCAGGACCCTGGGATTGGAGTGGGCCCACCTGCCATAAATCCCCATAACACAAATGCTCCCCATTTCCCTGAGTGTGCCCCGCTCTCTGCATCCATGGAAAGTTCCTCTGGCCTTCGTTGCCCCTCAGTTCCACCTGGGTGGGTGCCTGCTGGTTGTTGGTCCTTTATTTCCAGGTGGCTGCCTCTCCTGCTTCGCCTTGGGTAAGTGCTGGACCAGAGGGTTCAGGGCCTTGAGCCTTTGCAGAGTGGGTCCTGCCGCTCCCCTTCCTCCTGGCAGGGGTTCTCCCCGCTGGCAGCGTCTAACCCCACACCCCCTCTGGGCACTTAGCCCCTGCCACCACCGCCCCTCTGACCTTTGCTGCTAGACCCCCACCAGGACTTCTTCTGGTGCTCTGTGTGGCTGGGTCTGCAGGGGCCATGGACACCCCACCCTTTCTCAAAGGAGAAAATGTTTAATTTTGACATTGGGGTTTAGAGTTTCTTCACTTTGGAGTCATTTGGCTTTCCCAAAGTGTCATGCTTCTTTCTGGGATGCACCCCCTTAGAATTGTTGGTCGATTTTATCAAAGTGGATTAAAGAAAATACTGAAATGAATGAAAATGTTGAAGAGCATTCCAAAACCTGCATGGCCATAGCGTTCATTCATAAGAGTACAAATTAAGCCACCATACTCAGCCAGGCAGGCGAGCTCACTAGGTGAGGTGTGAACGACGCAGGATAAGTGTGAAACAGCTGGTCATTCAATCATAGTCTAAATCTAATTAGTAAAGTACATTAAATTTGTAAATCCCATTTCAGGAATATTAAATACTGCCCCTAATGCAAGGAGTAACAAGGTTAAGGGATTTGTGTGGGGCTGCTTCCATCTCTCCCCTTGTCCACAGCCAGCTGGCCCCTCTACTTTCTCTGGTCATCTCCTAAAGGCCAGGAGTGGCTGCTGTCATAACAGAAGCCACGGAGCACATGGGGGCAGACAGCAGCAGGAAGCCTTCGTGGTGGGGGACTCTCCAGGGCCCTGGAAGCAGTGACTGAGCCATGGGATGCCACCGAGGTTCACCAGGGGCTCACCCAGCAGCAGTGGCACAGCCAGGAAGGCCACGAGCCAGCTCTGGGGACGTGTGTGCATTTTGGGGTGCAGGCCCCCTGGCACCCTCTGCAGTTTGTCTCTAGCTGTCTCATAGCCCACAGCTCTGAACTGATTTGCTGGCCAGCACCCAGCTGCTTGTACAGCTGGGCCTGTGCCCTGGTCACAGGTGATTCTCCACTGAGAGGCTCTGGGTGGCTATGCCAGTCAGGGCCTCCCCGAGAGATGCCGGAACCAGGACAGAGAAAGCCAGACCAGTTTCCATCCCAAGGTATGAACTATAGTCCCCCAGATGTGTAAGTGGTTAGAGCCTCGGTCAGCCAGCTGCGCTGAGGAATGGGGAAGATGCTCTTGGCGAGAAAGAGGGGAAAAGAGAAAGAAAGAGAGCGGAAACCAGAGACAGCAAGAAAGCAGAAGGAAAGAGCAGACCCCTAAATCTCTTCATCCCTGTTCCTGCCTTTGTTGCCTTGGTCCCCAAAGTCTGTCCAGAAGTGCCCCCTTCGGGCCACACTATCCAGAGGACTGCTTCCAAGCCTTCCTCATGCAGAGAGAGGGCTCCTGGGCTCCCGCACCGGAGGTGCACTGGATTCCCTCGTAGAGAACGGGAGGGCTGGGCATCTGTGCACACAGAAGGTGTCATGATGGACACCCCACACCTCTGCCCTCCCTTCCCCCTACTCCACTGCTCATCAGACCCTCACTACCAAATCCTAACTATGATTTTGTGGTTCAAAATGGAGGCAATGGAGTCAAGTCAGTACCTTGGCCTTAGAAGTTGGAACAGTACGTTGAACATGTTTATTAATAAATAACTTTACAACGTTAGATACAAGTGCAGTCATTCCTCTCTGACCGCCCACACATCCCCTGGACACTGGCAGCTCACTCCCAGATCGCCTCCCAAACTCCATTAGCCTAAAATAGCTTGGTGTTCAAAATTGCTTGCCACCTTCCAGAAGTCCAACGGTTCTGTTCTTCCTAGTTCTAAAAATAACACCCCTTTATGCTTTAAAACTTGTTTAGGAAATTCCTGTCCAGAATTTTCTGGGGTGAGGGAAGTCACAGCCTCAATTGGGAAAAAGGGAAGCTAACCCCAAAGACCATACCCTTGGTTTGCCCAGTCAACTGGTCTACCAGGAAGCTGGCAGGCCTGATGGGCAGTGTGGGGCCCACATCCTCGAACAGCACTTCTGTACTCCTGATCATTGAACTTGGATTGGTAGATATTTAGCTGCGTCCACTAGTTTGAAATATTTGGTAGTATCCTTCACACAGGTGAAGAATACATGTTCATATTTATCATGTCAAAAACAAGTTTCCTAATAAAGCAAATTAATTTTGCAACTAATTTTCAAATGAGGTAATTTAGGTAAAAATAAAACCAAATTATTAGAAAAGATTACAGCCCTCGGCCTATGAATGATCAATAATAATAATAATTTGTTAGGTTTAATTCAAAGATCTCTATACTCCTCCTGGTTTGAATGATTATTTCAGAGACTGAGAAAATATTATGTTTCTTTAAAGAAATTCATGAAGTAACCCTGAGTTCACAGAGGCCAGTGGATGTGAATTCCTGAGGTCCTATTAGCACTTTCCTCCTGTTTGTGTCTCCTTGGGAGTGATGGCTTCTCTGCCTCCGCCGCCCTCTCCGTCCCCTGCGTGAGGTGGCGGTGCAGCCATTCCCTTTCTGTGCCCCTCCTTACTGCTGATTTTCAGGCTTGGAGTCCTGGAACCATGACTAAAACGCTTTTTTGCTTACTTTTTCCCTCCTCTAGCAACAGTTGGACATTCCCATACCCAAGTATTTTTTGAAGGAGAAAATGGAAGTGATAAGAGAAAGACAGAAAATCCTTGCCCAGATATTAGCTGACAGTGGATTAGATGCAACTGGCATGGTTTGTATCATTTTAACAAATTTTTCCAAAAATATAACTTCTGCTTCTTTCTTCTGCTCCCTATTGTGTGGGAAACAATTAGCTTATTTTCAATTCAAGGAGTCACCCCTCTCCCTTCGATCTGTGCAGCATATAAAAAGTTGTGTAACTTTTGGATGTACTTTTGGTGACACATTATTGTTATTTTCCAAGGGCTTAGGAATAGAAATCAAAATGCAATGCTTCATTGGTTAAATCGTGATCCCTCAGACTGAGTGGATTTTCAGCTCAGCCTAAGGTGCCTTCTCAGTCCACCTAGCTCAAGTCCAAAGCTGAATGCCATTCACATAAAATGGTTCAATGCCAACAGGACTTACTGGGAACTTGAAAACTCTGATGCTTTCTCAAATGCTTGTTGACCTTTGATGACTTCAAGCTGAGTGACACTTGAATCTCTTGGAATGGGGTATCTGTGGGGAAGAGAAAGGACATCCTCAAAGATCCCCCAGAGAGCCGAGAGCAGGGTCATAGCAGCTCTCAGCCCCTTGTCCACAAGGCCTGGCAGCAACTCCTCCTTCCACTTCCACACTGTCTCAGGCCCGACTCCTACTTCCTCCTCTGGTTCCTGCAGCTCTCCCTCCATGCAGCCTCCTTTGGGGGCAGGTAGAGTCCTTTTCTGCTGGTCCTTCCCACATGGCCCTGCCTGTCCACCTCCTAATGCTTGCCGTTGACTCCTGCTGACTGTGGAGTTGTGCCCAGTTCCCCTGGCTGATCCCCTGGCCCATGCAGCAGGACAGCAACTGCCCATCCCAGCTGGGGCACCTCAAGTGAAGAGGCTCTGCAGGTGACACGTGGAGGGGGGGTGAAGACCAGGATGCACCAGCCAGACCACGTGTGGTCCTCCTGCAGATGGGCCCCGCTGGGTGTTGCCACCTGGCACGGTGCTCAGGAGGATCCAGGTGTTTTCTAGGGATGTGGGGGCAGAGGCGCTGCCGGAGACGGGGAAGCACAGCCGAATTTTCCAGCCCAGCTGCTTGCTGCAGGGAGGGCTTGCTCCTTCCCTGGCACGTGTTCCTGTGGAAACGGCACCCATTCCGTAGAGCCCAGCTTGATCCAGCGCCCTTCCACAAACCTTCCCTGACCCAATGAACCCCAGGTGACGGCGAGTTCCGTGCCCCTCCCCCAGACTCCCGGCCCCTCCTCTGCGCTGAATTCCTTGAAGTCAGTTCCAAGGCCAGCTTGCGTGGGGCCTGCAGCCACCCTTCCAGCCCTGGGCTCCTGTGTCTGTGCTCTCTGTCTGTACCTGCCAGAACGAAGGACTGGGACATCACTTAGTCCCCCCAGAGGAACGCTGTGCCCCCAGTAGCCATAAGCAGTGCAGAATTGACCCCAGGTTTTCTAAGGGAAGTGGAGACGGGAGATGGATCTCATTGTGCACACAGGCGAGAGCGAGGCCCTAGACGTTCCTCTTTGCTATTTCTCCTGCCCAGTGTCCTTCCTGGACTGTGCCAGGTCAACACTGGGAGGTTTCTCTCCTTCCCTTGCTCAGCTCCCTGCTGTGGCAGCCCCCCACCTCCACCGGGCAGGGCTCACCACCACCCTGGCCTCATTTCAGTGTGCCTGGGCTCAGCACAGCATGCGGCTCCCCACGACCTTCCCACGCCCTTCGCTGTCCCTCGAGCCCCCAGGTTCACCCTTAGCAGCTTGTTTCTTCAACATATCTGCAGTGTGTACCCAGAGGAGAAGGCTGAGAAATGGGGATCCCTGTCCATCTTCCGCTCCCACTGTGGAGGCCTCCTGGGACATCAAGGAGATGGCGCAGCATCCCTTCATCTGCGCCTGCAATCATGGCCCAGGGTGCTGGAGTGACGCTGGGAACCTGAGGGGAATGCCGGGACGCTGCCACTGGCAGGTGTCTTCCCCGCCTGATCCAGCACCACAGCGCGCTCTCTTCCTCCACCACAGAGAGCACCATCGAAACGCGTGCTCACTGCTCAGGCCCAGCCGCAGGGCACTGAGCTCACCCTGAGGGCTGGGGTGCGAGCAGGCTCCCCGTAGGCAGCCGAGGGGTCCTGAAGGGGCCGCAGACGGCTCCGTGGAGCAGGGTCATCCCTCTCCAGGTGGCTTCCCACCTACACCCACACGTCGCCCCTCCCTCGGCCTCGGCCTTCCCCACAGTCGGTGGCCACAGCAGCACCGCCTTGGACTTGCTTTAGTGAGTCTGACGAGCTCCGTGGGGAAGGCATCTGGCACCCGTAAGGTCCCCGTCCTTCTTGCACCTTCCTATACCCCTCCATCCTGTAACACAGAGTGACCTCGTAACTCCAGGTGACAAATGGAGCACCCAGTCCTGAGACCCCGATGTCCCAGCATCACTGCCCTGGAGGCTTGGACGCGGACCCCCTGTGCCTGCTGCGCTTCTGCCTCCAGTGGCCTCTCCTCTGCCTCAGCCTCTCATGGACACCCCACCCCAGCAAGGCCACCTGCACCGCCTCTCCCTTGCTCCCGGGACAGCAGTGGGCCCTCACCCCAGCCCTCTCGGAGCCCACTGGGGCCTATGGGTGCCCCAAAGCCCTTGCTTTTGTCCCTCTTCCCCCTGAATGTCATGGCCACTTGCCTGACTTTGTCATCACAGCCCCCACCTGAGATTCCCACGACCTGGGAGCCCTGTCTCTCCGTCCTAATGACACCCGTGTGGATGTTTTGAATGCAAATCTACGAGTCCTGGAGGACGTTTCATATGTAAAATTAAACGCTCCTGCAATGATTTGAGCACGGCCATGTTCCCTGGTCAGTCCGTGGTCGATTTTAAATCCAGCATTTCATCTGATGTGTATTTCGGATTTTACGTCCTCCTATTAGTGATTACCTCTAGACTGCGAGTGGGTTCTTGCTTCTCTGCATGCCCCTTTGGCGGTTTTCACGTACAGTGGTCCACGGGGCTACATTATGAGACCCCAAGTGATGCCGCAGCCATGACAGCGACACATCCTACAGCACGATGGTTTTCTCCGATACACATATTCCTATAACAAATTTTAAATTACAAGTTAGGTAATGCCTGTTTCTACTTGAAGTTAATGACATATTGGCGGCAGTTTCAAGCATTACTAAATCCCATCAGTTTCTAGTGTAACTCGTCGCCAACTTAAACTATCGTGGCTTGAGTTACTGTTTTGCTTGGAAGGCTAGCGGAAATCTGCGGGTCCTTGAGTTTGGTACCACACGTGAACAAGGCCCAGTATCACCAGAGGCCTGATTTGCTGGCTGGCAGAGGGCGCTGGGGGGCCTCCCCGCACTGCCCCGCGGGGCTGTTAGGGTGTGTCGGAAGGAAGCAGGTGTCGTTTGGACCTGTCTAAACATTTACTTATTCTGGGTTTTCTTTTATTTTTTAGAAATCCGCCGTAAAGAGTATGCCCTTGGAAGAGGCTATTAAATTAATCCAGATTGCTGAGCGGGCGCGGCAGGGTCGCCTGAGAGCCCTGTTCATGAAGCAGATCTACCTGCAGGAATACAGAGCCAAGCAGGCCCGGCTGCTGGGGGAGAAGGTGGCCGACGCGGGGGCCGCCGCGCTCTGCATCCAGAAGGTGCAGCTCGGGGCCCTGGAGCCCTGGGCGGGGGGTCCTGACGGGTAGAGGCACTGCAGGTCAGGGCTGGGTGCTGAAGGCCAGAAGGCCGGGCCTGCCTGTGGAGGAGCTGGATTTCACTCCAGAAAGATTCGTTAGTGGTCACCCTGGGGAAACCCTAACTAAACTTGGTCATATTTTAATTTTTTTACTCTAAAGTATTAAACACAGGGTATTTTACTCAAATATATATTTTTAAAAACCACTCATAATTGTCGGGAAGATGTTGCTCCCATGCAGCGAGGATATAAATCCTTAATGGACATTTTGAAGTACATCCTTGCATAGACCTGGTACAGAAGGGTGGGGAAAGGTGGAGGCTGGCCTTGCCAGAGAGTTTGCCTCTCTAAAGCCCAACAGCGGCCTCCCTGCCAGGCGTGGCCCCAGGGCTCCTCCCCCAACAGAGGACGAGGACGCCGCTGATCTGTGCCCACCTGAGCGAGACGCTGGAGTTGAGCCATCCTGGGAGCTTCTGTGCTGTGTCTCCCCACCTTCCTTTGGAATTTTTCTCCTGAAACCCTGAAGTGCCACCCTTAGATCTAGCCTCACACTCCAGCTATCTAGAAGTTTCTCTTGAAGAAACCCAGGTGGAGGAATTTCACAAAGGACAGCAATAGTGCATTTCTGTGATCCAGTATTTTTTTCTTTAAAAAAATCTTTGCCTTCAATCACACAGAAAAAAATAGTCCATCAGCACACACATGTGCCACCTGGGGTTATGACCATCGTGACCTCTGGAATGTGCCGTTACTAGGGGAAGGTGGGTGGCGTGTCCCCTCTGCTCAGGTATTAAACAAGCAACTGTGCATCTGCCCTCAGATTTGGCGAGGTTTCTATCAGAGCAAGAGGACAGAGAAGGAGAGAGAAGAGGAGATGATATTCCTGGGTATGGTGAGTGTCCTCGAGGACAGGACCTGGTTCTTAGCCGGCGGAGTCTTCCCTGACTATTTGAGGGAAGAAAGGAAAGCAAACGGGTGACTTGGGAGAACAGAGGCACCTCCGTGTACCTCCCCCTGGGTCCGGGGAGGTCGGGGTTGTGTCGTTCTGGCACCCACAGCTTTAACCCGTGCGGGACGTGGCCTTCTGTGTGCCACTCTCTGTGTTCACGTGGCGTGCCCTGGTCTGCATCCCTTCCCTCACGCCTGGGGAAGATCAGTCGAGTCGTCGCCAGCATGCATGGTGTGATGCCCCCTTTGCCCCGTGAGCACCACGAACCCAACCGCTTATGCCATGTTTTAGTGGGATTTTCTCATAGGATTATTAAATTTTCTTTTCTGGGATTTTGGACTTAAATTTAAAGATCCAGCCAGTAGCATTAAGTATGGACAAAATCTGTCTTGGGGGGCCTTCCAGGTACTGCCACCTAATTTCCATCAGTTTCATAACCACACTCTCTAAGTGACAGCTGGCCCAGCGAGTCTGTTAGTGGGACATGGCCCACCTTCCTGCCTGTCTGCTGGCACTCGGGCCTCCTGCCTGGCCGCGGCCAGCACTGGGGTATTCTGTTGGAGGAAGGAATCAGGGCCATGTCCCAGCAACGTGGAAGCACCCACTTCCCTGGTGGAGGACGCAGTGTCCTTGTGTTTTACTACAGAGACTCAAACAAGAGGCCAAGCTTCCTGCTCAACAAACACAGGAAATCACACCAGAGTAGCAGGCAGGAGCCGCCGGACACCTTGATTTAATTACCTAGGGTCTTGAGTTCCCTTCGATCGTGGCATTTTCAAAACAAGCCAGCACTTATTTTTAGAGACGGGCCCCGGGGCTCCAGTCCAGCCCTTGGTTTTCATTTGCTTGGGTCTGCTGCCGGCATCCAGCTCCTCGTGGAGACTCTTGTGGTTTAGAAATTCACTGGGTGGAATATCATGCAGCCGTGGAAAGGAAGGAAGTCATCACATGCCGCAGCATGGCGGACCTTAAGGACACTGTGCCCAGCAAAATAAGCCACTCACACAAAGGCACAGGCTCCGTTCTTGCAATTCCCGAGGCGTCGGGATGGACACAGCCTCTGGAACAGCGTGGGTGGCGGCTGCTGGGGCTGAGGCGTGGCCATGGCAGTCTCTGTCCTAGAGCCCAGTGAACTAGTTCACCCACTTAACCACCTACCCACACCGAAGACAGGAGGTTTTAACTTATGTGGGTGTTGTTTTACCACAATTAAAATGTTTTGAATTTCTACTGGGCCATTGAAATACACGGAGATGCTTCTATTTAAATCTCAGCTACTTGCAAACTAGAAATTAAATGAGCTGCTTCTGTAGTCCAGGGAATCTCAGATGTCTTCCACTACAAGGTGCATCGTCATTTTCAGTGGCCACTAAGGAAAAAGTGCTTCTAAATAAACCAAAGCGCACCCTTGATGGTAAGATGCTCCATCCCTAATTTCAGAAGCATTAAGTGGTGAAAAATGTACATCTTAAAACTGGTGAAGCAGGGTGAGTTCGTCTGTCATATTAGCCCAAATAAAAAGGCTTGCAAGTTACAATTACTGACAAAGTGTGATGAGCTGCACTGACACAGCCTTTCCGACAGCCGGTTAGCAGGTGCAGCTCGAGCCTTAAGACGCATACATCCTTCACCCAGGACTTCTGTTTCCAACCTAGCAAGTCATCAGAAACGGAGATCGTGTGCAGAATAGTTCTCTGCAGTATTCCTTCTAATATTGAAGAATTGGAAATCGTCCATTCTAGTGTTCTAGAGTGGGCATGCATTTAAATCATGGTGTTGTGCCAACAGTAAGAAATACGTTTCTAGGGCTGGGGATGTAGCTCAGGTGGTAGAGTGCCTGCCATGAAAGCACTAAGGCCCTGGGTTCAATCCCCAGCCCTGGGAAAAAAAAAAAAAAAAAAAGAAAAGAAAAGAAAAAGAAATGCGTTTCTGCTGGGCGTGGTGGCGCACACCTGTAATCCAAGCAACTTGGGAGGCTGAGCCAGGAGGATCGCGAGTTCAAAGCCAGCCTCAGCAACTTAGCGAGGCCCTAAGCAACTCAGTGAGACCCTGTCTCTAAATAAAATACAAAATAGGGCTGGGGATGTGGCTCAGTGGCCGAGTGGATGCAAAAATGCTCAAGCTGGAAGTTCAGAGTCTAGAATTCGTGCATGACTCCAGCCAGGGGCGCACACAGAGCCGCACATGTGCAGAAGAAAGGAAACTGCCTGGAGAATAGGGCTCATGTTTCAGCGGGTGACTCTGGATGTGGTGTTGGTATTTTCTAAACTGGGCAAACTTTACTTTATGAACCAGAAAACACACTTCTTAAAGTGGAGCAGGTGGCAGTCGGCTGTTATCCGGGTTCTCCCAAGATCTCCGGATGGCTGGGCGTACCTGGACAGGTGGATGGGTGACGAGGCAGAAGGAGTGTGGATATGGGACACAAAGGTAAGCATGGTAGTTATGCCCGGTTCTCTACTTTAAAAATTAAATTAGCAGTCAAAATATTTGGCATAAAGTACTCCAAGTTAACAAACATTGTGTATCAGCTGCAGTTTTGACTCTGCGAGTTCTATTTAGGGAACTTTCCGTCCCCTTGAACTCCGTCTGCAGTTCACCACTGTGCCACGGGCCAGAAACCTCGGCAGCAGGCAGACACGACCCGTCCTCCTCGCGGCTCACTGGTCCACACTGGCAGCCCTCGGGGTGAAATCCCGTGTGTTCAGTGTTCCACGTGGCTTCTTGGCTGCATGCGCTCCGCGGGAATGGAAGGTGCTTGGCCTCGTTTCTGAGCTCGAGAGGCGTGCCTGTGTTTCCGTGTCTTCCCTCAGCGTGCTTCTTCCTACGCCCCCTTGGCAGCCCATGTTCTGGTGAAACCTTACACCAGTGAGAAATGTGTGGATTCGATTTTTAAGGACTGTTATCTGCTGCTCACTGGCTGATGACCATAAAAAATCCATTACCCCAGATCCAAGACGTGTTTTCAGTTGAATGCGTTTTCCACTCTCACCGATTCAGAGCTGGCCTGCTCCTCTAAGTTCCAGTCTCCATCAGTTCGCGTCGTTCCATTTGCCAGCGTGAAAACCAGGGACTCATCAGATCAACACTGCATCCTTATCTCTGAGAGACCCTGGCGTGATGTCAGGAATGACTTCAGTAACAGAAGGAGGATCAGAGCAGAAGACACGACCACGCCTCCGCTCCTGACCACACGTTGCCTCTGTCACTTCTTATAAATGTTTTTTTTTTTAATATGGCCATTTAAAATATTTATATTCTAAAATCTACAAAGGAAAATAAATAGTGCTCACGTAGTCCTTCTATTGGCAGAGCCGGTACTTACTGAACCCCGCAGGCACCAAGTCCTGTGTTCTGATACCCTGAAGCCATTGACATTGGCACGTAAGGAGGAGCTCCGGGGGACACTTCCTGAAGAGGAGGCCTCGCTTCTGCACGCCTCGTCGACTCCTGGAAGCCCCATCAGGCCTGCTCACCTTCAGATTCCACCCTGAGCGAGCTGCGATCTAGATTGCTTTGGGGCCAGTGTAGACATCTTTCTTGTTAGCAAATAACCCCTGGTTGGCACTCAGGTGCCCCAATGAGTGTGGCTCCTTCCAAGGGCCTGTGCCACAGTGTCCCCGCCATGCCATCCCCACGGTGTCCTTGGGCTCCTCTTTGGGCCCACCGTCATGGCCAAAGTGGGCATAAGATCTGGATGAAGTGCTTCCATGATCACACTTGAATTTCAACCAGAACTACATAGTCCAGCTTGGTCATGTGGATTATTTGTCCTGTTTGGCTCCAAATGATATTTGTGTATTTCCAAAAAATTAACTGATTCTCAATAAACAGATTTGCTATGAGCCTCTGTTTTGCTTTCTTCTTGTTTGGTTCTAGTTTTCAAATGCAGAAGGGCTGCTCCCAAGCGTCCCGGGAGGGGGGCGTGCCAGCCACAGGTGTGTCTCCTTGTACCATTGGAGGGCCCGTCCTGCCACAGGTGCTGCGGGACAGCCAGGCCCCAGCGGCCAGCTGGGCACTGCCCCAGGAAGCACCCTGCGCTGCCCCAGTGGAAGGTCCTGAGCAGCATGCCCACCCTTCTGCGCGCAGTCTCAGTCTCTTTCTGCGAGGTCAGGGCACTGCTGCCAGTTTAAGACTCAGTGAAGGACTGTGGGTGAGGCGGAGCCTGCAGTGTGGACAAGGTGCACCTTCAAGGATCGGAGTCTTGGAAAACTGTGACACGTCATCATGACACTTGAATAATTTGTAGAATGGCAAACAACACCTAGAGTTATGGTAAATTCTCCATTTAGCAAAATGCAAAATATTTCAAAATGAGTTCTTGCATAAAATGCATGTGCACCTGATTTCCCAGTAGAAAGGTCTTGGCCTCTTGTGCGGCTGCATCTGTGAAGGGGAATCACCATTGAAAGTTGGGCCTGGCAAAGCCCCCAGGGCTGCCTGACCGGCTCCTCCCTGATCCAGCCCCAGGGAGCCTTCTGGAGACGCCTGAGGCAACAGGTACCGCCCCACCATGAGGGGCTGTGTGAGCACCAGGAAGAGGCTGCGGATGCCACCAGCAGCCTGCCTGGCACAGCTGTCTAGCCACACCCGGTGGCCCTGGGCGAGGAGGCCAGAACTCCAGAGGGCTCCCTGGAGGATCTGCGACCTCAGAAGTCTCTTCCAGAGACTCGGAAAGAAAAGGAAAGCCACCATTTTCTTTTCTATCCAATGGGATTTTTACAACCTAGTTTCCTGGGAGCCTTTTGAGTGTAATTCCAAGTCTTATTTTTATATTCTTATTATGTCTTCTTATAATAATAATTATTATTATTATTCTGCTTAATTCTTGCCCCAATCTCCAGGTCATGGAAACTCAATAGCCAAATTAGTTGTCCTCCCACATGCCCTGGCCCCACGAGTCCTTCCCTCACCCCGGGGCAGGACACCTGCCTTGGTCAGTCTCCTGCGAGGGCACATCGCACTGTCCCTGGTGCACTGTGTCTGAGATCTGGAGCCAGTTCCCCCTGGGACGCAGAGGGCACACTGTTCCCAGCACTGAGCTGGCCATGCCTAGTGTCTGGGCGTCCGTGTGGGCAGGGTGGCAGTGGCTGCGGGCGCGGGGGCCGCCAGCTGGCCCAGTCGGCACTGGAGAAGGTCGGCTGTGATTCGCAGGCAGTGGCATCGTGATCCCAGCGCATCACTTGTCACTCAGATCGATGACCAGGCTGTGGTTTAAGGTAGAAAAGGGCCAGCAGGCCCACGTCACCTTCCGTCACCTTCAGGGCGAGGCACCCAGACGTGGGCAACGTGGCACCTGATGGGAGAGCAAGGTGTGTGAGGCTGCCAGGCAGCCTAGTCATAGCCTGTCAATCACAAATGCTCGTTTTTTAAGAAAGGATGACGAATCGTGCCCTCGAAACACCCTCTCCAGACAGCATGTGAGTCAGGAACCTGCCAGCAAAGAGGCAGCAAAGCGTCCTCATGTCACGTGCTTGTGTGAGTGCCAGTGTGTAATCACGACACACGTGAAAACAGGAAGAACAAAGACTGGAGGTGATGGCTCAGGCTGAACCCCAGTCTGCTATTTCCTGGCTGTGTGACCCTGGGGGAGTTACCAGACCTCTCTGCGCCTGTTTTCTCATATATAAAATGAAGCTAATAATGCTACTTACCATATAAAGTTGTGACAGGGAATAAATGACGTAACACCTGTAAGACAATTAAAAGTGTGCCTGGCAAACTACAAGTGCCCTCAAAGTGCTTATTTAAAAACAAGTTTAGCCAGCCACAGTGCCACACACCTGTAATCCCAGTGGCTAGGGAGGCTGTGGTAGGAGGATCACAGATTTGAAGCCAGCCTCAGCATCTTCATGAAGCCCCTAGCAATTTAGTGAGATACTGTCTCCAAAGGGGGGGAAAAGAAATTTAAAACAGGTTGGGGACATGGCTCAGTGGTTAAGTACCTCGGGGTAAAACCCCCGCAAAAAAAAAAAAAAAAAAAAAAAAAATTAAAGCAGGACACGAGAAAAGCAGATTGCAGCTCCACCACTATTGATTGTAAGTTCAGCTATACTACCTTGGTCCCAGTTCCTAAAGAGGCAATTTTTTTTTTCTTGGTACTGGGGATTGAACCCAGGGGCACTTGGCCACTGAGCCACATCCCCAGCCCTATTTTTTATTTTATTTAGAGACAGGGTCTCACTGAGTTGCTTAGGGCCTCGCCAAGTTGCTGAGGCTGGCTTTGAACTTGCAATCCTCCTGTCTCAGCCTCCCAAGTGCTGGGATTACAGGCGTGCAACACCGCGCCTGGCTAAGAAGGCAAATTTTTAAGGGGCTATTTTTTAAAGAAATCAGACTTGATGAACTAGGGAAAATATTAGATCGCTGACGGTTTTGTACTTGCTAAAATTGTAGTTTGTGAAACAAAGATTCTCGGAGCAAACGCTCAGCCTTGCTGCCTGCCCTCTGTGCTCCTCCTGCCACTGGTCTGTGAGCAGGCCTGTCAATCAACACAGTCGCCTGGGTACCCAAGTGGCCTGGGGAAGCGATGGGCGGAGCCGGGGGAAGTGATGGGCGGAGCCGCTGGGTTCTTGAAATGGGCCAACCAGGTGCAGGACAGTCGGCAGGGCAGCGGGAAGTCCTCCGCGTGCAAAGGCAGAGCCCTGGACGGGCTGGGCACGCGTCTCTGTCTCTGATGCCAGCTAATGACCTGGACAGACGTCCCCAGGGCTGCCCAGCTCGTCAGCCTCCGCGCAGCGATGGCGAGAGCTGGCTCTAGGTGGGATCGCGTCCCCTCCTGCTCCAGCCGTGCCTCCAGGGACCCCCGGGAGCGCCTCGAGGAGGCTGCCAGCATTCAGCCTCTTATTTGCAAGTGTGTCTGGGACTGATAAATTGAACAGCGTTTCATTTGGACAAATGTCCATTTTCTCTTCCTAATTTGAACAGGAGTTTTAAAGACAAAGCCCATCAAACATTAGCTAAGCATTTCAAGTTAATGGACCGTGTCGTCCTATTTGCCCACAAACTCAGGAAGCATCATATCATGTCCTATTTTCACAGCAACATCAATTATTAATATGTATATTTTTGCTGACAGAGGACCTTGCTATAAATGTGGGTTTCGTTATCCCGTTCTGGGTCATTAACAGTGGAAAGCTTGTAAATATAATGGTTTATTCACACGGGAAGCCTTCATTAAGATGCATTATTCTATAGCTGATGCATTTCATATAGAGCATGTTATTGTGTTCTCTGGCTCCCTTTAATATTCCCAATTTATTTTTAAATGAGTTGCTGTTTATGCCACGAGTTAACAAATTTGAATGCCATACAACCAAAGTTGCTAAAGAGGAAAGGATGTTTTAGCCTAAAGGAAGAGGTTTCATTAACATGGGACCTACCTACATATAACCTTCAAATTCAAAAGCAACCAGACAGGGAAGCCCCAAATGACCAAATGCATTTCTTTGTCAGAGAAAGTCTACACTGGGAAACACAAAGATACACACATATCAACCACACAGCATGGCGTGGTGGGGGGCAGATCAGAAGAGCCTAGAACCTCACTGCCGGCTCTCTCCTTGACACCGAGTGATGAAAAGGGCATCCTCCGCTTTGAACCTCTGTCTCCTCATCTGTTCAATGGGATCCTCCTGCTCTCATTTCCCCCTCCAAAGGTGGATGTGAACATCAGTGAGGAGAAGAGGTGAAGGGACACGCGGGCCGTCATTAACCCTGTGGCTGTTTCAGTGGGGTTGATGGGAAATGCCAGGGAGCGGAGCATTTTCTGCTGGATGGTGGAAGTTTGGGAAGTTGGCTGAACACTTCTTACGAAGCTATTGAGAGGACATTAACCAGACTCGCCTGCTCAGTCATTGGCTGTGGGGAGTGGAAGGAAGATGGCCGCTTGAGCAGTGTGCACACCTGTGAAGGAGGTCTGCGGATGACGCAGGAGCAGCCCAAGGGGGCGGAGGTGACCTCGCAGGATCCCCCACGGCGGCCGAATCCTGTCGGGGGGAGGCAAGGTCGTGCACCCCCAGAGGCAAAGCAGGGGGCCATGTGGGGCCCAGAGCCCTGTCCACACCTCCCGAGGGCAGCCAGCTGCAGAGTCCCTGCAGGAGGGAGCTCTGTGGACTGGACCTTCTAACTCACCCTGCAAGACGCAAACGCTGGGAAAGAAAGACGTCGCCTGGAAGAAGCAGGCTCAGATTTTATGGAAATGATTAAGTAAGGGAGATTTCCTCTCTGGAGTCCCACACAGACACATAACAAGAAAATGCATAAGAAAGCCACGCCTTTGAGCACCTCAGGGGACTTAGATACCTTTTTTAGCATTGTTCTTTCAAATGCTTTTATCATTCTCACTGTGTCACTGTTGAGGTCATTTTGGATTTTCCCTCCTCTCGAGAGCTGTGCGTTCTCACTCTACTGCATTCGGAGATGGGCTCCCGTTCTTAGCGTCCTGACAGATATACGTACAAAGTGTCCCAGGGGCGGTCCCTTTTCCTTTTCCTCTTGGCTCTTCACACGAGGGTACTCTGAATTCTGGCGGCACCTCGTGGTGAAGTGCCTCTCAACTCTAGCGCTTCCAAGGTGCGTTCTGGCCATCGCGTCCATCTGTCTTTCCGTCTGCACACACGTGCTTGTTGCACCTGCCGTTCAGTCTGTTTGGAATTCATTCCACACCTGACATGAGTCGAGATCGTCTTCCCTTCGCAGTAGCAGGGCAGACTCCTCGCTCGCTCTGCGGGGGCTTCGTGGAGGTCTTGCGTGCCCCAGGTTCTAGTTTCACAGCTTTGGAGTTGGACTTGAGTTCTGTTCTCATCTCTCCCATTTCTTGAGGCCACCTCCCAGCAGCCATCCTGGGCTCCACCCACTGGCTTGCTGGAGCCCCTAGTGCAGAGACAGCCGTCCCAGTAGCCACTCCCAGGCCAGGCCCTGCAGGCTCTGTCCCAGGGCTGCTGGTGACAGTCCTGCTCGGTTTCCCATCCCAGTGGCCACCACAGAGTGCTACGGTGACTGACAGGCAGAGCCGGGAGCCGGGGCCGCTTGACATTGTGGAGTGGAGCCCGAGTAGACACAGGTTCTGATGGAGGCTCGCCAGGGGCCACGGGCCACAGCTGGGAAGTGGCTCGTGGTGCCCCGCATTCCATCCCCCAGGGGGTCGATGGTTTGAGTGTGGATAGCTTGTTTCATGAATGCAGCTGATGTTATTAAGCGGATATAATTCAGGATTTAAAGATCACTGTTTAACACCCATCTTGCGAAACTCAGTGCGTGCATCGCCGGGACCTCAGCAGCCTGGCCGTGAGTTTGCCGCAGAGTACCGGACGGCCTGGGACCCCAGAGCTTCCCCACAGCGCAGGCGCTCCGTCCACCGAGCAGAGCCAGCTCTGGGTGCCTGAGTGCCGATCCAGTGCCACAGTCCCATGCGTGCCTTCCTGCTCCGCACCCTTGCCCCTCCCCTCCCAGCCCCCAGGAGCCTGCGACTGGTGGTCTCTGACTGAGCCTGCCCTCTTCCATGGCGTGTACAGACCTCATCCCACCAGTTCCACTTCTTCAGGCATCTGAGAGGACGGAGCTGTGTCTGCCCATGACTGTGTCGGCTCCCACCAGCCCCTGCAGAGGCTGATCACTGGGCTCAGCACCCTGGGTGCTTTGCTCTCCTTTGCTTGTTGACTGGCCAGTGGGCGGGTTCCAGGGAGAACGTTCTACTGAAATGAACTCTCCCAGAGGGTGCCTGGAGGCTGCTGTATGATTTCCTCATCTGGAGGTTGGTAGCAGCAGAATGGATGTTTGCAGAGTTGATTTGGGGTTGTTTTTCTTGAAATCAGAGCATTCCGACTCCTTTTGCAAGTTCTTGCTTCCGATGCCTTCTCCCTCTACACTCCCTCCTGCTGACCAGGAAGCTTGGGGAAAGTTTTTTTTTCCTGTAATGTGACGGAATTTTAAAAAGTCATACTGAATGTGTTAGCGTTCTGTCACTGTAACAAATTACCTGAGATAATCCACTTGGAAGATTAAAGGTCTATCTGGGCTCCCTGTTTTGGAGGTTTCAGTCCATGACTGATTGGCCCATTGCCTTGGGCCTCTGGTGAGGCAGCACACCATGGCTAAAGTGTGTCATGGAACAAAACCACTCTCCTCATGGCCAGGAGGTAAAAAAGAGAAAGGAAGGGGCTGGGGTCCCTCAGTCTCCTTCAAGGGCAACCTCCCCGGGAGCTCCACCAGGGCCACCTCCTCGAGGTTCCACTGCCACCCAGTGGTGCCACTTCTGGGCCTCTAGGGCACATTCATGGCCCAGCACTGAGTGGGCATGTGCCAGGCAGCGGGTCCCTGTTTCCAGGGAGCTGTGTGGAGTGAGCCCTGGCGTCCGGCCTGTGCTGGGTCAGTTCTCTTAAGCTTTCTGCCAGGCCTGGTCTTGTATTCTGGGTGTTTCTTAGGTGCCTTGGAGAGACACCCAGAAGACGCCGGCACCTGGCCCTTTCCTGTCCCTCCGGTGCAGCTTCTATAACCTCAAACTTCCTGCTTCTGTCCTCAGGATCCGCCTCCTCTCTTCGACCAAGTCAGCCCTACGATAATCCAGGCTGAGAAGGTGGACCTGCTGCGGAGCCAGGTGCAGCTGAAGCATGAGGAGGAGTACAGGGAGGCCCTGGTGACCATCAAGAGCGACCTGCAGCAGATCGAGGGCCCGGACATCAAGGAGAGCCTCCAGGAGCAGATCCGGCAGTGGTTCATCGAGTGCAGGTGACCCTGTGCCGCGTGGCTGCATACGCGCAGTCCCCTCCGAGGGCCAAGCTCCGCGCCCCGTGCCCATTCTCACTCAGACACACCAGGCGGGCCGGAGATGCCTTAGCCTCAGGTCAGAATTGTGGAACGCAGGCTGAGCCTTCGAGGCTAATGCGTCTTGTTTGATGACATGCGTCCTGTCCTGCCTTGTGCCTGGTGTGGAAACCCGTCCAGATAATTCTTCTGTGGCCCCAGGAGGTAGAATACACGGGGGACAGACAGCACCGCAGTCATAGGACGTCACCGCCAGCCCCAGCCCACTCTGTCTGAAGCCCAGAGACAGCTCAGTGGCATGGCCCTTCCCTCCGGGGACCCCTAGCCTGCTGCTGGTATGAAGCCTGGGGCCCCCAAACCCAGGCCCCCTGAAGAGGTGGGTGGCACTCCTGGGGCAAGGCCTGGGCCTCTCCCCGTGTGAGGGTCTCCCCATGTGAGGGTCTCCCCGTGTGAGGGTCTCCCCGTGTGAGGGTCTCCCCGTGTGAGGGCCACGTGACGGTTCCCCAGCCGGGTTCTGAGTGGCCTCCTCATCAGAGGCGCTTCCACAGGGCAGGGTCACTGCAGGTGACCTGTGTGGGCAGCTCTAGCGTGTGTTTTATCTCAGGAGGGAGAGGGGTGGGTGGCGTGGGAGGCAGACACATGGCCGCAGGTCCTTAGGCCCCGATGCCCGTCCGCCTGCTGACCTGGCCACACACTGAACAGCTGGCCATGGAGAAATCAGACTTCCTCTCAGAAATAAGAGCCATGGCTCCTCTGGTGGACAGGCTCCAAGCTGGCCTCCAGCCACACCCTTTGTGGGGTCCACACCCTGAGCTCACTTGAGGAGAAAGTGTGGCTAAAGCTGGGCTCTTGCTTCCGTCCGGCTCGCCCCCTGCTCCCTTCCGCTGGCTCAGAGGAGTCCCCGCATGTGAGGACCCAGGGGAGAGGCCAGGTCCTGAGGGAGGCTCCCAGGGCCTCAGTCCAGCAGTCGAGAGTTCAGTCCCATCCCCGGCCACATGTGTGGACCTGGAAGGGATGGCCGGGGGGGACCTGTCTGGGCCAAGGCAGAGGCTCCCCACAGAGCCAGTGGCCCCTTCCCTCAGAAGCTGTGGCACAGTCAGCGTTCCATTCCCCCCTCTGGGTTTCGGGTAGCGTGTTGTCTCAGTCCGTGTTCTGCTGCTGTGACAGATTGCCTCCGACCAGGTGAATCAGGAACATCAGAGGTTTGCTGGGCTCAGGGGACAGGAGGCTGGGGATCCAGGTGTGAGGGGTGGCCTCCTCATTACTGGAGGGAGACGCCATGTGGTAAGAGGGGTGGGGCCACGCTTGTCCTCTTCCACCAACATGCTCCTAACAGCTGACCGGTGCCCTGGTAAGGACCTGGGTCCACGCAGGGGCAGAGTCCCCACGGCCTGAGCTCCCCCTGCAGACCCGTCACCACACAACGCCTCCATGCATCCTGGGGGACAGTCAGACCACGGCCCTGGTCAGGCAGCGAGAGGCCCTCCGTGGGCTGGTGATTTGACATGATTTGAAGGCCAGCTCGCAGGCATCTGCTCCCTTCGGTGGGGTCCACAGTGACGCTGGCCCTGCAGCAGGTTCTCGTGCTGTGACACCTCATGCTTCCAACAGGGGTCCTGTCCTGTCCTGTGAATGCCCCGTGGAAATGTCTATGGTTTCCTCGCAGTCCCGGCGATCCCCTCTGAGAGGTTCTCTTCCTGCCCCTCACTGCGGGGTCTGTCATAGCCAGCAGGCCACAGCCTGAACAGCCTGACGGGTCGTTCAGATGGGGAGTCGGGAGCTGGGCGGACTCTGTGCTGGGTGGCGGGAGGTGCAGACCTGCATGTGGCCCGTTCCTCCTCTGTCTCCTCCTCAGCCCTCAGAGCCTGTCACTTTCTGCTCGGACACTTGGTCAGTGTGCCGTGTACGAATCACATGCTGAAAAGCCGCTGGGCAGGGGTCACGCTGGCAGGAGCACTTCAGAAAGTCCCAGCAGCTGAGCTCTTGAAGTGGCTGTTCTCCCGTCGCCCGTGACTCCGAACCCAGCGCTCCCTTTGCCAGCCCTGTCCCCAGCCTCCCGCGCCTGCCACTGTGTGAGAGAAGCTGGCCTCGGCCCGTTGCGGGGAACCCTGTCTGTTCCCGTGTGAAGCAGCCTTTCAGGCCCCGTCTCCTTTGAGCCCCGCGGAGTCCGTTCAGCTGGCCCCTATTTTTCTTTTCCTTCTGGCATCTGACCATGAAGGGAGGTTCAGAAGCCTCCCCATCAGCTGCTCCCGGACAAGGAGGAACAGCGTCCAGGGGCCTTCAGTGCCACTTAGCAACAGGGACACATCCTAAGGAAAGTGTCCCGGGACGTGTTTCCTGTCCTGCCAGCATCGTGGGGTGCCAGCAGGATGTGAGTGGCGCAGCCCCTGGCTATCCAGGCTGAGTGCACACAGGGCCTCCTGTCGCCCAGGACCAGGGTGGGCAGGCCAGCGCACTGCGCCTACAGAGCGAGCTGCAGAGCAGATGAGGTGGTAGAGGGTCAGTGAGCGCGAGGCCAAGCACCGTCCGCAGTCAACGTCTCTGTAAGTGGCTTAAAGTGTTGCTGGAGGCCGGGACATGCTCCAAGGCCGCGCGCTGGACGGTGTGTGTGCGGCCCTGGGTTCCATCCCAGCCCCGCGAGAAGAAATCAAAATTTAAAAAGATGCTCAGGAATGGCGGACGAGCTTTGGTGTCGCCAACGCACAGACCGGTCCCAGGGTCCTCTGTCCTCCCCCCCGCTGTGCCAGGCCATGTGGCTCGTGCCATGCGTCTGTGTCCAGCAGCATGTGGGTTTGTGGACATCAGCCTCACCCCCAGCACATGAAGAATTCATGGCTCGGTCACTCAGCACAGCTCCGACATCCAGACACCATGGGTCCATCACTGACCCGAGTCCCAGCTGTACCGTCTCTGTGGCCTGCGGGCTCCTCGGGCTCCATGCTGCAGGCCATCGTTCGGGGGACCTCATTCTGCATCCTACGGCTTCTGCCACGTGCTCCCAGCCCCTGGGTACACCTCATGTAGCCTCTGTTGGAGCCCACCCTGCTGGGGTGCTGGTCCTCCTGGACCTCCGTGTCCCCTCAGAGCACAGGTGGTGCCAACCCAGGCCCCAGGGGACTGTCTAGAAGGTCCTCTCCACCCTGTGACATTCACCCCATGCTGGACCACACAGTCAGAAGACGGGCACACCCGAGTGCTCACAATGACCGTCGTGGGTTGTCCACGGCCACATGGGCGTTTCTGCCCTGCTGGGGTCTCAGGGACTCTATGCGTGTCCCCATTCATCCACCTCCCCCCTCCATTGCCCACACTTCTCTCATGGCCTGTTGCTCAGGTTGAGAGTGATGGTGCCACCTCCCAGCTGCCTCCTCCCCTCTCCTCCCCCTCCCCCGGGAACTGAGAAGCCACCAGCTTTCCTCCTGGGGCACTTTTGCAGAACGATTAAGAAGGCAAACTGCAGTCCTTGCTTTCCACAAAGAGCTGTGCCACCCTGAGCCAGTCCTTCAGCTTCTCTGTGGTCAGCTTCCCCTTCTGCGGTCTGAGGACAAGAACAGTCCCATGCCATGGTGTTCAGGGACGGCCAGAGCTTGGGCTTCTCCTGCATGTAACCCCCTGTTTCTGCACACGAGCCCTCTCGCACACGAGCCACGGCCCCCGCTGGCACGAGGAGGAGAGCGCCGTGCCAGCTGCTCAGGCCGAGAGCAGCGCCGCTGACGGATCCTGGGTCTCCGCTCCTAACAACCTCCCGGCCGTGCCTGCAGAACACGCACTCGGGATGATTGTGCACAGTGGCAGTTGTGGAAATTTAGGTAGGAAGGCTTCGCTTCAGAAGAGCTGAGCCTTCTGATTAAATCACTTGGAAAGCCTCGCTTTCACAGTTAATGGGATTATGTGCCCCGCATCCATGAACTTCCGCTATCAGGGATTCCCCTTTTCTTAAGTGTCAGCAGGCATTCAAAAATGTGTTTCCTATAAAATGAATCTTTATTTTTAGTAAGAATTTTAAGATCCAGTGTATTAAGTGACAAAACCAACTTGAAAGTGCTGTGCACAGTTGTGACTTCAAATAAGTTAAAATGTACAGCAGCCTTCCTTATCCATGGGACACGGTCCAGAACCCCCTGGATGCCTGACACCGTGCTCAGTATGGAACGCGGCACCTGCTCCCTTTGCCTACGTGTGCGTAGCCGCATGGCAAGGTCCGCTGTGTCCATTAGGCACAGAGAGAGACTAACGGCTAACGAGACAGGGCGTCTATAATAGGGTGCCACCGTGAAACTGCCGCATTGCTAGGCCTGCGTGTTGAGACCATTGTTAGGGAACATCAGGGTCCCTGGGACACAGCCCTGCACAACTGCAGCCATGGCCACCAAGTGGACCTGCTGGACACAGGCATGATCACGTCCCAGGTGGGGCAGTGCACCGCACACTATCTCCTCATGCTTCTCAGAATGGCACACAATTTAAAGTTTATCAGCTCTTTATTTCTGGAATTTTGTACTTAACGTTTTCAGACCACAGTTGACAGCAAGTAGCTGAAATAAAACCATAGAAAAAGAAACTGCAGACAAGAGGGACACCATCGCCACAGACATCCGGCTCACTGAGTGTGTGCTCGGACGGGCGTGGGAAGCCTGTGGAAGTGCACCGGAGCTGTGGCATGCTGTCCCCGGGGCAGCCGCGGAGCAGCCACGTGTTACTGTGCCTTCTTCCATGTTGTGAGAAGCCTGTTTCCATAAGTGTGGTTGTTATAATAAAAACCTCAGTTAAAAAACACGCTGGAAGAAGGAGAAAGGCCATGGATTTGGGTTGATTCTAATCTTAAAGCACCCTGATTTTAGAGAGGTAGATTAATGGAATGCATCTGTACACTTGTGGATGCATGCCACCTTCTGATTCAGGAGCAGGTGGGCACCAGTGGATGGGGGTCATCTCCCCAACCCAAGGGCTGGGGGACAGGGGACAGGCATGCCTGACTGTCCTCCCCGGGGCTCCCAGTTGCTCCAGGGTTTATGGCTTCCTTTGAAGGTGCAGCTGGCCAGTCCCTGGAGGACACTTCCTCCTGGTGTGACTGACCCACTGTCTGGAGGCCAGTCAGAGGTGTCCCCATGGGTGCAGTGTGCAGAATGCACAAGGACATAAAATTCCTTTTTCTTGAAGTAATGTAAGGTTGAGGGCGAATTTATTTTCATAATTGGATTATATTTATCTTGTTGACATTTTTTTAATTTACTTATTTATTTTATTCATATTATTTTTTGTGCTAATAGGCATACATATTGTAGTTTCCTGAAGCCTACTTCTTTCTTTTTTCTTTCAGTTCATTGTACACAAGTGGAGTACAACTATCATTTTCTGGTTGTACACAAAGTAGAGTCATACAATTTGCCTATTCATACATAAACATAGGGCAAAGATGTTTGTCTCATTCTCTTTCCTTCCCGCCCCCTCCCCGCCCCTCATTTTCCTCAATACAATCCATCCCTTCTCCATTCTTCCTGTACCTCCCCCCACCCCCACTATGTGTCATCACCCACTTATAAATCATTCGGCCTTTGGTTTTTTTCTCCTTGCTTTTTTAAATCAAAGGCAAATAGAAAGCAAATATTGTCTTTTGAAACATGAAACGTGATCGTTTCCCCAGGATAAATTCCATTCAGACTCACCAGATCACGGGAAGGGACAAGCAACGCCTACCCCACAACCCGGGACACTCAGTTTATCACTCAGTGGTGGCCAAACGGGTTATTTGTTTACATCAGTCTTTAAGTTATATTCTAAGTGAAGTGGCTTTTTTCTGATATTAAAAATTATACATGCTCATTGTAGAAAACTTGTGAGATCAGACTTGAAAGCACAAGATCTAAGTCCTCCACACTTCAGCATATAGAAAGATAGCTGCAGCGAAAACGGGGGGTTTCCTTCCAGCCCGTCTCTCACGTATTTTAATTGTTTTGTGAATCCTTTCTCCAAGTTTAAAAACTTTAACATCAGACTTTTCATGTCCTTAAAGTCCAAAAGATGCTTTTAGTAGCTCAGTGTTCAGCTGCCTGGGTGCACCAGTGACCACCGACTGTGATCGCTCTAGTACTTTGCCAAGTTGATCAGAGAAACATGCTTCCTCACTGGTCCTTTAATTCACACTGAATTGATTAACGAGGTGAAGAACTATTGGTGGTCTTTGTCAATAGTGTTTCTTTGTCTGTAAACCAACCTGTCATTTACCTGCTTCCCTCTGTGGTGGAATTCTTATTTTTATTTTTTTCGAAGGCATCCCTAAAGTGTAAATATGTGAGAGGCGGAACGCCCTGGCCCTCAGGAGCCTTGCCTGGCATCCCCGGGGGCCCTGCCAGCTGGGGCCGGTGGGCTCCCTTCTCGGAGCCTCCCCCTGGGGGTCAGTATCCAGTGCAGTACCTGCCACCCAGGTGACTCTGGGCTCAAACAAGATGTCGTGAGCACCAGGACCCACAGGTGCTTGCCGAGGTTATGGATTTTGGAAGTGCATTTCCTTCTCCTGTGGGTGGTACTGGGGGTGGAACCCAGATGCATATCCTCAGCCTTTTTTAAAAAAAATCTTTGTTTTAGTTGTAGATCGTCACAATCTCTTTATTTATTTTTGTGTGGTGCAGAGGATCAAGCCCACGGCCTCACACGTGCCAGATGAGCATGCTACTCCTGAGCCACGACCCCAGCCCTCCTCAGCCCTTCTTAATGGGATTTTTAATTTTGAGACAGGATCTCGCCAAGTTGCCCAGGCTGGCCTTGAACGTGCAATCCTCTTGCCTCGGCCTCCTGAGCGGCTCACCTGCAGGCCAGCACGCCCAGCTTATGTTTCCTATTTTGAGTGAGATTTCCTCTAGACATCCTTTCCCAGCTGTGTGTTTTGGGTGCTTATAAAACTTGTGCCGCTCTCTTATGAGGCCTTGAGCTAGCCTGGGGTTGCACTGGACCCTCTCTGGTTTTCTTGGTTGCTCACGTCCTGTGATGTGGCTGTAGATACACCCCTGTCCCGACGGCCAGGCCTCTGTCCCCTCCCGCCAGTGTGTGGCGGGCACCTTCCCTGCCAGATCCTCTCGGGCCATACTGGGTCGAGGCTCCCAGGCAGCCCTGTGAGCACAGGGAAACCACCCAGCTCCTGTGTGCTGTGGTGCCCAGTGGGGTCTTCTGCAGGCCAGGTGGGCTGTGAACGCATCTCCACTTAGGGTGCTCCAGGAGAGGGACCACTGGGACAAGACCCACTGTGAGTGGAGGGGCATCTTTGTGTCTGATTGATCTGAGTTTAACGGCCCCAAGTCCCGGTGGCTACACACTGACCAGCACAGTGCGGGGACATGTCTTCAGAGAGCCCCTTGCTGTCCTCGCGTCTTTCCTGGGAGCAGCCACAAACACCTGAGCCTCAGGATTTGTTGGCCAGCTTCCTTTTACCTTGCCATAAAGGGGCGTTGACTGGCACCTCACCTACTGCTCAGGGTCCCCCAGGGGGGCCGCGGGCCACAGGCAGCCCGGGGAGCCGTGGGCTCTGGTCAGTGAAGCCACAGCAGCCTCCGCATCCCCTCACAGACCAAGCCACCGGAGGCCCATCACTGCTGGGAACTCCAGCAGGCCCAGGCCCTGCAGTCTTTGCAGATGTGAATCCCAAACGGTCCTGTTGTGACCGTCACCCTTCCTGTGTCACCTGCGTGAATGACGTTGCTCACCTGTTGAGGAGGTACCTGACTTCCAGGGCCCGTTCCAGCGCAGAGAGATGGGAATTCGATAGCCTCGACCCATCTCCAGGCTGACCCACGATCAGTCAGCAGTGAAGGTTCAGCAGGGTGGCTCAGGCCTCGGGCCTGGAGTTTCCTGGGCCCCAGCAGGTGGCCGGGCTGGGGATGTAGGCACAGCCTCTGCCCTTAAACTTACACGAGGGCGTGTCTTGTGTCTCTCCAAGAACACACACACACACACACACACACACACACACACAGGGGTAGAGGTCCCAGGACCAGGCTGCCTATGTTCACATCGTACTTGACCCCACAAGAGGGTGAGCCAGTCACTCACCCTCTCTCTGCCTCCTTCCTTATATTCAGGTGGAAGGGTTGGGATTAATAGTGCTTACCTCAGAGGATAATGTAGATTAATAAAGATCAAGACATTACTATTTATCAGTATAGATAAACAACAGAGCGTTTAATGAATATAAAGCTGTAGCCACTACGTGGCGTGTGATCAGCCTCAGCAATTACCATGGACTCCTAGGGGGGCTGTCAGGTCCCCAGACACGCAGCTCGGAGTCTGGAATGCTGCCACCTCCTTGGTCCTGGTGCTCTGTTCTGGGTTCTGGCCCCTGCATGCCCAGCCCCTGGGTCACAGTGTCCCGTCGCCAACTACAAAGGAGCCTGGATGGTGATGGGTGGGGAGAAGGACCGTCCTGGAGGGGTGGGGGAGGCTCAAAGCCAGGCAGGGGAGGGGGTAATAACAGGCCACATGCAAAACCGCCCTCTGGAATGTGTGTGGGTCCCCGGGGGGGCACTGCGCCTGCATTCCTGTGGAGGAGGGCTTGCGACGTCTTGTTCCTCTGAAGCTAAGGTGTCATTTAAGGGCAGCCCAGCCCCCCTCCATGCTCTGCAAGCTAAGCTTTGTCATTTTGGGTGGTGGGACCTGGAGGCCTGGGGCTCCTCTTCCTCCCCTCGCCTCACGCCAGGAGCCCTGGAACCAGGCTGTGTGGGGAGCCTGGGGCCTGCTCCGTCCAGGGGCATCGGGCAGTGAACAGCAATCTGCTCAGGCCACGAGCCTGGTGCGAGGCAGAGCCTCAGAGTGTCCATCAGTCCAGAAGAGTCTCCTTGTGCTCTCTCCTCCACAGCCCAATGTGACCCTGCAGGACCTCTGGGGCCACAGCATCCCCACACAGGCATGCTTGAACGATGGTCCTTCCTTTCCAGTGAGCCAGTGTCTCCTCTCCATCCCCAGCAAGGGGTCTGCACGGAATCTGCCACAGGGCTCAGGGGCACCCGGGCTCAGAGTCATGTGGTGGCCCTCTTGGGGCCCCTGGTACTCAGAGGCAGGGTCCATGCTCAGGCTTCCATCCCACGCACCAGACGTCGTCTCCTCCTGAGGGTGCCAGCTGCAGGACCCTTGTCCTGAGTGTCTACAACTCCATGCCAAGGAATGATCAGAGTTCAGTGCCGTTTTGTAGAAAAAGATGGCCACACCCAAGGCCACATGGTCCCTCAGGAGCCATTGGGAACCCGTCTTTCCTGACTCCTGACTCCTGAAGCTTCCCAGCATCTCCCTGCAGAGCAGGGCCTGTTCCATGCAGTCGAAGGAAAAGGCACCCAGGGAGGGGCAGGGGAAGAGGATGGTGGGCTAAGAAGCCTGCAGGTGGCTCACCCATCATTCCACAGTTGTCACTGTGGACTCAGGAAAGTTGGGGCGTCTTGCCTGAAAACCCACAGCGATCACCAGACTGAGAACAAGACCTGGTGAGTGAAGACTCTGAAACACAAGCATGGTGGGAAACCAGAAGCGCTCCTCGGGCAAAGCCAGGTCGTCGGAGGACCGTCAGGGACGTCAAGACAGAAAGCTCCAGAAGGCGTGCAGTCTGTGCCCTGGCAGTGGGGGTGCAGCAGGCCCTGATCCTTCCCTTGGTCCCCAGGCCTCTGCAGGGAGCACGGTTACTTTCAGGGTGAAGAAGGGAGTTGAGGAAGGAGACAGTCGCACAGAGGTGAGCGTGGGGCCCGTGACGGGGACTCCTGGGAGATTGTTCAGTGAGTCCTCAGAGGCAGCTGTGGCCAGGGGACGTGAGCCCTGTGCAGGTTGCTCACGGGAGAGGCAAACGACGGCTTCTGCCTCGGCTGTGGCAGGAAGTGTATGGGTGAGCAGGGACATCAGAAGAGATGGGCGAGCACTCAGGGTCCAGGCATGGCTCGCTGAGGTCTCGGGGACAGGTGCACAGCGCGCGTGAAATCGCATTTTGATGTCAGTCGTCACAGTAAATCAAATTAAGAACACCCAGCAGGCAGAGGCCCTGATGGCCACGCCAGGCGCCAGGTCCTGATGAAAGACAGACGCCGGCTCCTCGGCAGATGCAGGGTGGATTCCCTTTCTTTGGCGCATAGACGGTTCCAGGCTGAAGCCGGGGCCTCTATCTGCCCCCTGGAATGCCAGTGCTGAGCAGCTCCAGGCGCTGCTGGTGTGGCAGGACCTTGGGTGGCCACAGGCCCGAGTCCCTGCACCCTTCTGCCTGGGAGTCATGCTGCAGAGTGGCCCAGCATTGCCGGGAAAGTGGAGGGCCACCACGTCTCTGCCACTGTCACCAACACAGGAAGCAGGGTGACTTTGGAGCCATTGCCTTGCAGCATTGAACATGGCTGCCACCGAGGACACCACTGTCCTTTGGAGACAGAGCCTTTCCGTTCGCCTGGGCAGGCTGTTCCTGTGTCCCATGGGGAGTGTCAATGTGGAACTTCGCTTGGACAGAAAGAGCGGACTTTGTGTTGCATGGATACAATAAGCGGTCCCTGGAACTTGGTCAGGTGAAGGCCAAGGCCGTCGAGGTTAGGCTCGGCCCTGCACACGGCCCTTTCTGTAGCTCACTCCTCAGAAGTCGCTGCTGCACCGTGAGTTCCACGGCTCTCTCACTGCTTTCCCTGTCCCCAAGGTTGCTGAGCTCTCTGGATCCGCACCTGGAAAAGGGAAGGGCATGTGGCCTCCGGTGAGGAGGGTGGCCGAAGGCAGCGGGAAGAGACCTGGACGACGGAGGGACGATGTCTTGGATCAGGACAGCTCTCCAGTCTTTCCTGCAGTGTCTGCTCTTGCCTGGGGATTAATTCCTCTATTCAAATTAATATTTGAGATAAAAAGGTAAAAAAAGCACATGTATCATTTTCCCAAAGTCAAAATAGGCGGCCATGGGATCAGTGATATATTGTTTCTTTTAATAAAATTTTAAGAGAGAGGTTGGGCAGGGAGGTCCTGCGGCATTGAAGCTTGAGTGGAATCCAAGGTGATAATTTCAAATCAAGAAGGAAGCTTTAGGCAGGCGCGGTGGAGTACGCGTGTGATCCTTGCTACTCAGGAGGCCGAGGCAGGAGGATTACAAGTTCAAGGCCAGCCTCAGCAATTTATTAAGGCCCTGTCTCAAAATAAACATTTTAAGAAGGGCTGGGGATGTGGCTCAGTGGTTAAGTGCCCCCTGGGTTCAAAAACCCAGAAAAAAAAAAAAAGGAAGCTTTAACCTTGAGTGATAACTGCTAATAACATCCCACTAATCAGTAGAAGCGCCACTGAATAAGTCAGATTATGTGGTGTGTGCTCAGACGGTCTTGCTGTGCTCAGGACAACCTCCTCTCCTTGAGAACTGGGGTGCCCCTTGCTTTCCCAAGAAGGGCCCTGTAGCTAAGCCCATGTGCAGTCCTTCACCTTTGAGTGGAAGTGAATTTGCATTGATGAGACCCAGGACGCTCAGTGTCAGACCCCGGTGGGGAGATCCATTGCCTGAGTCATCCTGCTTCCCAAATCCTGCAAGAATCCTGGCATGAACTCCAGGGCTGCTCATTTTCACATTTGTGCAAAAACTTTTGTCAAAATGAATAAATTTTTAATCAGCCCTATCTTTACTGAATGCCCCCATTATATATATATAATATATATATATATACCACTTTTCTTTATCCATTCATCTGCTGATGGGCACCTAGGCTGGTTCATAGCTTGGCTGCTATGAACTGTGCTGCTGTGGACATGAGTGTGCACATGTCACTGTAGCATGTGGACTTGAATCTTCAGGATAAATCCTGAGGAGTGGGATGGCAGGCATACCACGCCTGCTCATCCATGCCAGGTCTTCGAGGAAGCTCCCCGCTGATCTCCAGAGTGGTCACACTAACTCACAGTCCCACCAACAGTGTGAAAGTGCTCCTTCCTCCACGTACTCTCCCACGTTTATGGTCATTTGCATCCTTGAAGACTGCCATGCTGACTGGTGTGAGAGGAGGCTCAGTGTTGCTTCGATCTTTGCATTTCCCTAATTGCTGATGATGTCGAACATTTTTTCATATATTTATTGGTCATTCCTATTTCTTCTTTTGAGAAGTGTCTGTTTAGTTCATTTGCCCATTTATTAGTTGGATTTTGGGGGGTTTTTTAGTTCTTTATATATTTTGGAATATTAACCCTCTATCAGAAGAGTAGCTAGCCAAGATTTTCTCCCTGTCTGTAGGTTCTCTTTGCATATTCTTAGCTGTTTCCTTTGCTGTGCAGCTTTTTAATTTGACGCCATCGCATCTATTAACTCTTAGCATTACTCCCCGAGCTTTCAGGGCCATTCTGGGTTTTCCGATTTATTGGAGTCTAAGTGTTCAGAACAGGCCCTAACAGTCCTCCAGATGTCTGTGGTGAGCTCCCCTTTTCATCTCCGATGTTATTAATTTGGTTATTTGGTTTTTCTCCTTTTTTCTTTTGGTTAGTTTGGCTAAGGGCTTATCAGTCTCGTTTAACTTTTCAAATAACGAACTCTGCTTCTTGATTCTCTGTGTCATTGATTTAATTCTCAGTTTCATTGATTCCATCTCTGATCTTGTTTCCTTCCTCCTATTGAGTTTGGAATTGGCTTTATCTTTTTTTTCAAGGGCGCTGAGAGGTAACAGCAGGCTGTTTGTTTGGGCCCTTTCTGATTTTCCTACGTAGGCGCTCATGGCTATGAGCTTTTCTCTTAGAACTGCCTTCATGGTGTCCCAGAAGTTCTGTGTGTTGTATCACTATTCTCATTTGAGTCTAAATTTTTAAATTTTTCCTGTGATTGCCTCTATCACTATCTGATACAACAATGAATACATCATTCAAGGAACCTATATAAATCTCCAGGTGTTTATATAGTTTTTGTAAGGGTATATAGTTTCTGATGAGATGCAAGGACTTATGGCAGTTTTCTATTTGCTTAAAATTGCTTTGTGGCCTAAAATACGGCCACAAAGAAGATTCCATGAGCTGCTGAGAAGAAACTATCAGCGTATCCAGCTGTTGTTGGATCATATACTCTGTAGAGGCCTGTTAAGTCCATTTGATCTATAATATGATGCAGGTTCTTGATAGTGGTTGAGTAGGTTGCAAGAGAGGTATTTTTCTGTAAATTATTCAAACAAGTCTACTAACCAAGCTATCCAAAAATAAGGTTGCACTTCAGAGGCTCCTGGGTCACCTACTGTCAGTGCTGCTCATCTCAGGAGAGGGTGGCAGAGGTGTGGAGATGGCTGCCTGGGGTACTGAGGACCTGGGTCTTCCTAGCTGGACAGGACCTCTGAGTCAAGGTCATCAGGTCAGCCCATCCAGCCACCTCCTGTCCCTGAGGCCTACTCTCATCGTTCTCCTGAGTGGCAATGTGAAGGACAGGAGAAAGGTCCTCAGACACAAAAACTGTCCTCTCCAGGAGTGAAGATCCTCTGCTGGCTCCTCTCCTCTCCCTCCTCTTCCTACCCGAGGCCCCGGCCAGGCCCCTAACTCTTTGGTCCCCAGCTTCCTCCCTGCCCTTGGTAACCTTGCCCAGGCACCTGGCTTTAAATCCCATCTGTGTTTTACCCACTCCAGCCAGGACATCCTCTCTCTTTCACCCCAGCTCTCACTCCGTGTCCCCACCCAGGCGCCTTAGCACCTCCAGAACAGAACTGTGGTCTCCCCCACCCCACCCACCACCAAGCCTGCCCCCACAGCATTTCCCAGCCCAGCAGGCAGGTCCACTGGTGTAGCCCCTGGGCCCAAATCCTGGCATCTTCCCTGACCCCCTCCTCCTGGCCCACATCCTTTGGCTCCGCCTTCATGGGATGCCCAGCCCCCTCCTTGGCCTCCATCTTGTCTGGTCAGCCTGGCTGGACTGCCCAGCCTGCTCACTGGCCTCCCACCCCTCTCCTTGCTCCCTGAAGCCTGTTTTTAGTGGACGGTGTTCTAGCTACACCTTGTTGCCTAACAGTGTTGTACAAGCTTACTTGCTTTAAACAGCAAATTTGATCTCTTCTGGGGTCAGTAACCCACAGGTCTGGGTCCTCTAGTTAGGGTCTCACCTGCTTCCAAGCTATCTTGCTTGTTGGCAGCACTGAGTTCCGAGGAGGTATCAGACCAAGGCCTCGGTCCCTCTGGCTGTGGCAGCTTGCCCCTTTGAAGCCAGAAAGCAAGAGTGTGGCCGCAGGGTAGAAGCTGCCATCTTACAGCATGTCGTCATGGTCTGTGGTCAGCAGCAGGCGACACCCACACAGGGAAAGAAGTAGAGGGCCGTGATCCCAGGAGGCAAGGGTGCAGAGCGCTGGCCAAGGAGTGACTCGTCCTGCACAACCTGGAGTGGGTTGAGGCTAAAGACCCCAGGACATCACGTCTGGGATCACACCTCCCTCCCCAGGGGATGCCGCACTCCACCTGGCCTCCTCCACGGGAACCCTCTCACATACAAGAGGCACCTCCATGGTTCCAGCTCCAGGACGTCCAGCTCCCGGGGGCATCTCTCGTTGTCAAGGCCGCCATGGGAAGGAGAGAATCCTGTGCTCGTGTGGCTGCGTCCTTCCACGTCATGATGTCTGTTTTAACATTCGTTTCCAACTTGGTTGTGCTTTTCCTGTTTTGTGTGATTGAGTTGTGATTTCAGAAAGCACCATTAGATGTCCAAGTGGTCCAAATGAGACGACAGGTGTCCGTCCCCACAGACATTGGAGAGAGCGGGAAATGGGACACTGCCTGCTGCGTCACCAGGTGCCTGTTCACACCCTTCCTGCAGGAAGGCTTCGGATCTCATGAAATACTCCTTTTATCCCGAAATTCAAAACAGGAAGAAAAGGTAATAGACTGCAATAAAATATGATTTCAGCGTATTAATGCCGAAAGTCAACGGAGAGGGATTTTTAGCTTCTTTTCACGTGTTTTGCCGGGGTCCAGCCTGGCGTCTGGCACAGGAGCACAGTCAGTAAACATGCCCTGGATGAAAAGTGAGTCCCTGAAGAGCAGCTGCGCTGGGTGGAGCAGCAGCCCAGGGAGGAGAGGACGGGCCAGCGCTGCCCTGCTGGTGGTTAGTGCCAGTGCGGAGCTGGGGTAAAGGCAGGTGTGCAGAGGAACCAGCAGGAATCAGTGCCCTGGTGAAAGTGGGAGAATGTGTCTTTGCAGTCAGTGATGGGCTGAATGTAGTCGGGAACTGCAAGAGCTCTGCGAAACTGTGAGAGGTCTGCGGAGGAAGAGGAAGACGCAGCACGCGAACCACGGAGAGGCCCTTCCCTTCAAAGGGGTTCCAGCGCACCTCCCTCACCCTAGGAGGAATGGGCTGAGGAGGGTCTGTCAGCATGCCGCCCGTCTCGATTCTTGCCATTTGCAGTTCTGGAAGTGCCTCTACATAGGGGCTGGTTTTCAAGAACCGCTCCTGCTGTCCGCAGAGGTGCCTGGGAGCTTTGAACCGAGGCGGCTGAAATGGATGGACTGAGCGCGTGCTGGGTGGCAGGGCGGGCATGCAGGGGGCCAGCGGCACCACTGCCCGCTCCGTGCGGGGCGTGCGACTGCCCAGGGAGTCTGGGCCCTGCCTCCCACTGTGCTGCCAGGCCGGAGGGGTGGGTTTTCATTCCCTGAGTGGATCAGATGCCACATCTTGTACAAGTACAATCCCCCTTTGGCCATGAGGGTTGGGCAGTTCTGCCAGCCCAGCTTCCTGCTGGCGTGGGGTGGGGTGCCACGGTGTCTCGGGGTTCCTGGAGGCTGAAGCAGGCTCAGGACAAACCCTTCCTCTGTGAGACCAAAGGCAGGGATTGAAAAACAGGTCAGTGTGGTGGACTTGGATCCCGTGGAGCAGGGAGGATGGAGTGAGGGCAGTTGGGCTGGAGCCAGGAATGGGGTGATGGCCACCCAGAGGTGCTGCTTTGTACCCCCAAGCCCACGTGGAAGCTCACTGAGGAAGCTTGAGAGCTGGGGGCTAGAGGCCGTCATCCTAGGCAGTGTGGAGACGGTGTTTCAAGACCCAGGGCCACGCAAGGGGCCCGGGAAACGGCCTCTACAGGGCTGTGGACCACGGGAGCTCCACACTGCCCTGCAGCTGAGCCCGTTGACCTTCCACTTTCTCTTTTTCTTTTCTTCCTTTCTTCCTTTTTTTTTTTATTATTATTTTAGGGTAGACCAGCCTTAGTGATAGGAAAGCGTCATTTGTTTTTGAAAAATTTTAAACAATCTCGAAAGTTTGAGAGACAAAATAAAATCTACCCAATACATTTTAGGAAGTAGAATTACTTACTAACAAAGAATTCTGTCTTCCTGAAATATTTTTCCAAAATCCTGAATGTTTGCTCTTGAGAAAATGTCACCCATAGAACGTGCCAGCATCTGCTCGCAGTGACACGTCCTCACAGGCCATCCTCGACCTGAGCTCTGCTCCGGTGGCTCTCGCCTGCTCCTCTCTCCATTCCCCCTCACTCTGTAGGGCAGGGGACAAGTGGCCCAGGCCATAGTGGCGGTGGTTTCCCCTGCAGCCTCGTGATGAGGGCCATTTTCTGCCTCGCTTGTTCCATTGGGAGGTTCGGATACCCAGGTGAAAAGCCTGCTTTGACCTTGCCTGTTGACCTTGCCTATTGCAGCACTTTGAGGACAAACTTTGGAGCAGGGCAGCCGGGAGTGGGGGGAATTCTGGAATGCATCTAGCATAGGCTGTAAATCAGCAAAATGAGGAAAGTTTGAAGATAACCAGTGGCTTTGAATTACAGTTGAGGGAAATGTGTGATTTAAATAATGATCCTGCAGAGAGGGAGCATATTTGACACTTGGGAATTGTGCAGAGAAGTTTGCCTTAAAATCTGCTTTAAGTAGAAAAGCTCCCTGCATATATTAATGTATTTTCTGGACTGCGAGGAGACATTGGGATCATCATCCCCAAACAGCTTCACGTCTCCCCGAAAGATGCGCCCCAGCAAGGTCTGCAGGGTGAGACGGGGCTATTATTTTGTTCCATCAGAAGATGTGCTTCATACCAGATGGTTAGAGCAGGCCTGCCTGATGGCATGACATTGGAGGACAGCCTTAAATCCAGGAGTCGGCCTCTTGGTGGGTGTTTTCACTCAGGGCTAAGGCTCCGAGCAGGGCACCAGAGGTGGAATGTGGAGCAGGAGGCGGCAGAGCAGCTGGGACTAACCGCAGAAGAAGGCAGGTGGAGGGGACACGGGGAGGTGGGGGGCATCAGACAGCAGGTCTAGGTGACCTCATGTCCAAACCAGGACACTTTTAAGAATGAAAGGGGGCAGGCAGTGATGCCCCATGTCATGCAGGTGATCCAGGATGGCGTGGCTGGAGGCATACGATGAAGGCCAAGCCGGCTGTGTTTGCAGGTCAAACATGGGTGCGAAAGAAGAGAAGGGCCAAGGGGAACGCCACTGTCCTCCCTGGAGTGACAGTTTCCATTATCTGAACTGGAAAAAGGTGAGAGCAGGAGGAAGAGGATTGGTGAAAGTAAGAGTTGAGTTTGGGCCATTTGAGTCACTGAGCTTCCAGGCCTGGCTGGGCAGTGGGGCTGGAGCCAGAGCACCCAGGAGCTGGAGCCATGGGTGAGACCACCAGGCCGTGAGCTTGGGCACAGAGAGAGGGAGGAGTCCTCAGGCCAAACCCTGGGCCCTCCGTGTTCCAGGTGGGGAGACGAGGAGGACCCAGCAGGAGAGCCGGGAGGGAGGCCAGCAGCCCTGTCAGCAAGGGCGATGGGGAGCTCAGCCAGACGCTGCACAGGTCCCGGTCAGGTAGTGCTCTCCCCATGAGCTAGAGAGGCGGGCCTGAGGCAGACAGGATGGTCAAAGGCAGGCTGAAGTCGGGGGATGCGAGTATGGAAACCAGGATGGAGCACCTTCTGGAAGGAGCTTCTGACCTGCAGCAAGACCCAGCCCGCTGCTGAGCTGTGCACTGGGGTGCCGGTGCTGCCGGCGCTGAGGCCTGTAGTGAAGCTGAACCATGGGAGTCTGTCGGAACCCAGATTCAAGTGGCAGCAGAGGCTCCCGAGGCTCGGAGGCAGGACTTTCCAGGCCCCCTCCTTGGCTTGCACCTGGCAGCTCCTCCGGGTCTCTCCGCCTGCTCCTCCCTCCCTCTGTGCCCGTCTGTCTCTGTTCCAAGATTCCCCTTCTTACAACGACCCCAGTCCTATTGGGATAGGGCCCCTCCTACTCCAGAGTGACCAGATCTCAACTGAGTGCCTCTGCCCAACCGTCTTTCCAAACAAGATCGCATCCCGAGGTGCCGGGGGCTCAGCCTTCAACACACGAATCTTGGGGGTCGGGAGCACAATACCCCGGGAGAAGTCTTGTAATGGGGTGTGAATGTGGGCAACTCTGGGAGCTTCAGGAAGAGCGCAGAGTGAGTGTCTGTGAAAGGGAGGGACTCTTTAAGGACAGCAGAGAGGAAGAAAGGGGCCCGGAGGTGTTAGCCAGGACACTCAAGGCCAGGGGACAGAGGCAGGTCTGAGGGACGAATGGTCTCTGGAAGGGGGCAACCCCTCCACCCTTCCTGGGACACACCCAGGCGCACAGCAGCTGAGCCTCAAGTGTGCATGGTGGCAGTGGCCTTCCCAGGACCCAGAGCGGTTCCGGTTGCGGTTTGGCAGTTCCTATTGGTTGAATGATCACACTGCTCACACCGCATGTCAGTCCTGAGCGCAGCAGTGGATCTTGGGGCACTTGGCCTGAAGGTCCCCAGCTCCCTGGGGGTGAAATGTCCATATGTGTCCAAGTGTCCATGCAAAAGGGCAGCCTCCACCATCCCCCACTCTCCCCCGTGCCCGTGATCCTAGGAAGGAGGATCCTGTGGAGGAAGTGCCTATTAGGGGCAGAGAGGCTGAGAGGGACCAGATTCCACTAAAGGCTGATGCTTTGGTTTCCACTTTTAATCAAAAGTGCCATCTTCCTGACACGGAGTCATCTGGGGCCCTCGGCTCCTCCTCAGCAGGCCCAGGTGGGCCGAGGCCTGCTGTCAGCGCATCAGGTCCCAGCTGCTTGTGCCAGAAACACCACAGGGCCCAAAACAACATTTTCTATTCCCTCACCCGTGACTGGGGCAGTCTGTCTCCGCAGCTCCGACGGCGCCCGTGGGAGCTGGGCCCAAAGCGTGGACACTCCAGGTCTCACCTCTGCCTTGCAGCGAACCACAGAGTGGAGAGCCACCGGAGTGGGTTCTGAGGAGGCTTGCGGGGTGGGTGGGGGCAGGGCCCCGGGTGCCATGGCACCCAGCTGAGAGCACCCAGCAGCCACCGAAAGGAACCTCAGAAATGTCAAGGAGAGCCCAAGCCCACTTCCCTTAGCATGTTCGAAGTGACCAAGTCACAGGGAAGGGGCTGGGAGGGATTTCCGATCACTGTACCCACAGCACCTGGGAACGTCAACACTGAGGGGGGCGGTGTCCTAGGCCCCCCAAGGGGAGAGGCAGATGGAGCAGAGTGAGCTCAAGGAAAGGCTGGTGCACACACCTGCGTTCCCATGAGCACCCGTGGGAGGGCACAGAACCACCGAGGGCACCGTCATTTTCTTGACACAAAATTTTCAATATGCTTTCAGATTTGTGCCCAAGAAAACTGTTCTCATTCTTCAAGGCAAAGAGTGATTCAGGCTCAGCTTATAACCAATTACGTAAACTAATATGAGCGAGAATAACTGATTATGTTCATTTGTCTGTTAAAAATATACTTTTAATATTATTTTTTGCAAAAGGTCCTATAAACTGTGATATTAAATCTTGGTGACAGTCGACGTGTTTCATTAGAGTCCCATGTTCTAAATTGCGTATGGAAATTTGTTCTGCTTTTGATGTCGCTGAGCTTGTTTGAGGTCCTTGCAACACTCAGTGAAACCCAGCTGTGCAGTGAGCTGTGCTGTGAGCTGGCTGCGGAAGCCCGGGAGGCCGTGGCGATCATTGTGAAGGTGGTCCAGGTCTCTCCAGGTCCTCAGGTCATGTGTCTGAGCCAGGCCATCCAACAGTGCCACAGGGGCTAAGATGGAGTCTCTCAGCCCTTGCCTGACAGCATGGGAATTGCCTGACAGACCAGGTAGTGGGCTTGCCACCATGGGTCAGTGGTCATTAGCAGTGACAAGTCATGTGGCCCTTCCCTTTCCAAATGACCAACACCCAGCACTAAGAAGTACACCTGGGTGCAGGGCATGCAGGAAAACCAGTCAACTTGGACATGGGAGGGCAAGTTCTTGGGGCTCTCCGGGTCCAGGCCAGAGCCTGCAGGAGCCAGAGCTGTGGAGGTGCCGTGCAGGTGTCCACTAGGCTGTGCAGGCCTCCTGCCTTTCCCTTCTACCTCCATGGGGGCAAATTTCCCTCCCGAGCTTCAGCCAAAACAGCAGATTGGAATAGAGAGGAATGAGCATCCAGCCGACTTCCACCCAGCCAGACGCTGACTAGGCTCAAAAGGATCAGAACAGTGACACTCTCCTCGTTAATCTTAGTTTGCTTTGGTAAATGTATTATTCATAAAAATGTTATTTTTGCCACGTACTATGGGCTTATTTTTTAGTGAATTAAAAATATATTTTAGGAATTTCTAAGTTTAAATGCCTAATACAGTAGTATCATCAAAATCTGTAACTCAGAGAAACAAAAGCCTTTTGCAGTGCTCAAAAATTAAGCTTAGTGCCTTGATAGCCACCACCACTTACGTGAACATAAGCAGATTGGGGTGTCAGCAGACGGAACTTCACTCGTTTCTGTTCTAATTTGTCTCCTTCTCTGCACAGGAACTTGACTGGCTCATTTCCCGCGTACCCCAGTGCAGAAGAAGGAGGTTCCACTCTGATTTTTTCCGACAAGACCCCAGAACAGGTATAAACTTGCTTGAGAAATAAAAATGTAGGTCTGTCACGATCACACTTCCCGAGACATCAGTCAGCGTGGTTGTGTGCTGCCAGGTCGGGTTCCTTCCCCGTGACGTTGACGGGGCCCTGCTCTGGGGTGCACGTCCACGCCTGCCCCTTCAGAGTCGTTTTAAAATGAATTCATCCCTTTTCTGTCCCATCTTGGAAGGAGATGTGATGACGTGAAGGTCGTTTCCGTGGTGACGTCTGAGCAGTCTGGCTCAGGTGCCCTGCATGCTGGTCCTGCCTGCCTCTCAGGCACAGCTCCTTCCCTGCATTCCTGTCCCCAGACCTCACTGCCGGCCACACCTGCCCGTCCCCCTCACGCCTCAGGCCACTGAGCTTTCAGCGCCATGGCTCATGGCCAGCTCTCCCCCAGCTCTGGGGCCTTCCATTAGGACTTTCAACTGATACCAAAACTAATAAATCACACTGAGAAACTAGATGAGAGATGCAGAGGCTCGTGCTGACAAACCTGACCACGGAAAATTCAGGAAGGCCTGATCAGATAGGGTGGTGGGTCATTCCCCTTAATAGAATCCTCAGTAAAGGACATAGCACAGCATCTGCCCATTATTTCATACAGTTGATACATTTTCAATCAAAATCAAAGTGATTTTTGTATTGACACATCGTTTTCACCTTTATCCAGAAGCTGCATAAAAATATCCAAGCAATTTTTTTAAGAACTATGATTATGGGGAATGTATGTTGTAGGGACAAATCAAAGCATTGTACGGTACTCAAGCACCCCAGCCTCAGAGAAAGAGCAGACAGACGATGGCAACAAGAAAAACAACAGCTGACCCTCCTTGAGCAGGTTCTGGGTCCCAGAAACAGTCTCAGGCACACCTGGAGCTCAGTGACGTCAGGCACCTCTCAGAGCAGCAGGGAAGGAAGGGCTTCTCAACAGGCGGCCCTGGGCCCATGGCTCGCCATTTGGCACGGTCACGTAGACCTGACCTCCCTTAGTACACAGCGAATGTCAGACGCATTCATACTTACAAGTGAGGTTAGACCTCGAATTAAGAGAAGAATGTTAGAATATTTAACAGTCAGAGAGTGAGGAGTGATGCGTGGAGCATGTCACTGTAGGGAGTTGGCCAGAAAACAGGCTGGCGTGTGTCTGCGTGGAGCCCAGAGGGCAAAGCCCACATGGTCAACACGGTTCCAGTCATCACGAAGGAGAACATTTGTGATGTGTGGGGTGATGGCAGCATTCATGTTTAAAGGGTTATTGGAAAACAAGAAGAAAACTCTGAACATTCAAGCAGAAAAGAAGTCAAAGAATATCCACAGAATTTTAAAAATTTTTAAATTCACTAGCAAAGACATTTAAATGTAAAATAATTTGCTGTATCTCTTTACTGTACAATTGGTGAAAATTTAAGTCAGGATAATAATAAGTCAGTGTGCAAGCCCACTCCTTGGTATTTATCCAATAGAACTAAAATCAGCCCACTATAGTGATACAGTCACATCAGTGTTTATAGCAGCTCAATTCACAATAGCCAAATTTTGGAACCAGCCCAGATGCCTGTCAGTAGATGAACGGAGTAGAAAATGTGGTATGGGTACACAATGGAGTTTCACTCCCCATAAAGAAGAATGAAATTATGGCATTAGCTGGTAAATGGATGGAACTGGAGAACATCATGCTAAGTGAAATGAGCCAGACTCAGAAAGACAAGGGTCCAGTGTCTTCTCTCATATGCAGAAGCTAGAGCAAAATATGGGGAATCAGATCTCATAAAGATATAAGGAAGATCAGCGTAGTAGAAGAAGGAGAAGATTGAGAGGGTTGGAGGAGGGAAAGGGGAGGAAAAGCAGAGTGAATTTAACATAATCATGTCACGTGCATGTTTGAATGTCCCAGTCCCATAGGGAACTCCACCCTTACGTATGTGTAGAATGCACCAATCAAAAATAAAGAAATAGATAAACGAGTGAAAGGAAGATCAGTAGAGTGGAGGCAGGACAGTGGGGTGGGGTCAGGGATTGAAGCAGAGTCCATCCAGTCCCATGTGTGCTTGACTCCACCAAACGAACCCAACTACGTGAATAACCATAATGCTCTAATTAAAATACAGCAGTCAGTGAGAAAGGAAGAAGTCGGTGTGCACATGGGCAGCGTCCCTTCCTCCACGCCTGGGGATGCCTGCATCAGCAGGGCACTTTTTAAGGAACATGTACCAAGTGGACATCAAACACTTTTCACGTGGATACTCTTTGGCTCATAAATGCTATCTGAGGAATATGTACTGAAGAAAATAATAAGGCAAATTGCTGTAGAGCAGAAGTCAACCAGTTTTTTTCCATAAAGGGTCAGATATTACACATTCTAGGCCATGAAACAAACGCTCTCTCCCATGGCTACTCGGCAGCCAGGGACACATGTGACTGAACAGGCATGACCATGCCAGTGACACTTCATTTCCAAAGTGGGCAGCAGGCCAGAGCTGGCCCACGTGCCCTCATCTGCTGGCCCCTGCGTGGAGATTGCGGAAGCTGCCGTCTGCCTTGTCTTCGGTATTGGCCAGAAGAGACCCGCCCTGTTCTCGGCTAGGGAATTGAATAGCTTGAAGCAGAGCGACGCGGTGGAACCAAGCTGCATCCAGCCTGCCCGGGCCTCAGGTCCAACACACAGGTCTCTCTTCAGCCAGCAGGGCTCCCTCTACTTCCCCGAAGTCCCCGCTGTCGGCTTCCACTCCTGCCTTCTCCCCACACTCTGGCAGCATTGGGCATCGAGGCCTGTACCAGTTACCTGGCAGGCCTCCACCTGGTGTTGGTGCCCTCCTTCCTGTGTTCTGGTCTTGCCCTGCAGCTGAATGTCAGGCACCCATTGTCCTGAGAGCCCACAGCAAGCAATCTGCGTGCTTGCTTAGGAGTAGTGATGCTGGGCTTCAGAAAGCGGTGGGAGCTGGAGGTGTCCACCAGAACCATCCAGAAGGGGAGGTAGCTTCCAGTCCAACTGAGCAGAACTGGGGCCGTGGGGACCTCAGGGCAGCTTGGCTCTCAGGAGCAGATGACGGAAGAGTGAGAGGAGCCGGGTGGTTGCAAGCTGCATCCCTGCATGCTGGCGCATGCTGGGCCCACAGCGCAGTCGGCCACTCCCCCTCTGCCTGCACCTCCGCATCTGGAAACTGATGCTGGCAGTCCCTCCTCCTGCTCTGAGGTGGAAGTCAGGCACGGTCTGTGCGACGCACCTAGAACACAGCTTGTCCCATCAAGGTCTTCCAGAAAGTCCTGGCAGTTGCTGCCGATGTTAGACGCAGCCCTAGGCCCGGCAGCCGTTGTGGTAGCACGAGGGAACAGCAGGCCAAGCACAGTCACGGTGACAGGACTTAAGTGGCTCCATTTGTCTTTCTAAAACACAAAATAAAACAAATGCTTTTCATGAATTGAGGTTAACGGTAACACCAGACCCCCCAGAGGACTTGTATCTAGAAAATACAAAGTACTCTCAGACTTCCATGCTAAGACAAAGAACCCATTCCCAAAATGGGCAAAGGCTTGAGCAGACAATGCACCAAAGGAGATTCGTGAAGAGCAAGTCGGAATGTGAAGGATGCTCAACATCACTGGTCCTTAGGGTGGTGACCGTGGGGCCCACAGGGGGACACTCACTGGGATGAAGACCACCAACCCCAGATGTCAGGACTGGAGGAAAGGCAGCGTCGGCACCGCTGCTGGGAGCATGAAGTGGTGCCGCTGCTTTGGAAAGCAGTTGTGCAGCATCTTGAAAGTTCACCATGAGCTGACCAAACAGCCCAGAAGTTGCACCCTTAGGACACTGTCCGAGAGAAATGAAAACATGTGTGCATTAAAAACATGCATAAACATTCCTGGTGGCATTCCTCACACAGCCGGGAATTTGAAGCAGCCTCGATGCCCATCGGGGTGAATGGGCAGGAGAGGCGTGGTATGGCCACACAGCAGGATATTATTTGGTAATCGAGAGGGACACACGGCTGACGTCCACTGCAACGTAGGTGAGCCTTTCCAGCACTCGAGGGAAGGGAGCTGCGAACGGCAGACTGCATTACCTGCGTCCACTGTGCAGAACGTCCAGGGAAGGCAGGTCCATGGAGACAGAAGCCAGGCTGGTGCTGGCCTGCGAGGAGGGCAGACAGAGGCCATGACCGTGGACATGAAGGGACCTTACTGGGGGGATGGAAATATTCTAAAAGTAATTTATGGTGTTAGTTGCACAACCTGATAAATTTGCTGAAAAATTATTGAATTGTACACTTGGAATGGGAGACTGTAGAATATGCAAATGTGCCACAGTAAAATCATACTTAAAAAAAGAAAACAGGCAGTGGGCCAGATTCATAGAGCTGTAGGATTTGTTATGAATTAGAGAGTAATTTCTTGTCTGCGAACTCATTGCAAGTATTTGTGCACACGCACACACACACACACACACACACATGCATACACACACACACACACATACACACACACACACACACATGCACACACACACACACAGAGCACCGTGAAAGTATGCATCTGCTTCTGGAAGGTTTTGACACAGTTAAGGAGCATGAGCAAAATAAACTCAGTATTGACTCAAAAAAAAAACCCTGAGACAACTACACGGCGTCTCATCTCCCACCATGTGACTGACAGATAGAACAAACTGTGATAGGCAGCAAGGACGTGGAGGGAGCCCCTTCCTTCATGCTGGTGGGAGTGTAAATTGGTCCAACCCAGGACAGTGTCACAGAGGAACTCACTCTTGATTTAGCATTTCACTTTTAAGAATTTATCCAGCAAGCCGGGCACGATGGCGCACACCTATAATGCCAGCGGCTCGGGAGGCTGAGGCAGGAGGACCGCGAGTTCAAAGCCAGCCTCAGCAACACCAAGGCCCTAAGCAACTCAGTGAGACCCTGTCTCTAAATAAAATACAAAATAGGGCTGGGGATGTGGCTCAGTGGTTGAGTGCCCCTGAGTTCAATCCCCAGTGTCCCCCCAAAATGTATTTCACAGCTGTTATAACACAGCTTAATGGTGGCGTGACAAGACATACACCAGTGGAGCAGAAGGGAGAGCCCAAGCGTCAGCCCACGCACACTGGCAATTGATTCTCCACAGAGGTACGAAGAGTGCACCATGGGGAAAGGACAGTCTCCTCCATAAATGGCATTGGGACAATTGGCTGTTGTGGTTGGGACAGAAGTCCCCTTCGAAGCTCATGTGTAGATGGCTTGGCCCACAGGCAGCAGTGTTCAGAGGTGGGGCCTCATCAGTGGATTGATCCACAGGTGGATTCAAAGTTTAACGGGCTGGTGGAGGTGATGGGAACTCAGGAAGCAGGTCACTGGGGCCAGCCCTCCAGGCTGTGTTTTGTCCCTGACACCTTCCTCTTGCACCCTCTCTCCTGGCCACCCTGAGGTGAGCAGCCCTGCCATGCTCTTTCCACCATGATATTCAGCCTCACCTTGGGCCCAAAGCAATGGGCCAAGTGACCAAGGACTGAAATCTCTGTAACTATGAGCCAAGATAAACCTGTCTTTCTTTAAGGTGTTTTGCCATAGTGACAGAAGCTAGCACAGATCCACATGCAGAGGAATGGACTTGGACCCTGTGTCACACCATGTATAAAACCAACTCAAAATGAATTAAAATTTTGAAAATAAATACCAGAAACTGCTAAGCTACTAGAAGAAAACAGGGTGAACACTCCCTGAAGTGCTCTAGGAAAGGAGTTTGCAGACATGACCCCAAAAGCACAGAGAACAAAAATAAACAGACAAACAGACTCCATCACACTGAAAACCTCTACACAGCCAGGGAAGCATCGGACAGAGCCAGGGACAAGCTGCACATCGGGAAGCTGGGGTTCTGCACACCATCCATTGGTAGGAGGGAAAAATCCAGAGTATATGAGAGCTCAACTCAATAGCAAGAAACACTCCAGTTAAAACTGAGCCCAGGATCTGAGGAGACGTTTCTCAAGGACATGCAAATGGCCAACAGCCATCCGGACAAAATGTTCTGCGTCACAGAGAAATGGAAATGGCAGTCACCCTGAGAGAGCACCTCCACCGCTGGGATGGCTGGGAGGGAGTGAGGGGCAGGGGCGGGAGGACAGAGAAGGACTCGGACAGCTCTACCCCTGTGCACATGCAGCTGGACGCCCAGCGGGGCTCTACCTCGTATACAGCAGGACGGGAAATCACTCTCCATCATGGAGGAGGTCCAAGTGCACTCTACTGTCACGTACAACTAATTAGAACAAATTTAAAAATTGCATTTGTATTGCAAACATGAAGAAAAGATGAAAGGCAGCAGGTGCAGGCTGGGCGTGCAGCAGAGGGAACCCTGTCCCGCGGGAATGCAGTTCAGAGCAGCCATCGTGGGGGACAGTAGGGAGAGTCCACAAAATACCAAAAACAGAACAGACATACAATTATAGGGGTTTGGAGTTTCTATAGTCCAGCGTTTCCAGAATACCCTGCTTTGCTCACAGGGTGTGACCTGGATAAATGTCCCTCAAGGACACATATTGAAGCCAGCCAGTGGCACTACTGGGAGATGGTGGACACTTTAGCAAGTGTGGCCTTGTGGAGGGCAGCTGGGTCACTGGGGTGTGCTCTTGACAGGGTACTTGGGGCCCGTCCCCTTCTGTGTCTCTTTTGCTTCCTGGTTACCATGGTGAGCAACTTGCCCTTCTGCATGCTCCACATGACATGCTCACTGCCTCATCACAGACCCCAAAGCAATGGGGTCAGCTGACCATGCTGACAGCCAGAATAAACCTTTCCTCTTTTTAATCTGATCAGCTCAGATATTTGTTACAGTAATGGAAAGCTGATTAATACAATAATAAAGTTATTTTTTATACTTTAAACCATAAAAACTAAGCCCCTAAGAAGAACATAATTAAATATCAAAAATACAGTCCTACAAAATAAGCTTCAGCACTTTACAAAACCACTGATAAGGTGTAATCAAGTAGAGGTCACCCCCAGGAAGATGGTTTGGCATAATATCCTAGAGGTAAACTGGAAGAATCTTTGTCTTTTCCTCCTCAACTGCAGTTATCTCTGTCTTCAGAGGTAACACAGTACCAAATGTGGAGTGTATCATTTCATGGTATTCTTTACATTTGGACTACATACATAAGTTCCTGAAAAATGTAGATTATGAACTTTTAATTAGCTTTTTGCATTTCATTCTGTAGAATAGAATGGCCTGTATCCTTCTAGAAGCCTCTTTTCAATCTACATGATGAAATTGACCCAAGGTAGCACCCATTCAGATCCAGCTCAGCTACCTACTAGCGGTGTTTCTCTGACCAAGTCCCTGGACTCTTTTCCTCCCGTCCCCCTTATTTATAGACTGGCAGTAACAGCACCACCCCAGTGCGACCCCCAGTAAACGAGCTCAGCCCCGTGAGGCCCTCAGAACTCTGCCTGGCACAGCTTTACCGCTGCGTGCGGAGTGTTGGCTTCTTTCTGGAGCTGAGGAAGCACCTCAGAGTGGTCACACGGCTGGCCTCAGTCAGGGCCAGCAGTGAGCAGAGCCCAAGGGCCAAGCAGGGGCCTCCTGCCGTGGTCACCCTGGTGTCTCCACATCCACAGCTCCCAATGGCAAGGACATGGCCCAGTGCACCTGTGTCATACCACCTGAGCTGCATGACCTTCCACAGACCTGTCCGCACCCCCAGCACTGTCGCTCCTGTCTGATGTGTGATTGAGGGGCTTTGGAACAAGAATTTTAAATTTATAGGAAATATAAATTGTATCTTAGATGAAGGAAGAAAACTCAGAGAATTCATGGAAAAGGGAAGTTATTATGAGCACACCTGCCCCCATCAGGGTCCAGGCTAGAAGCAGCGTCCTCAACTTAAGGCAGGGCTGGCATGGCCAGCTGATGCTGGACATTGAAGAACCTGAGACGTGTGGCATTTGTGGGACCCCTGGGGCCAGGCTAGCCCTGACGAGGGAGGGACCTGGACTCAGAAGGTACAGCCTCTGTCCAGCTGCCCTCTGGGCCCCCACTGCCGCCTCCCCCAGACAAATCCAAGTCAAGTCGATGGTGGGTGGGCCTCCCACGCCCAGCCCCACGAGGGCCCATCCCAGGCCCCGAGCAGGTGGAGAGGGGTCCTGCAGCGAAGTCACTCGGCAGGGAGGCAGCTCTCCCCACTGCTGCCGACATGCTGTGATAATTTTGGTTGTTTTCCAGGTAATTGAAGATATCATTGCAAACCAAGCAGAAGAGGAAAAGAACAAAAAGAAAAAGGGCAAGAAATCCAAAAAGGAGAAAAAGGAGATGAAAATCATCAAGGAAAAACCCAAGGTAAGGACATTGGGGGTTCAGAAGTTTGATTTCCTCTTCAGTGCCCTCTTTGAGCTTTCGGTCACTGTGAACTCTCTGGAGACTGCAGTCCCTAGTTTCCCAGGGAGGTCATTCCGTCTTCCGGGTTTCATTTTGTGTTTTGTTGGTAGACACTCAGTTGCCGTCTTCTCTATGACTTAAAAATTATCTATCGATATGTTGCATAGCTTTGGATTTTCATTCCTGAAAATGAATTATCCCTTTGTCTTTCCTCAAAGGCAGAGTAGTAGAGAGAAGGGAAAATTTCTTACAAACGAGTGACCTCTGGAGAATCAGCATAACCGTGTCTAATCTAGCCCACGCACATTCGCTGGAATCCGTCACTCACAGTGACATCTGGGATGTGCTTTTGCACAAGTGTACATTCCCTGCTGTCCAGAGGAAGCCAGAGTCCAAACAGTGTCACCAGGGTCTGCCTGGTGGGCTGGACGCGAGGGTGTGGCTGCCAGCTGCTGCTGCCTTGCCAGGGTTGCCGGAGGGGCTTCATCTTCGAGCAGGTGGCCGGGTGGCGTTCCCAGGGCTGTGGGGTGCTCTCAGCGGGGACTCTGCTGAGGGCAATGGAGCTCACGCTTCAAGATGGCACCGTCCTGCCTGTGCGAGTGTTCAAAGCAAGAGCTTGCTGCCTCGTAGCTCGCCAAAGTGTCGCCTGCATCACCTCCAAGAGTGGGCCCCAAAGGTGTGGTCCCACGGTGACTCAGCCAGCCAGAACATCGGAACCCTGAGAGGCGTGATCCACAGACCCTGCTGAGAGGCAGAGACCCTCTGGAGCTAGGCAGCAATGGCCATGCTCCTCATGTTCCAAGACGTGATTGCAGCCCACACTCACTCAGGGGTTTCCCTGTGGGAGAAGCAACAAGGCAGCCGGGCCGACTGTGGCCGGGAGCCCTGGGGCCAAGTAACAGTGGGAGAAAGGACTGGACCAAGGGGCGTGTGAGCAAGAGAAGAAGAGAGGGTGGCAGTGCCCAGCACATGCACAAGCTCAGGCTGGACCATGGTGACAAGGACCAGCACATGCCACCAGCCCCTGGCATGACCAAGGCTGGCCAGCTGGAGCCACAGTCCTCTCCCCAAGCAGCTCCCCTGCACTGTGATGGGCAGCGAGTCCTTCTCCTGCCTCGCTTGTATTTTTTCAACATGTCCATTATTGTTCCACTGCATGAACAGAAGGAGAGATGCCCCCTACTCCTCTTTTGGGGCACAACCCAAGCAAGCCCCTGGTAGCAGAGGCCCTGGGTGCCCTCTCAGGACCAAGGCAGCAGATCCCCAGCTCCCAGAAGGCCAGTGCCAACAGCACACAGCTCCACTCCTCCCCCACCCCTGCTCCAGTCTTAGGGAGCCCCTCCCCTGAGTTTACCCCTCCTGGGGCAGCCAGCATCCAAGGACGCACCTGTGACAGCACCAGCCCTCTCAGCTGCCACCGGGACCACTCAGAAGGGTGGTCCTACCTCCTGGGATCTGCTGATGGCTGCCCTACAGCTGCATCAGAGTTCAGCTTCTCTGTCTGCCTGGGGCTGCTCCCCTCGGCCCTCTCCTATGGTGATGTTCCCATAGACCACCGGCCTAGGTCTCCATCTGACCCCCAAGACCACCCATGCCTCCTGCCCTGCCTGAACCAGAGGGGAAAGGACTGCTCACTCTTACAGCTAGCTTGAGAACCCTCTTCTCACTCTGCAAGATAATTTTGAAGCACCTACAAATAAAGAAAATTGGAAAAATTTCAATTTTATTGTAAGCATATTTTCCTCTAAATATGCATGAGGGACTTTACACTTGCAGATTAAAAATTCACTGTTAGTGAAACTTGCTCCATAAAAATCTGAGATTATCAGCCATGCAACGCGGTCATTGGTGGGTGAAGGGATTTTATTAACTAGCTATTAAAGGCTCGATTAATGATGAACGGTTTGGGACAAAAGCAAAGTTGAAGAGCATCAGCGTTTATGAAGAGCTCGCAAATGAAGGGGAAATCCTTCAGAATTACTTTAAAATTAACATATTCATGGAAAGTACAGATCTACAAAGGGACAAGGTGATTATTAAAAGAAGAATTGGTGCTGTTAATGGAAATGATGCATTTAAATCATGTTACCATACTTTTTTTGGAAATTGAATTATCTTTTCACTGGACTCTTTAAGGTTGTTCTATAATCATTTGTAGAGTTTCTAGAATCATTTCTGAGACCAGCTATTCCAATTCTTATGTGGGAATTTGTATTTTGACCTGTAGAAAAAGACATCAGTTACTCTTCACAATCAGGTGGCGAGACAGGGGAGAGGGGCAGGAGCCCTGCTGACCTTGCACAGACCCTGGTCACTTGCCCCTGCCCTCCCAGGTTGTGGGACTGTTCTCGAGGTGATCTTATCATTGATGACTTATTGATCACCAGTCAGAAAGTGTGGAAAGAGCTCATATTAAGACATAGGATTATCTCTTCGGCTAACTTCTTTGAAAAAAAATTATCTTTCCAAAATATCACAAAAGTAGAAAGCTAAAAGTTCCACAAGTCCATGAGATTGTTACAAATAAGTGTGATATGGGGCAAGAGCGGGGGAGGGTTATAGGTACAGAAAGAGCTGTGAGAACCTCGGTTGAATTTCACGATGAATCCGTGTCTCTGAACGTCCAGCTTATTGTGGGGATGGAGGAGTAGGGAGGTGTGGAGTAGTCTGCTGGGATCTCGGCAATGGTACACAGAACATTTTAAAAGAGAGTACCTGTGATTAGTAACCTCGCAGTCCCTTGATCGTCGCATCAAGAAGCTTAGCAAAGCAATTTAATGTTTAAAATCTGAAAGTTTTCAACTCCTTCTCTGGATCTGAGACTCTCCAGGCTGAGATGGGGAGGAGGAAACAAAAGAGTGCCTTCCAGACCTCTTGGTCTTCAGCGTGGAGCTCACAAGCAAGAAGCATAAAAGCACAATAAGCATATTCACAGAGAGCTTCCAGAAACGAGTCTTTCAGTCCTAGGCAGGAAAATGGATCTTTACTTCAAACTTGCAGCTTATGCGAGTATAACTCCAAATGCATCATGGACTTAAGCATAAAGCCATGAAGACTTGAGGTAAACACAGGAGAAAACAAGGACCTGGGACACCAAAGGTAGGAGCCACAGAAGGACAATTTGACAAATCGGACCTCCTCAAATTCAAACCTTTTGCTCTGTGAATGATCCAATGAAGTTATAGACTGGGAGAAAACATTTGCAAACTGTCTAACCAAGGCTAGTATGTCTCATATAGAAAGAATTCTCAAAATTTGATAGTAAAAAATATAGCTTTCATGGGAGCCTTGGTTTTAAATCAAAATTATTAAGGATTGCAGATGAGGAGTAAGAGGACTGTGAGAAGCCCTGGCCAGGACATGCGTTCAATGCCAGAGTCCTTCCATTTGCCTCCCAGTCAGCGGCTCAGACCTCCCGTTGGCTTAGAAACAAGAACAGCATCAGTGGAGCACTGTGAATCCACTCTCACAACTGTTTCTCTTCTTTTGTTTTTTCAAGTCACATATTAAACCATTTGGAATGACTTCTAATGTTTTTGACCAGAACATAACATGATTGGTCACATGAATGCTAGAGTCTTCTCTAAATTCACTGCAGCCAAAAAAGTGATATAACCATTGCTGAATTCTTCTGGGAAAATCCTTGGATCTCTGCACTGCACAGTCAGCTTTGCGAGTTCTCTTTCAGCTGTGGGGCCACCCAGCTCTCTGACCACAGTGCTTCCGCTCCAGTCCCTTGGCCCCAGAGCTGGATCGGGCATCTTCTGTGCCCACTGTGATGCAGTAGGAGGGTAATGTGCACTTGAACTGCTGAAAGAATGGGGTCCTCACCAGGGAACAGAGACCCCAATGGGTAGACCCCCAGAATGGTACATGAACCTGTAGGCGGAGCTGCATTCTCTGGGAGAAAGGCGTGTGAGCTTTCTCTGTGTTCAAGGAGTCTTTCTTCCCTAACAAGCTGCCTAGAGAAAGGGCACGTTTGGTCACGAAGAAGGGCCACAGGAAGAAGAGACCGGTGGTCTGCAGGCACTGGAGTCTCCATGGAGGACATGGGACATCTCTGGGGAGGTCTCTGGAGATCTCTGGGGGTCTCTGGGGGTCCATGCTCTTAGCCCACATCTGCCCAGCCCACAACTCCGTGGCCACCACATGACCAGGAGGCAACAGCCTTTAGCCAAAGCCCCTGCCCCTCTGCTGCCATCGGCAGTCTGATGCAGCAGCCAGAAGGACCCTGACCTCTGATGGGCACCTACCACAGCCCTTGGAACCCAGAGTGGTGCACTTGCCACCTCTGGAGGAAGGGGTGAGCCTAGGCTCAGGGCATCAGGAAGGGAGCCTGGCCTGGCTGACGGTGCTGGAGGAACCCCGTGGTGCTGAGGCGGGTTCCAGAAGCAGGGTTTAACCAGATAGCTAGGCATCTTGTGATCCAGTCAAGGTGACAAATGAAGTTAACTCTCTCGGTTTTTGAGTGGTTAAAAATAATAATGAATAAGAATCACTTGGAACCCGTCACTCAAGGTTAACCATCATTAACATGCTAGTGTTATCCTTCCAGAAGTTTCTTTATGCATGCGTGAATATCAAGTGTTTACTTGTAACACACTTCCCTACTCGTTGTAGACTGTAACCCTGTGATGGGATCTGGAGTCAGGAAGGGCGAGGAAGTGCCGAGGAGGAGCGTTGATTCCCGCTCTGGAGGCTGAGTGCCCCACGTGAGTGAGTCTTCACACAGGGCCAGCCTGAGCACAGGGCAGAGAGCGGCTCTCCCAGCTGTGAGGCCCTGTTGCCAGAGCAAGTGAGGGGCTGTGGAGTCGGGGCGAGCCTGGGCTGGGGGTGTGCTCCTCAGAGGGAGCACAGCGGGGGTCCCCAAGGTCAATGTGAGCAATGGGGTCATCCTGCCATCTCCATCTAACCAGGAGGCTCCTCCTGGGAAAATCCAACACCTCACAAAGAGAACTGAGCAGATGCACGGAGGACCAGGCTCCGTCCCTCAGGCCTGTTGTTTCTTTTGTGTGAATGAACAGCATCTGAGGCCTAAAAGATACCAAGACCTTTGAATCTCTAGTATCAATGGAAATGCATGAGCAAACAAGCAAGATGACATTCCGAATGCAAGACAGAAAATAGTTCTGTGCTCGGAGTTATTTCAGGTTCTGCTGCATCAGCTTGCATATTATTTTAGTGCATTTTTATTTTACAAGATCGTTTCCGGCCATGAGAGCTTCTGGGCTGATTTCCACTGTCAGACCGCGAGAAGCAGAAGATCATCCTTCAGTCTTCTTTCAGTGGGAAATAATCAGTGTCCTCTGAGTCACCAGTGGGCCCTGCCCCACCCCAGACACTGACCCCGCTGGAAGGAGCAGGTGAGCTGAAGCTGCTGAAGGACCAGTGTGGCCTGGGACTCGTGTGCTCGCAGACGTGCCGAAAAGCGCACTGTCGTGAAGGGTGTGCCCTGTTTGACCTTGGGCACATGCGGTGTGCCATCGCAGGGTGGAATGTCGGCGGCCTCCATCCATCCCAGCCACTCTTCAGACAAGAGATTCTCCCAGCAGTTCACGTTTGGGGAAGTGCGTCTGCCGGCACACTGCTCGTCTGTTCTCCCAGTTTTACTAAAATAGCCAGAATAAAATCCTTGGCAGCAAAGCCTCTTCTAGAAGCATCCCTCCTCATTACCTCCCTGTGTCCCTCGTCCTACCCACGGCACTTGCCTGTGCTATGGAGAAACAGCTTTCACACAGCAGATGGAAACTGACTAAAAATGGACACTTTTAATAAACTCACTTTATAATCTGAAAATCCGATCAGCAGGCCTCCAGCAGTTTATTTGTACAAAGCAGCCACTTTGTCCTAAGCAACTCAGCAGCCGAGGGGGCCGTGGAGGGAGAGCGGGAGCCGCCCTGAGGGAGCTGGCGGCGGGGAGGGTGGCCGGGCACCGCAGCAGCACCAGGAGACCCTCGGGCTGCTGGACACCGTGGGAGGTGACCCAGAAGACGGCGCCCTGGGAATGGCTCAGTTCGCCAAAGGAGAGGAGAGTGGAGGCTGCAGAGCACAGATGGCGGCCTGCTGGGGAGGCGACGCAGGGGGCAGAACACAGACCTGGCTCGGAAACAGGGCTGCAAAGGACCCGCTGGCCTTGGTGGACATCATGCACCCAGCCAGCAAGCCTGGGAAGTCACGGAGAGGTGATGACCATGCAGCCCCTCAGGGACGGGGTGTGAGGAATGGGCGTTCGTCAGCTGCTGTGGTCTGAACATTTGTGTCCAGATTCATGTGTCGGAACCCTCCTTCCCACTGTGAGGTGCTGGCAGCTGGGCTTCGGGGAGGCGATCAGGTCATGAGGGAAAGGTCTGTGCTTAGTGCCCTCATTAAAGAGGCCCAGAGAGCCACCTTGCCCCTCCAGCCACGTGAGGACACAGCCACAGGCCCACCGTGCAGCCGAGAGCAGCCCCTCCAGACAGCAGATCTGCTCTGCCGTCGCCCAGACCTCCAGCTCCAGGACTGGGAGTATCAGAGCTCTGCTGTTCATCAGCCTCTCAGCCTGTGGTATTCCGTCATGGCAGCCCGAGCTGACAGACACGCTGGGACAAAACCAACAGGACGGTCTCGAAGCAGGACAGATCTGTCCACATGGTGCATGTGGGGTAGGGCAGGAGGACTCATCAGCTCCCCGACTCCTGGTGTGATGGAAATGTCCAGAAGCAGGCGTGACTGCAGGTCATCTTCCCAGTCTGTGCAGGCCCAGGAGAACCTGAGCGTGGCTCCACTGCGGACCCCTGACCCAGGACTGTTCCTCGTCTGAGCCTGGCCAATGAGAATGTGCCCAGAGAAGACAGGCAGGAGAACAACCCCAAGGTCCTTCCTGGAGCCAGGGGTAAAGGGTCCAGGGATGTTTCTCCTTGAGCAGACTCGGGCAGGAAGGTCCGGCAGTCCTGAGTCTCCAGGACTGAGGCCTGGGCTGGTGGGAGGCAGCTCTGGTCATCTGTGGACCTCACTCTGCTGCACATTAGAATTGCCTAGATGGTTTCAACCCCAGTGTCCATGACCCTGTGGAAGCCATCTTGCTGAATTCATCTGGGAAAGTGCTGGGCGTTGGGATTTTTGTTTTTAAGCTCTCCACTGGTTGAGAGTATGTGCCCAGTGGAGCAGGCTACTCCACCTCTAGAAGAAGGGAGTGTCCGAACGAGAGCCGGCCATGGCCTCCACCTGAGCAGGCAGGCCAGAGTGCAGAGGCTGGCTGTGCCAGGAGGTGTGGACCAGGGAAGACAATGCGTGTGTGTCAGCACAGGAGTGCCCAGGACCCCGGAGCCCTGTGGTAAGAGGCGACTCTGGCAAGCACCATGGGCAGAGGGACTGTGGAGCCAGCTGATGGGTGCCCCACACCGATGGGTCCCCATGGCATGGCGCAGAAGGGCCCAAGGATCCCACAGGCAGGCCCTGGAGGTGGCCCTGAAGGGCACACTCCTGTGGCGCCAGCAGCAAGTGCTCAGGGAGTGTGCACAGTGAGCGGGGGCACTCAGACACACTTCCTGAAACCAGGCGAGGTCAGAGAGTCAGGAACAAACAACCCAACAGAACGGAATTCAGCCGCGCACAGTGAAGACATGTCCCCAGAAGCAAACACCGCCTTCTACCTCGTCATCTGGCAAAACTTCTAAGTCCCTGTGTTGATGCTGAAATTAACAGGCATGGCGTGTGCTTGCAGGCAGGCCAAGAAGAAGACAGGCCCGAGCCTAAAGGCGATGGTGAGGGGCTGAGTTTTTCCTCTGGATTTTAAAAGTTAGACGGCATTGGCATGGTGTCCTTGGTGCAGTTAATATAAGCATTGTTTGCAAAATGTGTGACATGGCCGTACCTGAGCCAGCAGGGGGTGGGGGAGCTGCTCCAAGCTGGCCCTCACCCTCTGGCTGTCCCTGGCTGGTGCCCACACACAGCAGGCCCCCAGTGGCATTTGGACAGTTCTGAGTGAGCAGAGGGCGGGAACGTGCCTAGGCTCAGCTTCCTTCCTGGGACGCGTTGCTTTTCGGGTGGCAGAAGCAGGCTTCCTTAGGTCAGCAGGTGTAGGATGAGGTGCCAGGTTCCAGGCTGAGAAGGTGGACACCTTGGGCTGGGGGCACCCTCAGGACCCAGACCCAGAGGCCCAGATCCACAGGCCTGCTCCTTTGTCCATCTCCCCAAAGATGACCATGGGGCCTGAGATCCTCCCTCTCTCACTCCCAGCTGACCAGTGCACCTGTGCTCCCCACCCCATGCAGAGGCAGCCAGGGGACTGGTGACCAGCTGCCTGCCGGGCTCCTCAGACAGGGCTTCCTCAGCTCAGAACAGTCTCTGGCCTCTCGCCCACCTGGGAATGGTGGGGGTAATGGCCGAGACATTTCCATCAGAAAGGGCAGTGCTGAGACCGAGTGACCAGTGTCCTGATATGACCCCATCCCAGGGAGAACATGACTTTGGAATGGAGACGGCGGATTCAAACCTCCTCTTGGAGTCTTCTCTGCCAGCAGCCCTCAAAATGTGCGACACATACACGTTTAAATAGCCACCTGATAGAAATACGTGAGAAAGGGAAGCAGAGACCTCCATGGCGCTGTCCTCTGATTGACGTGTGTCGTGGAACTGTCGGTTACGTCATCACCAGGGGAAGCTGAACTGAGCTAAGTCGTGGGAATGTTTAGCATTCGCTATCCAAGCTGTCAGGATCGGACAGTTCCAAAGCTGGCCTGACGATGTGTTTCCCTGGAGAACTTGACATTTATTATAGAGATGAAGTTGTACATGGACGCTCAGTTGTAGTTTCAGAACGTGCCTGACGTGCCTGTTCCCTGCCAGGCCTGGGGCTGGTTCTGCACAGAGCATGCGGCATCCACAGGATGGGGGAGGGGTGAAGCCCCTCTCCACAGCCAGGAGAGCGGTGAAGGCTGGCTCACAAGTGGCCAGTGCACCTTCACGAGGAAGCAGGGGCCAGAAGAAGGGGATTCTGGCCAGAGAGAAGGTAGGCACCTGTGCCTCAGCCCCAGCTCCCCACCCCAGTCCCAGCAGCCAGTCCTGCCATAGAGTCCTGCCTCCGGCCAGGTCCCAGCTGGAGGAGCATGGCTGCGGGTCCTTCCAGGGCCCAGCATCTCGTCTCCGTCTGCTCCCTCCCTGCCTCTGCCAGTCTGTCTCCTCTTTCCCCGCTGCGGCTCACGTCCGCCTGCCCAGCCCACGCGGTACCAGTTCCACTGACATTCTTCCCGTGGTCCAAGCAAAGCTCAGATTTCACATGCGCCATTAAATCTGCTGGAAACACTGTCTGGCCACAGGCTCCCCTTTGCTGGAGTCCTCCTCCTCTTCCTCCTTCATGATGGACAGTCTCCCCTGGCCCCCGGAGGGGTGCCCAGAGGTTAACAGAGGGCAATCTGAATGTTGAACATGAGTGTTGCCTGAAGGGTAGTTCAGATCCATGGGTCCTGGGTGAGAGCTGGAGAGAGAAAAGGGAGAGAGGAAAAGAGGAGACAGAGACAGAGAGAGCCCGTAATGAATAGTACCGTGACGCACCCACCAGAGTGACTCTGCCTCTGTCCACCATCGGTTTCCTCCGGGCTCAGCCTTGCCCAGTGCTGCTGCTTTGGCTTCCCTTGCAGGTGTGCCTTGCCCAGGGGGTCCTGGTTCCAACAGTGGTACGATGGCTGACCCTGAGCTGGCCTGTGTCCTTGGTGGGCTTCTTAACCCGTGGCTATTGGGCTCAGGGGGGCCCTAGAGGTAGCTAATGGCCGTACAGGCTTGAACCCCTGTATTTCTGGGTCCACGTTCTTCTGGGTGGGTGGGTGGCTCCCTGCCAGCCGCAGCACCCCTGCCTGTCTTATCAGCTGGGGTTCAGGGCTGGGTTCCATGACCCCCTGGAGTACCCAGGGCCTCCACTCTGTAGCCCTGGGATCTCGGTTCACATGTCTCCCTGTCGTCGCCCAAAGCTCCAGGAGAGCAGGGGCAGTCAGACCTGCAGCCTGGTACTGCAGCCTGGTGACACTGTGGAATGGACCAACCGGCCACCTCAGCAAAGCAGAGCTGAGGAGTACCTGGGTTCAGAGGTCGATCATAGTCCAGGGCAGCTGAGCACAGATGGGTGTCGGGGACACAGAGGCTGTGAAGGCCAGCTGGACACTGACCATGCCATGGGGCAGGCATTTGATCACGAAAGGCTGTGGGTGTCACTGGGGGCATCTGGGCTGGCTGCGTTTGCTTCAGAGATAACTGACAGAACCTCGTGTGAACTTGGTGGGAATCACATTCCCCTGGGAGCAGGCGCTGCCAGCTCCAGACTGGGACCCACTCAGGGAAGCCCAAGGCCGTTCCCTCCCACATGGCCCACCACAGCCTAGGCTGTCCAGCCAGCAGTCTGGGTGTGTGCAGCTCAGCACGCCTGGCCTGAAGCTGAGCTCAGGCAGCCAGGCTTCCTCAGCAGGTGGACACAGGGATGGACAGGTGGACCCAGACAAGCCACCTCCATTCCTGTAGTTGCATCTTACTCAAATGTGTTAGGAAATGCTCACTGCGCTCTGCATGGCGTCTCCAGGGTTTGTCCCCTTACGTGCCTCGGTCCTTCCTTGGCTGTGTGCCCCTCGGTTGCGTGGATGGACCACGTTTTATTTATCCACTTATCTAAGGACAGAGCACAGACGTTTTCAGATCTCCTTGGAGCCAGCAAACGTCCGCCTGCGCACACAGGCAGAGGTGCGAGCCTCGGGCTGACGAGGCCCCACTGCTCTCCAGGCCCTCCATCCCGTGGGAGTGGAAGATGACCACAGGAAGGAAGGCCTGCGGAACTGGGGCCAGGAGGCCATGGGAGAGGCTTCCCCGGGAGAGGAGGCCTGTCCAAGTCCAGAATCATCAAAAAGCCTTAGAGGAGGGCAGCCTTCCGGGCAGGCGGGCAGCAGGAGGAAGGAGCAGGAAGCAGAAAAGAGGACACCTCTGCGCCTTCTCAGTGGCCTTCTGGGGGTGGCTGCAGCTGTGTCAGGGCGGGAGGTGGCTCGTGCAGGTGGCAAAAGCAGGTGGGACCGGGTCTGAGTGCCACCCCTGGGGGGCTGGCTAGGCCTGCAGAAGGGCTTGGACTCTGTCCTGGGGCACCCAGGCCCCGAGGAGCTCCACACAGACCTCTTTGTGGGGCTTCAAAGGACGGGAGCCATCAGGTTGGATCTGTCCTGAGCCCCTTCTGGCAGGACAGGGTGGACTGAGCTGGCAGTTGGGAGCAAGGGGCCACGCAGAGGGGAGAGGTCCCCAGAAAGCAAAGTGCAGGAGGCAGAATAGGCGGTGCCTGGTGCCTGCTTGGCTGCGGGGTGGGAGGGAGAAGGGGAACAGTGTGGGATCCCAGGGCATGTGGGTGCATCGTGGGTGACCAGCTGCTGTGTCCCAGACCCTGACGCTGGAAGGGCCGTCGGTGCCAAGTCACAGTGCTCACAGCAGCCGTGTGACGCCATCTCACCTTGCCATGTCGTCTGCTCCCCTGAGGTGTGGAGTGCTGTGAGAAGCTCCTCACAGACACGGTAGAGACCATTGTGTCCTTTGGTCCCTCAATAGCCATGTGCTGGGCACCCTGACCTGACCCCTGGCATGGTGTGGCCTGAGGTACCCCACGGGCCTTGCAGTTGGGAGCAGGGGGACCTGGAGGCCTAGGGACGAAGACTGCTGTGCACCTGGGACTTGAGCAGAGCGCCCCTGTGCAGGTGGCCGTGGGCTGCAGTCCCGAGCACGTGGTCAGCACAGGAGCCAGGGAGGGCGGGGCCAGGTGCTCCCTGCACTGGGACCCGCTGGGACCCGCTGGCCCGGGAAGGAAGCCAGGCCCAGCTGGGAAGACTGGTTTCCAGGCTCGAAGGTCCAAGTGAGCAAGAGGAAGGGGCAGTTCCTATTCCTGTAGAAGCCTGGAGCTGGCCAGTGACATGGCGTAGCACAGGCTGGTGACAGCTCCCAGCCAGGTCAGAGAAACTCGAGAAGGGGTGGGGAGGAGCCAGCCTTCAGCCACGGAGGGCTCCAGGCCTCACAAGGCAGGGCCACACCTGGGCTGCGAGACCCTGAGGACAGAGAGCAGTACAAGCAGGGGACACCTTGCTGAGCCTGGCCACCCAAGCCCTGTTGGTGGACACAGCAGTCTCTGTTCATGGTGGCCAACAGCGGAGTTGCCCTGGTGACTGGCCAGGACCTTCTTGACAAGCCACCATTCCAGCACCACCACATTCGTCCTTTTGCTGTCTGGTCTTGACAGGTGGACGCCGCCCGAGATTAACGATCATATTGCTCTGCTCCAAACAGGAAGAAGTGGAGGAGTGGAAAATGTCACCAAGCGTTTTCCTCCCGTCGATGGAGGAAGGGAATAACTTATACAAAGGTCAGTCTGAGAGTGCTCCTGGCCACACGGCACCCTGGTCCTGCCTGAGCACCTGGCAAGACCAAGGGTGCAGCCACCAGAGGCAGCCAGCTGGGGGCCACCAGGGTTCCTGTCTGTCTCCAGTTCCTTCTGGTGACAGAAGGTGTGACATGGGTGGTCGAGCGAGATGCATGCAGGACCAGAGGGTGTTCAGAACTTCTGCCGTGTTTTCTGAACCCCTCCGTCTTCAGCTGACCGTTCTCTTGCTCAGCAGAGGGGAGGAAAGTGGGTCCTAGACTGTTCACGTCGGGGAAGCCCTCGCCGTACGCACATGCCGGACCCTGTCAGACCAAGAGCGGCCTGGGTTCCACACAGTTCTGCCCCAGCTGTTCAACGCGATCAGCATGGCCAGAATTTGGCACAAGCTGAGTTACGAGTTGGTCTTCCAGATCTTTTTTTTTTCTAATTTGCTAACAGTCTTACCCAATTCCTTGAGTTCTCCTCCACCCTCAGGATAAAGCCCAGTGCAGAATGACCGGTCAACATGACCCTGGTCATCAGACCATTATGGAAATCCCTGAAAATGCCATAAGAATCTTTCCAGACCCTGGTCAGTCATGTCTGCCTTCCCAATTCTGTCCTGTCAGGGCTGGTACTGCCACTGATAGATATCTATATATTTTTTTTAATATATAGATTTTTAAATATATGTATATTTTTCTAATTGATTCAAGGTTTTCAACTCAGTGAATTGTGTCTCATCCCGAGTAACAATGTCAATATAGTTTAGGTTTCCTGTGGTCAGTCCCATGAGATAAAAGTGTCCCTGTGCCACCTAAATTCTCTTACAGCCCACAAGTGCCAAGAAGGGCACCACACTTCACCCAGGGCCACCTGAGGTGAAGCCACAGGGCACCATGACGTCCTCTTTCATAGGGAGGAAGGAGGTCAGAGAGGGTCAGCTGGCATTGATTGAGTGCCCAGGCACATGGCTGTCCCCTCAGGGGGCGACTGGGAGGCCCACAGCCAGCCAGGCCTGAGACCTCGTCAGCACTTAGCGCAGAAGGGTGACAAGCAGGACAGTTGCTAGCTCACACTGTCACTCAGCAAGCACTGACGGGGTCTTCATCCTATTAGGGTGAATGAGCCTGAGGTCCGAAGTTGCCCCCTGCACAGCCTGCTTGCAGTGTTGCATGCTGCAGTGGGGGGGAGGGGGGAGGGGTGGCACAAGCCGGGCATTCAGCATGAACGAGGTAACAGCAGGGACATCCAGTGGGTCTGGTCAGCAAGGCCACTGCAGGGCCAGGGGCCTGGTGGAGGTTCCCCTGACCCTTGGGTGAGTCAGAACAGAAGAACACGGCTAGAACCCTACTTTGCACCTGGCCATCTTTGGCCTTGACGAAGCCCCATGTGCTTCCTGTTCTGGCTCAGGATCTCCCCGCCTCCCAGAGGGTTCCCCTGGGAGCTGCCTGTGCAGTGTTGTCCTTGGCCTTGGCCTTCCCTTGCCCTTGGGGACATCCTGCTGCTGTCCCGCTTCTTGTCACTTTCTCGTTTTGGGGAGCCAGTCCTCAGCTGCGCTCACACTCAGGATCTGGAAGGCCCGGCTCCCTTCTCCTGCACTGCTGTGGAGAAAATGAGGGCAAAGGAAGAAAGGTGGGCAGGGGCCTCCTCTACCGCCTCCTGGCAAGTCAGGAAGGAGCCTGGGAGCACACCAGGTGGACGTAGGGAACCCAAGGACCAGCCAGAGGGCTCCCAGAAGCTGGGCGCTCACCTGCTGCTGGGCTCACACTCCCCCAGTGCCCAGCACTGCCCCACTGCCATGCGCTCTGTTCCCAGTGCTCCGATGCTTGTCCCTTCAGGAAGGGCTTCCCTGGGGCCCAGTGAAAGGAGTCTGTCTCCCTGTGGGGAGCCCACCAGCCTGGCTTGCTCACCACCATTGGAATTGGTGCTGGGGACCATCCCTGTGGCTTCCTGCAGCAGGTGCCAGGTCCCCGGCAGGACCTTCTGTTTTCTGCCTGCTTGGAGAGCAGCACCCGCCGTAGCTGCACTCCGCAGGGTCCCAGTTCAACCACTGGACTCCTTCCACCTGTTCTTGAGTGAAAGAGAACAGGGGAATGAACGTCATCTGCAGCACGACCCGAGGAAGAGGGTAGGATATCCTGCCCGGGCGGGACATGTTTTGAGTATCCTTTCACACTCTGAGTTTATTTCAGTGCGGGCATTGCTTTGACAAAAAGCAAAAGTTAATTTGGGGAGACTCTCCCATTCCCACGGGAAGCCGCCTTGCAGCCTGCTAGCTGCACGGGAAGAGCCTGCTTCCGTGAAGGCTGAAGACCCAGCCGCATCCCTCCAGAAGGGCCTGAAGGGCCATTTCTCCAGCTGGACCTGGTGCCACGGGGTGTGTTATCTGCCAGGTCTTCAGTAACTTAAAGAAATCAAATCTCTTCATCTTAGAACTCTTTTCTTCAAAATCAAAGGTTTTCCTTTTCAAATAAGACATTAGCATTTTAATCACTCAGATTAACCCGGGCCTCCTGGGTGCTCTCCTACGTGTGAACCAGCCCCAGCCTGCTTTTCACATTCTTGGGATAAAAGCCAGTGGGGCAGTTGCTGCCCCTGAGGGTCGCGCTCAGCTTCCTGCAATTATAAATGCCCATGACATTCTTAAAGGGATTGGAAAATGCCCTGTGCAGAGTGTCATGAGAAAAGCAAAGTTTCAGTGGAAAACTCAACCCATCGAGACCATCTAGGGGGAAATAGGAAAGAGCTGCTATGCGGAGCTTCATTTGAAAAACCTATCTGCAGCTCCAGCCCAAGAATGTGTTACTTGCAACTGTTTTCACATAAATACTTTCTAGTGTTTTTGAAGGGAAAGGTTATGCTTTTAAACACATGAAAGAAGCATCCGTTATTCCTACGATCTAAAGTGCTCCACACTTGAACCCACACACGTTTCAGAAATGTACTAACGGAAGCACCTACCTTCAGGCAAGGGCACCCTCAGCCGCGGCTGCAATGGTGGGCTTGCAGGCTAACCAAAGTGCACACTCTGTGGGGATTTGAGGTGAAGAAGCTTTTGCATGTCACTCCCAGGACTTTTTACATCAGCAGCATGTTGTGGGTGACTCACACGTGCCTTTCCTGTCCCTGACTCCAGCTGGCTCCCAGAAGGATTATTTACCAGTTCAGCACAGGCCTTCCGGCCCTCTGCAGCACACCCCCCATTGGCCCTTCTCAGTTCTTCTCCCCTTTGGACCCCACACCTCAGTTCAAGCTGGTCACCCCCTTGGTCTGGATGATGACCCTCTTGAACTTCAGCCTCACCCCTACAGTCGCCCTTGAGGACTGCAGACTCATGGAGACAGGACCCTGCTCCCACCCCAGCATGCCAGGCCACCGGCCACCTCTCACGTGGTGGCTGTAACAGGAGCTCCTGTGAAATGCTCACGCTCTGTTGGATCATCTGTGTCTCCTCTAAGTTCTCACTAGGCTTTCTGTTCTCGAACTTTGGGTCCTTTTAGCAGCAGCATTTTCAAATCCTGCCCTTGCAACCTTGGACCCCACGAGGCTCAGCCTGGCATTTGGTGGCAGAGACGCCATGAGCAAGTGACTCTCACAGCCCTGCCCTGCCCAGTCCCTGACATTTTTCCTTGTTGGCGGGAGGTAGGTGAGCAGAGCCAGCGAGGACCCTGCTTGCAGGACCCTGAGGAATCCAGACAGGCTGCGCTCCCACCACCACCTGCTGAGTCCACCGGCCCAGAGTCTGTCGGGAAAGGAAGGTGGGCTGCCTCAGCTGTGCGTGGTGACAGCCTCTGCCACCTCCCAGAGCCTCGTGCTGGCCACTGGATCCACCCACGTTAGAAAGGAGCCCATCTCTGTGTCCATCTCCCTGCACCTGCCCTGTTGGTGGGTCCACATCCGACAGCACGTGTCCCGCAAGGCTCCCCTCCCCGCCAGAGCCAGCAGGCCAGGTGCTCTGCCTCCGCAGTGGCAGCGGCTGTGTGGGGCTGACTGGGAACTTGCAGTGGCTCAGTCCATCACACCCTCACACCAGTGCTATGAGGAGGACACATGTTCATCCCTTGGGAGAGGAAATGGGTTCAGCAAGGTTGTCACCTCCGTCAACAGCTAGCAGGTGGTAGGAGGAGTCTCCACATGGCCCCAAGCCAGGCATCTACCACACCATGGCACCGTAGCCCCTTGCCCTGGGCTGTCCTGCCTGGGCAGGCATCGGATGCCAAAGCCCAGCCCTGGCCACGCCAGTTTCCTGTTGCACATCAGAATCTTGGGGCATTTTTCTGTGTCTCTAGCTTCCCTGGGTCACACCATGTCCTGTCCCTTCTGCCTTCGTTGCTTGTCCCTTTTGCTAACCCTGCTCCTCTGATTGGTCTAGAGAGCTGACCTCACCCTTCTCCTTGGCTTGGCCTCCATCCGTCTTCAGGCAACTTCTCTGCTCTGGGTCTGCAAGTCAGGTTCTCTGCAGCAACCAGATGCACGTTTCTGTCTTGGCTCTGGGTTCAAGGGCTGCCTCTCCCTTCTCGGTCAGCACGCTGCAGGATGCGGCCCAGCTGGAGGGGAGGCCTCCTGAAGGCCTGCGGACTGCAGTTCCACGGGCTGTGCCCATCATCTACAGAGGTCGGACAGCCTCTTTCTGTGCCCCGCACGCCCTCAGTTGCCTGTCCAATTTGAAGGTCACCACGGCCTTAAGCTGAGTCCCTGGGAAGTAGCCAAACCAGGTAGCAGCTGCCAGGTGGAAAGTTCCAGCAAGTTTCCTTCACATTCTGAATACAGACGCCAGGGAGAGGTCTCATTTCTGCCCTCCAGCGGGTGGTCCCTCCTAACAAGCCCCTCATGGAGGATCCCTTTCCTCCTCCACCTCCATTTGGAATCCCCCTCCTGGGAAACAAGTTCTACTTCCACTTCTCTGAGTGATCCAAGTCATCCTTTCTTTCTCTTGGGTCACATTTCTCAGGACCCAGCCTCCTGGACCACCAGGAGAAGGCAGGAGGGAAGCTTAGAATATGTGTGATTTCAGAACATCCAAAAAGTAATCAGAAAGTCACATTGTCGGTTAGGATGGAGCAGCGTCCCCGCGCGGGGCCTGGTTGCCTGTGGGGAGGGTCCACCCCTCACACTTCAGTGGATGCAAGTGATCCCGCGTGGTCACAAATAGAGCCTGTCACTGTCCTGTCCCGCTGGGCGTGTTGCCTGGTCTTGGCCGCAGGACAGGGACCTGCTGGCTGGTGCTGTTGCTGTTTCCTGTTGGCGGTTCTCGTCTTGGTCGGGCAGGCCTGTGGATCCCCTGCAGCCTGTTTTATTCAAACTTAGCCCAAGAGGCCGAGGTCAGGCTGGAGCTGTCAATGCAGCAGCTTCCTGGCGGCCTGCAGGCTGACGCCTTCTCGCCTTCTTTTCCTGCCCCTCGAGTGTAGACATGTGGATGAACAAAGACGAATCCCGGAATTTCCCTCAGGACTACGACGAAGAGATGATCAAGAAGGAGAAACGGAAGGAAGTGGAGGCGGAGATACGGGTGCAGGTACGGCCGCACCTGGCCTTTGCTGTGGTGGCTCTGCCTCGGGCAGGTCCTGGCCCTGACCAGCCCGCAGTTGAGATTTCACATGGAAAACCTCCAGGCAGGCAGGGGCACTCACACGTGTGTTCTGAACTCACACAGGTTGATGAGTTGATGCGACAGGAACTCAGAAACTTAAAACTTGCTGTGAACAAAGAAGTGGAACTCCCCCTCAGGGCAGGAAGGAAAGGGAAAAAGGTGCGTGGCCAGTGTCACTATGCGGGCCCCGGGGGTGGCACATCTAGTGACGGGAGTGGCACATCCAGGTGGGCTGCCCGGCAGGCCAATGGCCGTCCCCAAGACACCTCCAGAGGCAGCATGCCTTCCTTTGGTAAGTTCAGTGGGTACCCACTCAGTCCCTGGTGGGAGCTCACACAGGCCCTGCTCTGCCCTCCGAGAGTCACCTCCTCGAACCCTCCTCAGGGACACATCAGGTCCCTCCAGCCATTGGCAGGATGAGAACTCCCGGAGGAGCCAGAGTGTGTGATCCAAGTGCCCTGTCCCCTCCCCCTGGAGGTAGATCTAGGGGTGGCCAGTAGCAATGAGCAGGCTTGGCAGGGAGGGGCCAGAACAGGAAGTCAGACCACCCTGTCTCAAGGAGGTTTGGAGCAGCCGCCTGGACCGGCATATTGGAAGTCCATGTACTTGGTCCCCTGTTTCACCTTCACCCCAGAGACGGTCCTGCCCCAGGGGCCAGAGTACTCAGGCAGCAGCCGGGATGTCACCCAGTGGCATAGGCATGAGCCCCGCAGCTGAGCCTCTGACCACTCCTCCAGGGTCTGTGGCTGAGGGACACATGCGGTCCCTCCTCGGGTTCTCCACCCAGCCAGCCACACCCACGTCGGGTCTGGCCAGCCCAGGGCCTGTGGCCCCAGGATGACGCTCCTGGCCCGTGTTGTACTGGTTTCCCGCACACTGTGGCCTCACGAGGTTCGTACTCCCTGATGAAGGCGACGATGGTGGCCCCTCGTCAGCTCCACGCATGTCCTTCAGATCTGCAGATACGGCCGTGTTTGAGCCTGAGCAGGGCGTCCAGCCGAGCAAAACAAGAAGTGAAGCTGGACCCCTTGGGCCGGAGCAGCTCCCTCTTCGCAGCTGCCTCCCCACCTGCCTCGCCCCTGCCCCTGCCAGCTGCCCTCCCATCTGCTGCATCCAGCACCCACCCTCGCCATGACGCCAGGGCTTGTGCTGTCACCAGGATGTCAGGGTGCTCCAAGAGGTGACAGTGGAACCACAGAGCGTTGCACACCGAGAACTCCAGTCCAGGTGACCCAGGGATGAGCTGTGACATGCCATGGAGTGGGGTTGGATTCCCTGAGCACTCTACCTACCCTGTGGGAGACCACGAGCCAAAGCCAAAGAGAGGACGAAGCAGGAGGAATCGGAGGGACTGAGTTCGTCAGTAGAAATCCAGCACGGACCAGGGAGGGGCTTGACCAGAGCCCATCCAGCATCCAGAAGGTCCAGTACCAGTCTCACTTAGTCACTCACTGCCTCCCGCTCCCCTGAAGGGCCCAAGTGCAGACTGCATGTCTGCCCTCTGCTCCCTGTCACCTTCTGGCACCTAGTGAGTCAGTGTGTCTTGCTGAATAAACAGATCTGTCACATCTGGAGCCTATGCAGGCTGATCCTGTAGACTGTGGGGTGTCTGGGAATGTCAATGGGGCCTCAGAGGCAATCCGCAGTCCAGCCTCCACTCCTGAGAGTGGCGGCATCTGTGTCGGCTTTCCCAGGGAAGGTCCCCAGCCTGCTCTCTTGGCGACCATTGTTCTCATTACAAGTTAATCAGCTCTGCTCATGGTCTGTCCCACCTCTTGAGATCTGGAGATCCAGAATCACCTTCTGGGGGACAGAGCATCTTTTTGCTTCATCCAGTGCGTGTCTATGAAGCACTGAAGGCCAGGTGCACAGGGAGTGTGACCACACAGCACAGATCCATGCTGGCCAAAGCCAGGTCTGGCCTAGGGGACAGCGGGTGCTCCCAGGGTGTGTTGTCCTCTGTGCTGATGTCCCTGAGTGGGGTCCTGCCTCTCGCAGGTGGTCTCTCTCAAGTCCCTGTCTTGTTCTAATCACAAAAGCCTGAAGGACACGTAAGTTCTAGAGAAGCCCGGAGCTCCCGGCAGGTAGGGCTCCTGGATGGCTAACTGCTTTCCTCCCCCGAGTGCTTGGATGCAGTGATAAAACATGTCACATTTGAACAAGGGTAGGATCAGCAAAGTGTCAGAGAAGGAGTCCACCCACCCCTCCCCCACAGAAACACCGATTAAACAACCACCCACAGGCAGGGGGATCGTCCCCGGAGCCGGGAACCCAGGTGAGAGGGTGCAGCACCCAGGTGAGGGGCAGAAACAAACAGAACGCTCTGGGGGTAGGAAGGAAGGTCTCACATGCCCAGGTCACCCCCTCCCCAAGCCCCCGCATCACAGCACCCAGGCCTGCGGGGCCTCCCTGTGGGGTGGGGAGAGGAAGGAGCACCTGACTTCACCACAGGCCTGAGTTCCTGGACCCGGCACTGCAGACCCAGCCACAGACCAACCCAGAAAGGTTAGAAGTGCATCCCTACAAAAGATCTCCGGCTCACCACAGAGGGCAGCAGGAAGGGAACGGAAGCACGAAAGAAACAGAAAGCAGTTCAAATGGCGATCGCAAGTCCTTACTACCAATAATGTAGGCCTGTACGGACTAAACTCACCAATCAAGAGCCAGCTGCATGCTGTCCACCGACTCCCTTTGGACTTAAGGACACGTAGAGGCTGAGTGGCAGGCTGGGGAGGACCTCCTGCAAGTCCCCACCAAGGGACTTGAGGAGAGGCGGCACTTTCGCAGAACAGACCAAGTCGAAGCGGCCGTGGAAACCAGAGAGGTCATCACAGGGCGACGGAAGGGTGCGGTCACCACACACCCCACGTCAAAGCGCCTGAACACCCACAGCCAGCGCTGACCTCTCTGCAGGAGGAGGAGGCAGTGCAGTAGAGCAGCACTCCTGATCCAGAGGCTAGATGAGGACCAGCCACTGGCTTCCAGGGTCAGCAGGGGGACCTCCTGGAAGGTGGGGAGCAGCAAAGGGCCCTGAGGGACAGCGCCCTCCGTGCACTCCTGGAGACATGCTGCCCTTGACCACAGTGCTGAAGTCCTGCCACCATCCTGTGAGGTGGTTCTGCCAGATGTCACTGTGCCAGGAACCTGGGAAGGCACGGGAGCCTTTCTTAGGACTGTAGGTGGCTCTGCCGTACCGCAGAAGGAGATTCTGAAAACCCAGAAGCCATGACTGAGGCGCAGTTGTGCACAGTAGCATCCACACAGCTCGCCATTGTGATGGAGGTGAAAGAGGCCAGTGTGTGGTACAGTCCCACCATTGAGGGCCAGTGTCACTCAGCAAGCCCGGAGGTGATGAGAATGTTGTGCATTCTGAAATGGCCGGGGTTATATGTAAAAGTTAAATGCAGAGCAGATCCAGCTGGGAGCAGGTCCACTTTAGGAAAGTCGGACTGCAATAAATAGGCATGAATGGGTGCACCCGTGGAGGGTATGCTGTCAGAGAGCGCGGGTTCAGAGCGCCCCGCGTCTCATGGGTGGGAAACACTCTCGTTTGAGGGCATCTGGACTAGAAAGCACAGAAAAGGAAGCCCAGTGCCGCATGCCTTTGCCACCATTTGTGGAAGTTCAGCTTTGTGCCCTGGGCCATGGGGAGCAGTGGAGGGACGTCTTAAATAGAACCGTGAAGGCACCAGCATCACGGAAAGATGACATTGGGAGCCCGTCCCTCCAGGCTGTCACAAGTATTTAAAAGCCAGCTTCCTGGGAAGGACAGGTGGACAATTGCCCGTCCCTGAGGGCTCCCAGATTGGGCCAGATGCTAACAGAGAGGTTATGGGCTATCCCCTTAGTCCATCTGGGCTGCTATAACAAAGTGCCTCAGACTGGGTAACTGATAAAACAAGAGAAGTTTATTGCCATCAGCTCTGGAGGCTGCAGACTCCCAGGGGGGCTCTTTCTGCTTCTTCGATGGTCCCTATTAGCTGTGCGTCTCCATGGTGGACGAGGGGATGGCTCTCTCCATCCTCTTCTACGAGGCACTAACCCCATCACAAGGTTGGAGCCCTCTTGACCTGATTACTTCCCAAAGGCCCCACCTCGAGTACTGTCACCCCAGGGGCCAGCTGGGGATAAGTGTCAGAGCACAGTAGGTTCCAGAGACAAGCTCAGCTTAATTCTCCGCCTGTGCCCACAGTGTCTCTGTGCCGGAGCTCAGAAAACGGATGGAATGCTGGGGCCCGTTTGGGATTTGGCCCTGTGCAGAAGGACCTTCTGTCCACAGGGACCACATCCAGAGGAGCCCCCAGGATTACCCGCTCACTCCCCCCAGGGAACCGTCACAGCCCCAGGATCGGTGCAGCACCAGTGCCCCCTCCCACCCGCCACCCCAGAGAGCAGTTTGCTCAGCCAGTCTCACTCCACTGAGGGTCATTTCCTTCTCGCAGAAGGGCAAAGGGAAGAAAGGCAGAAGAGGGAAGAAGGGAAGGAAGGACAGAGACCTGACAGCTGACCGGTGAGAAGTGACCGCAGCATGCACGTGGGGCGGCAGGGAGGGGCCGGCTGGAGCGCCCTCTGAGGTTCCTTGCCTGTGTTGTGGGAGTGGGGCGGGCAGTGGGGGTTCTCGGGCAGCCAACACATCCAACTGGAAAGACGCTCAGCACGGACGTGGGCGCCCGTGAGTGCCCGTGTGTCCGGGTTCACGTAGCTTCTCAAGTGCGAGGATTCATGCAGGGGTGAGGGTGGTTCAGGAGGTAACACCCGAGGAACCCGGGAGGAGTTTGGGTGGAGAGACGGCCTCCCCGGCCTGGCTGCCTCTGCTGGGGATGAAGGGGAGACCCGTCTGCTAACAGGGTTCTCCTTCCTCGGGTTTCCCTGTTCCCAGACCAAGTAGCGACTGCTTCACACGCTGGCTGTCTAAAGCTGAAATGGCACCACTGAGAATGCAGAGCGCCTAGGGCTTCGAACGTCCCCAAGGAAGCAGGTGTCAGGGACCATTCTGAGGCAGCCCTGTCTGCTCTGTGTTTTGCTCACGGGTGGACGTGGGTTGTTCCCACGGGGGGGGGGCCTCCATAACCCTCCAGTGGGTCCCCGAAATCCTCCTCCTGAACTCTAAGTAGGATCTGTGGGGCAGGGAGCCTGCCTTGAACCCTCTGTGGGGGAGGCAGAGCTCAGAGGCTGGTCTGCTCACTGGCAGGAGGCCCTGCACCCCAGAGCTGGTGCATGCATGAAGAGGAGCCCCCAGGCGGACTCCAAAGGACAGCGGAGGGGTGGGCTTTGCTCTGCAGACAGAAGGCTCTCAGGGGACATCCTGGAGGGAGGGGCTGTGCCCTGGAGGTCCACTTGAGGTCCCATTGTTTGGAGAATGGCTGAGGTCAAGACCTGTGAGTGACCCGCCTGAGAGGGGCCTGGGCCACACTCACAGACTGGTGCCCAGTTCTTGGGGAGACCTGCCTCTGTCCACATAGGGACACTGACGCCTCCTAGGACAGCTCCTTGGGGGATTTGGGGGCCACAGCCCTGTCCCTTGAGGAGGGCACACAAGCACCACAGGGGTCTTTGGTAGCTTTGAAATGCCACTTTCCTCCTTTGTTCTTGCGTAAGTCTGGAAATGCCGAGGTAATGACAACCCAAGAGCTAAAATCGAATCCAGCTCAGTGACCCTCCTGCCAAGTTAAACCGCCCAGGCACATTCTCTCGCACTCACAGTGTCGTCCCGCTTCACTCAGCACATGCTGCCGAGCAGCGTGGACCACACAGGGCAGCTCAGGCCACCAGGTGGAATGTCCTCGCAGCTGCTCTTCCTCCAGGTTGGGCCATCGTCAGCAAGCTGCACGCAGGGCTTCCGTGAAATAACAGACCAGTTCTTATATTCGTTTCTATGCTCAAAACTAGAGGTGCCTGGCGTCGCCTTCCTGAGAGCGTTCCACTCTGCTTCTAAACACCCCGTGTCTCACAGCGAGCTCTGCCCAGCCCTGTAAACCAACTTCTGTTTCTCTCATCAAACCAATGCTTACACCAGCATTTCTGTCATAGTTTAAGGTAGTTTTGAAAATTCTTTATTCCATAACAAAATTTCAGTTCACTGGGGAAAAAAATCCAAATATAAGTTTGTGTTTGGAGCTTCCTGATATATTTTGTTTCGATAAATTTACAAAATCTTCGATTTTATGTCAATATGTTCTGCCTGTTCTAGTTAAGTTTTTTGCGGCTGTGACCAAAAGACCTGACCAGAACAATTTTAGAGGAGGAAAAGTTTATTTTGGGGCCTCACAGTTTCAGAGGTCTCAGTCCATAGATAGCCAGCTCCCTTGCTCGGGGCCCAGATGAGGCAGGACATTGTGGCAGAAGGGTGTGACAGAGGGAGGCGGCTCAGGACAGGCCCCCAGGAAGCAGAGAGAAAGACTTCAAAGGACAAAATGTATACCCCAAAGGCACACACCCAACGACCCACATTTTCCAGCCACATCCTGACCTGCTTACAACTACCAGCCAATTAATTCCTTCCAGGGGATTAATGCACTGACTAGGTTAAGGCGCCCCAACCCAATCACTTCACCCCTAAACTTCCTTTACATTGTCTCACACAAGCTGTTGGGGGACTCGTTATGTCTAAACCATAACAATGCCTATGTTAAGTGTTTGTAATAAGAATTCAAGTTGAAACACTGTAGTTGATATTTCTTTGATGTACATCAGATACTGTTATCCAAATTCCATTACCATTAACCCGTTCTTAATTTTCACCAGAGGGCATACTATTTTAAATCTGTTGAAGACTGGAGGTCAGTGATTAACATCAGTCCCCACAGTACTGACCTTTCTGGGTCCCTTTTAATCACTCATTTGGATCACAGAACAGTAGAAAAACTGTTGGAAAATAGCTTTATTTATAACTCCCAACCAATAGGAAGACAAAGGTAGGGTGGAAGCAAAGGCAAGACACAGCATCTTGAAGGCCCATGCTGAGCAGTATCTGAGGTTGACTGACCAGGATTCCCGCAAGGCAAACCCCCGCCGACCTCGCCGGGCGTCCCAGCCCTTAAGTGGGACACTGTGCCCCTTTTGTTCAGTCGGTATGAATTACAGTGCGCAGGCTCTGTGCCAGGCTCCTCTTTGAGAAGTCAATTCGGCACCTGTACACACTGCAGAAATGACCGCAGCCTGCTGGACAATCATTCACACACAGCCTTACACTTCCTCTCCCATGTGAGAGTGCTCTCCAGCACAGGCCTCGGTCCTTGTGTTTCTTTCTTTTAAACTATCATGCTGTTAGGTTAATAGGAAACATAATTTCACAAAGGGTTAATGATCTACCACTGCGGGCAGATGCTAACTGCATATTGCTTTGCTAGTCCTGGGAATTTCCAATTCACATTTGTGCCGTCGTGAAGACTGGCCTCAGACACCCCAAGATGTAATCCTATTAACAGGAAACACTCGGTAGTCCCTGGGAGGAATGGAAACATTATGTTTAGAAGCCTAACTTTTCCCCAGATCGTAGAAACACCTCAGCAGTCCATTTGTTTGCACACACGCAGACACACTTTGAAGAGATGTGGTTGAAGTCCTTTGCACATGTGATGATTGACAGAGAAACTGCTGACGCCCTGTGTGCTGTGTGTGTGCTGATGGTTAGATGCTCTGCTTCGTCCCCAGGACCATCGAGTCTCTATTCAAGGAGCTGGTGGAAGAAGGCCTGCTGATCCCGGCGCAGAAAGTCAACCTCTCTGATTATATCGGTAAAGTACACCAAGAGCAAGCATGCGTGTGTCCCATGGCACCCGGGGGCCTGAGGGCCAGCAGTGGGAAATAGGTTTCATCCGAGTCTTTGTCCAAACCACAGCCATCCCATGGTATCCTTTGGTAAGCGTTCGTCAGACCGAGCTGATTCGAATACCCTCAGAGGATGCTGTGAACTGAGAGGTTCTCTTAGGACCCCAGCGCCAGAGCTGCCCGAACTTGGCAGAGGCAGGATTCTGTGACCTGCTGGCAGGGCTCCTTGCCACATTCTTCTGGCATAACCTGAGGAGGAAATGGACTATTCATGCTTTCATGATGAAGCAGAAGGCCCTGGGGCCGCCCCAGGTGCTTCCCAGCCTACAGGCCTCCCAGGACCGGGGAGGTAGGGAGGAGGAGGTGTGCACACGTGTCTTCACAACCTTCAACGAATGTTTCTCTGTTGATGTTTTAAAACAATGTTATAACCTGGAAACACAAAGCTGAAGATGCCTCGGACTTTCACCACCCTAATGCCGACATCGTGTTCTCCTGGAGAGACTCCCTCCGGCGAGCGGGGACATTCTCCTAGAGAGGCATCGTCCGCTGCCTAACAGATAAATGGTGGTCGGTTTCCCCAGTTCTGTTACCGTCCCTTCACAACCATCTTTCCAGTTCAAAGCCCCTCAGGGGCATGCGTTGATGGCGAATCTCCTGCCCCTGGGACTCCTTTCATCTGGACGTTTCCTGGCCTTTTTAACCCCGTGCAGCTCTGTGGCTCTGGGGACTCTGAACTGCTCTGCAGACTGGTCCTCATCTGACTGCTTGATGGCTCCTCATCATTCGTTTTAGGTTACACATTTCTTACTGGAAAACTTCAGATGATGAAGTGTCCCTCTTAGTGTTTCCCACTGGGGCACCTGGTGGCACTCTGTCCCATCACCAGTGACATCAAGTGGAGTCATGTGGCAAAGGTGCTTTCCCTAGACTTTCCCACTGGAAAGCTCCATCTTCTAGTTACAGAATGATCTATGGGGTGATGTGGGGGGCCCTGGAGAGTCCATCCCCAGCAGTCTCTCTCTCAAACATTGTGGCATCCATGGTGACTTTTGTCTGCATCAGCCCTCACTGTGATGGTGGTAAAAAAATTTTTGCCCCACTACTCCTCCTGCACTGCATACAAACCATTCTTCTGTAAGAAAGTATGGAACCTTTTAAAATTATGGTGGTACCAGTGTGGGCACATGAAATCTCTTTTTGTTCAGTGTATTATAATATGTATTATCATTCACTCTAAAGGAGCAACTAGGCAGAAAAAGCCCACAGACCTCCCATACTCCAAAACTAAATGACAGGATTTGCTCTTGAGCCCCAAAGTACAAGCCTTTGGGGACTCCAGAAGACCTGAGAAAAGCAGAGCCTCAAAGTGACCAGCCTGCACTCACTGAAAAGTACAGTGGATTGGGCTAGAGCAGAAACTGAAACTGAGAAGGGTTTTGCCCATGTCCAGGGCAAATCAGTGCAAAGGGCCAGGGGCTGAAACAGCCCACACCTGACAAACCTTGGGATTCACATCCTCCATGCCCTTCCTAGACAGGCCCCCAAACCAAGGAAACTCTTGGGAGTAGAACCAAAATTGAGCACAATAGGGAAAATAAATATGGAACAGAGATAAGAATGGAAGTATTGGGGGAGGGGATCAGAGCCAGAACATCTCTGGGAGACAAGCCACGTATTTCCACGTACATGAAAACAACAGAAGAGGGAGATTTGCAAAATCAGAAAAGCCATCCTGAACCACATCTTCTAAAAAAAAAAAAGACAATTAATTTACATAAATTCTAGCAACAGAAAAGTTCAAGGTCAAAGCCCACATAAAATTATCCTAAGAAAAATGAGAAAAATCAACATCTCAAAAAGACATTCCTGTAAATTAGATCTATGTGGGACAAGCTAATGTACATTAAAATTATAGAAGACATGTAAGAAGAACAGCATTAACTAGAATTTTAAAAACTCAGGAATGAGGTGACAAAACTCAAAAAATAGTATTAATAAAGGAAAAAATGTTTTAGAAGAAAACTGATTTAGATACAAGACTTCATAAAGATAAACAATGCTTTAAGAGAAATAAAAGGTAGAAGAAATTTTTAAAGTAAAATTAGAAATGAAGAGATTTTTTAAAATTCAAAAGAGCATACCAAATATTGCAAACAGACAAAGAAGATCCAACATACAAATAACAAGTCCCTGAGGAAGAGTCAGAGGGAAGCAGCAGAACACTGAGGAGCCGTGATTCAGGAGGCTTTCTTTAGGAAGGGATGAACACCACGTCCTGAAAGACCACGCTGTGTCCGGGAGCGTGGGCTCAGGTCCCCAGCACCAAGGCGTCCTCTATACATGTGCCCTGGGGAATCTACGACTCGTAAAGGAAAGGAAATCAGATCAGCAGCAGACTTTTCCCCAGCAGCACTCTGTATCAGAAGTACATGCAGGCACATCTCTAAGACAGTTAAACACAGTAAGTAAGATCCAAGGGTTTCGTACCCACCCACATTCACGTTCACATATACAGAACACACTCTCATAAATGTGCAAGAACTCAGAATATTTTGCCCGTGCACCCATCCTGAGGAATCTCCTGGCAATGACTACAGGCAATGGAAAGGAGTGGAGAGATCCTGACCCCAGGGCTGGTGGCAACACCAGCCATACTCACTTCTGAACCCCGAGACCAAACAGGGCCGCTAGGCAGAGCATGAGTGCAGGGTGCTGTCAGCTCTGACCGTGGGTCTCGGACAGCCACAAAGAACTGGGAAGGAAGAACTGGTACAGACAGGACTTAGCATTTTCAGTTATCCTGGGCAGTTCTGGTCTGGTTAGCTGGAGAGTGTGTGCGTGGAGTGCAGTGTGGGATAAGGCAGATGAGAAGGTGCCATGGCCTGCCGTCCATCCCCTGTGTCCTTGAAGACTGAGAATGAGCTATAGTGTAATGTAGACAGAGTTGAGGGAAACTGAACCCCACTTTCAACTCACCGGGTGCTTCTGTCACACACATTGGCAGAGCACCGATGCCCAGCTCGCAGGAACTGTTGGTTACTTTTTAAGATTTTGGGGCTACCATGGCACATACCAAGGTGCATGGCCTTCCCAGCTCTGTCCAGTGGAAACACCTAGAAAGAATGACCAACCTGCTGGCCGCATAAGTCCCTGGCCTCCTTGTTGTGGTTTTGGGACCCTGTCTCCCACTGAAGACGCCAGAATTTCTTGGAGAAATGGCCAGTGCCAGACAGGACAGGAGACTCAGAGAGGAGCCTGAGACTCCTCCTGTTAGACGGCAACAAAGCTGTCAGAGACGACCAGGTTCACGGCAGAAAACAGGTTGAAGAAACTCGTTTATGAAGGAGGCAGGTTGACAAAAGTTGAAGGAAACAGGGGACAAGTTGAGGGAACTCCTCGGGCCATAGACGTGCCATAGTGAGTTCAGGAATGATAAGAAACACAAGGCACTGAAATCCATAAAATGTTTTTATTCAAAAGCTGATAATGCCATTAAAAAAAACTAACTGGTCATCTGCAGAGTATGACCAGAAGCCAGTCTGTTGTTTTACAAACTGGCAAACAAAAGACCCAAGCATCTGCTCTGGGCGTCCTACACCACGCGGCACCACAGCCGTAGAGAGGCACGTCTTCCTTTCCACAGTCACTCCAGCTCACCAGTGCAGGTCACCGTGGAATCAGGGCGTCACCGTGTGGCTACCCAGTGAGTCTAAGCAGCACGGGCTGCTGACTGACCGGGAGGTGAAAACCCCTGGCGTGCTCCCGCAGTCTCTCCAGGGCGCGGAACCCCGCCCGATGGAGCCCAGAGCCAGCTGCCTCCCTGGTGCCAGCTGGTGCGATGGGAAAGCTCACCGCACTTCACTTGTCCTGGGGTCTTTCTGCTCCTGTGCCTTAGGCGAGCGCGGTGCTCTCCATCCTTCACGCTCTGCCCTCGGGTTTGACCTGAGGAGCATCTGCTGGAGGACCTGAGGGCTGGACTCTCCCTCGATCATTGGTCACTGGCTCCCCAGCCCCTTTCTGATTTTGGAACCAAGCACCGCAGCCTAGAGCTTCCTCGCCCGCCAGGCTGGACAGACTTCCCCCATTAGGGAAGCTGGAATCAAGGAGCTGTGGCACCTCCGCTCAGGCTGACTCCCTGGTGGTGATTTATTTTCCTGTTCTCTGTGACACCGTCACACAGAGGTTGGGCCTGGCTGGTTCCTGGGCGACCTGCTCTCTGTGAAGGCTGAGTGCTCGGAGGCAGCCCCGCGTCTCCCGCTCTGAGTCGGAGAGCAGCCTGCGGCTGGGCCTCCCCGGCTGCTCCTCCAGGCAGGACGGACAGCAGGCCACACACCCAGCCACACTTCACAGGCGGGGAGTCACTTTTGGAGTCAGGATCCTCAGTCCTGCCTGCCTCCCAGCACCACTCAGATCCCTGTCACCCTCCCGTCACAGCAGGTCGGGCCACAGGAGGTGGAAGAGGAGAGAACACAACCAGAGGCAGTGACCTCCCTCCTGGTCTCGGCCTCCGCAGCTCGCCAGCCCACACCCCTCCCAGGCCTCACCACACCCCAGTCCAGCTGTCCGGCTCCAGGCGCTGGCCCCATGCCCAGGAAGCCCCACTCTGCAGTGTGCAAGAAGCAGTATGTTTCCTTGTTTCCTCCAAATTTCTTAATCTGTCTTCACAACCCCAGGATCACCAAGGTCACTCCAACACAGTCCTTCTCAGACCCACTGCACCCCTAGAGACCTGCAAGCTTCCCATTGGACCACACACTGCAGAGACATTGTGGACACTGGTGCCCATGAAGACCCCTGGGCACAGGATGCAGGCTGGATGCCCACTGCTGGACCCTGGCCAGGCTGGCCTTCCCCCAGGCTCCACCTCCTGCTGCTGCCTCCCCTCAGGACTCCGCTATGTCTGATCCTCCAGAGCTTCCGGGGGCACTGCTGTAGGGCAGGGTGCTGGCAGCCACTTACGGGTGAAGTCCCTGTGGGGACCGAGTCAGTGGCAGCAGAGCACCCTGGCCAGCCACCGGCTACCTTCCTGCTGTCACCAGTCTTCTGTCCACTCAGGGCGTTCCTATGAAGAAAATTGTTGGCTTGGTGGTGCCCCACATGTGCCTCCCACCCCATCCATGTCACAGAAGCACGAGGCACAGAGAAGCACTGGCCTGAAGAGAGAGAGAACAGCACAGCTCATGTTCCCCTAGACGATCCTGCCAGCGCCAGGTTCAGCCACTGCCGCGTTCAGTTGAAGCTGATCTGAGTCCCGTTGGTGTTTTCGCATTTGTGTGAATAGTCATCATCGAGGGGGCGCCGCACAGGAGCCAGTGCTCTGGGCTTCGTCCAGCTTTGCCTGTTCCCCAGAGCCACCTGAGGTACTGGCCTGCAGGTGCTAGATGGCCACGCATCACCATCCAGCCCCCATGTGCCTTTTGGAGGCCCGTGGCCAAGAGCCTCCTGTGGCCTCAGCCGTGTCCGAGGAGCCTGTTTAAGGAGCCAGCATTTCTGAATAGAGGTTCACTTTCCTTCCTGACGCTGCGTTGGGCACGATGGGAGCGTGAGGGGCTGACCCCGTTTCTGTTCGAGGACACTTTCTGTCTCAGTACTGGGCTCTGCTCAGATTCTCTCCAACGGTTTGCTCATCGGGTGCCGATGTGGTAGGATCACCTTGACACACCGCGGCTGGCTTGAGGAACGTGGGCTGACGGCCTCAGGGTTCTGGGGGCCTGGAGGCCAGTGTGGGGTGCAGGCAGGTGGACCGGCCCGGCCTCCCCAGCCAGTGGCTGCGGCTGTCTTTGGCGTTTGCTGGTGTGAAGGGGCATCGCCGTCGCTGCCTTCCTCTGGGCGTGGGGTCTCCATTTGGTCCCTGTATTTGTGTCCATTTTCAGCTTTTTATGAGAACCCCGGTCCCATGGGATTCAGGGTCCACCCTGATGACCTCATCCTCACCAAACACATCTGCCAGGCCCCTGCTTCTGAACAAGGTCGCACACTGATTCCGGGCTGAGGAGCTGCACGGGGACAGGGCTCAGCCACAGCACCGCCCTGTCCTTCCCTGTCGCCGGCGTCTGGGCCCTTTCTCTTGTCCTCTATCTCAAATGTCTTTTCTGCAGTTTTCCTCTTTCCTCTCTTACGGAAGGTCAGTACCTGTGCAGGGAATCCAGAAGTTTCTGAGCTCTGGAGTGGGTGGGAGGAAAGCTGTGGCTCTCCCTCCCTGGGCAATCACCAAACCCGTAGATTTGGAGCCAGTGCTGGCGAAGGCTAAATACCATGCTCGTAGTAGACGGAGCCTCGTAACTTGGCAAACAACCTGGTGAGTTGGCTTCTTCACGGTATCAGAACCAACACTCGGAGCCTCATTTAATTTTGTATGATGTGCTAAATCCATTAGGTGGTGTGCCTGGACATTAACATGGGTTTACCAGCAGGAGAATCGCGGTCACTTCCAAGTCCCTCTAATGTCCTATTAACAAGGGCTGAGCCGGGCGTGGTGGCGCACGCCTGTAATCCAAGCGACTTGGGAGGCTGAGTCAGGAGGATCTCGAGTTCAAAGCCAGCCTCAGCAACTTAGCGAGGCCCTAAGCAATTCAGTGAGACCCTGTCTCTAAATAAAATACAAAATAGGGCTGGGGATGTGGCTCAGCAGCCGAGTGTCCCTGAGTTCAATCCCTGATTCCAAAACAAAACAAAACAAAACAAGGGCTGAGCTGAATGGGTGCTGCAGGATCTCTCTCCTGACGAAGGCTAAATGAACCACTCTGGTATTTATTACCTGCTCATGAAAGAGTGTGGGCCTCCCAAGCCGTGGTGGAGGCTCTCCTTATCACTCATTCCCGCATCAGCACTGTCACCTTGTCAGGGACTCTCGTTCAGCCCTCCTCAACAAGGCCACCATTTCTGAATTTTGCCCTGCTGATCTCAGTGTTTGCACATGTGTGCGGCACACTCTTGACACTTTCCGTAATTCATATGCACAGGAAGGTGCTGTTGGTCCCTCAGACTGCACACCCTGAGCTCCGCTGGTCAGTGCTGGCCACGGGAGGGTGACGGCAGGACAGCAGCCGGACACTCGACTCTTCAGGGAATATTCTACTCCAGATTCAGGCACAGATCAAGAGGATCATATGATCATATAAAGGTCCATCCTCGTGACAAATGGAGACAGCCACACTAATTTTCTTGGTGACCTTATCTAAATTAGTTAGAAAATAATGCTTCAGATTTATGGCTGGTTCCAATTAAGCCCTTTGATATCTTCTAATTAAACCTGTAGAGATTTATTTCTGTATTATTCCTCTGGCAACCCTTTAAAAATGATAAAAATGTAAATGAACATCACCCTCAAAAGGAGATGTTTCTGTTTATCCTAAATTAGACTCCTTCCCTTCCTTTCAAATGACTGCTTTTTAGATTTCAGATGTGCACTGCTCCAAAGCAGATTCCACATGGGTCTGAAATAATTTATTGTGTAAATGTTATATATAATCTCTTAGAATATAAATAAAACAAAACCCACTGAATTTTAGCTTTCTTTGCATGTCCATCATGTAAAAACTTTATCTCATATCCCAGAACTCGATGTTCAGCCGTCGTCTGTCTCGCTGTTGGGTTGGTGTGGTCACCAGCCTAATTCCCAGTTTGCTAGAGCTGGTCGCGAGGTGCTTGTCTCAGGGGGCTCTGCAGACCCTCCTCTGACATGGCGGGTTCTTCACAGTGCGTCTCCATAACCCGTCACAGTCGCGCTGGGTGTTCAGTCTGTGTTCTCTGACCATTTGTCCTGTTACTGATCCCCACCTCTGTCCTCCCAGGTGAGTACAGCTACCTGGGGACCACGCTCCGCCAGGCGTCCATAGAGCCCATGCCTTCCCTCCTGGACGTCAGACAACTCATCACGCTGTACGGGATCTTGCCACTAGGTAGGGACCACTGCTCCTTTCCACACGCGGTGACCCCAGTGCAGGCTGTGACCGCAGGTTCCCGCTGGCACTTTGCGGCTGCACTTCTCCTACTGAGATTTCTGGGCCACCTCCTGCCCTTGGACAGGGTGTACCCAGCTCAGGGAGGAGCTCCTGGAGGGCACTGCTGCCCGTCCCTGGGTCCAGGCTGAGGACCTCCACACAGTCATCTGGAGAGAGAGTGGCTAAAGCCAGCACCTCAGTTAAAGTGAGTGGAATCAGGAAGCTGGGGTGGCCGCGGGCCTTCTGCACACTGGTCCTGAGCAGAGGCGACCTCGGGTCCCCAGGCTCACCTAAGGCTGGGTCTCCCTGAGGTCCACCCTCTGGGCTAGCTGCAGTTCAGCATGCTTCCTCGGGGCCCGCGCACCACCCTGTCAGGCTCCTCTCCCCGCCCGAGACCTGGTGTCCCAGCCGCCTGGGGCAGGGCAGCGCTCCAGCCAGCAGCTCCCACAGAGAAATCTGCCTCGCTTGCTTGGAGGAGGTGGGAGTGGTTTGAGCACCCGTGGCCTAAGTGAGGACTTCAGCCCATCAGCAAGAGCTGGCCAAGTCCTCTTCTGACCATCAGCACAGCAGATGGAACGGGGTCACTCTAACACACACACCCCCTCGTAGGTGATGTGAGTAAGCGCACTGGGCCACACGATTCAGCGTCGGCAGCATGTCATGCCCACGGGGTCAGACCTCACCCTCGTCGCGGTGGAGCCTGACCCGCGGGGCGTGGACGCAGGGTGCTGTGGGGCTTCCTCTCTGGAAGCCTCCGTGAAGGGGGCCCAGGAAGTGCCACCCCCGCCCTCCGTCACTGAGGAGCCTGCTGTCCGGCGCGGCCCCTCTGGGCGCAGACCCCGTGGGACTTTGGTTTTCCCGACAGAGGTTTTGTGCCATGTCTGGAATGTTCAGAAGCCTCAGGTGCCAGAGCAACCCGGGAAGACCCCGGCAGCCCTCAGCCTGGCACCTGCCACTGCCACTCACCTTCCTGTGATGTGGGGGCGGGGGACTGGTGTTAAAAACACAGTATCCCGTTACCGACAGGAATGTAGGCTTCTTGTCCTGTGGGCTGTGGTTGTTCGGGTCCTCAGTGGTGGCCACTGCCCCGACTGACAAACCTAGCCATTCACAGAAGCCACGTGGCCACTTTCACACCAGGCTGGGGGACACAGCCCATCGCGGGCTCCCAAGGCCAGGTTTGAGGCTCCAAAGCCACATGGGTAAGTAAGAGAGAGACTGGTGCCTGGTCAGGGAACCAGACCCCAGGAAGATCTGGGAGAAAGGCCCGGAGGGGACGCTTCCTGAGTGGAAGCCGTATCCTCAGTGGGGGATTCGCACCCATGGGTCACTCCTCGCCAGAGCCACGCAGATGGGCACCGTCCCGCCTCGTATAGATTAGCAAGCGTCTCCAAGATGGGAGGGTTGGGAGGAGGCAAAACTGGGATCAGGGTCCACAACACTAGCCTCCCTGTTACTCTGCAATCCTCTGTCCCAAACCAGAAGGTTCCATGACCCTTGGCCACCCCACCAGCAGCAGGGATAGCTGCGGATGCTGCAGCATAGGAGCCCTGCTGACTCCCAGGCCCCCCCACCCACCTTTGGCCTCCCTGCGTCCCAGGTGCAGAGGCCTTCCCTGCCACCCTGTCCCCCTCCGAGTCATCTGCACACCCCCTCTGGAACGTGACTTCCAGCAGGTCACACACTCCTCTGGCATGTCCTGCTGCCCCTACCCCAGTCTGTCCTCCTATGGTTCCTTCCTCCTGCACCTCTTCCCAGAGCCTCTCCCAGCCCTGGCCTCTGCAGTGTGCTTGGCAAGCCTGCAATGCCAGCCACCTTTCAGGGACCCCGACAACAGGTGCCACCCTCCTCCCACCCCAGCTGTCCATCCCCAGCCACCTTGCCAGTTGGAATCACCCCCGCAGGCCTGTGCCTGTGTCCCCGTGGCCCCTCACTTGGCACCTCCCCACCTCCTCCTCGGTCAGTGCTGTCCTGGGAATGTCTGCAATCCTGTTGGTTAGCTTCGGCCAACTCCTGGCTCTCTCAGACCAGTTGTTAATGTGTCCATATAATTACAATCATGTTTTCCTTTTCTTTTTTCTCGTACCACTGATTACAGGAAATGATGTAACATATGCAAACGTGATTTTTACAATTATGCACCATTCTCCACTTAAGCCTGGAAGACAGTTTTGAACAAATTCTCTTTAGAATGAAATTGAATATGCTTTGTGTTAGCAAGGGTTGCAGTAGCGTAGGATGACGAAGGGACACTGTTCTCCCTGGAAGGAGAGACGCCATTCATTCCTGTCCATTCAACACCTGGGCATGGATGGCATCCAGGACCCAACTCCTTTCTCTCTGTGCCTGGCGCCCATACAAGCTCTGCTTGCATTCTCTGCTGGAGCCCCCCAGCCCAAGGAGATGGGCAGTGTGGTTGAGGACACAGGCCAGAACCTTGGAATAGGGACAGTAACTCAAGTCATGTTATTACCCAGTGTCAGCCTGACTCTGCCTCCAACAGGACAGGAGCCAGGGCAGGAGGAGGACGCTGGCCGAGGCGCGTGCTGCCTGGCTCTAGGTCTTCCTCTTTGCTCCTATCTTGAAAGCATCACCAAATGCTAGGAAGGAGGGCTCCAGGGAAACCCTCTTGGACTGCTTCACAGACTGTCTCCCCAAGGCCGCAGGGATTTGTGCTGCTGCTAGAAAGTGGGGAACCCCTAAAAATTAAATAAGTAAAAATAAACAAGGAATACTACCCCAGGAGGGCAGTTTAACATTGGGAGCTGAGGGAGGTGGGGGGAGGGGGAGGAGGAGGCACTGGCTGACCCTGACCCTCTGACGCACAAATCACGGGCACTGCAGAGCCCAGCGGCAGGAGCCGTGCCACAGGCTCCCCTTGCTCCCCATGCTCAACATGGTGCAGAAGCCGGGGCTATGTGACTTGGGAGCCCCGAGGCTCCTCAGGGAAGGACCACTGGTGCTCTTGGCAGGTGTTATGGTTTGGATGCGAGGTGTCCCCAGAATCTCTCCTGTGAGGCAAGGCAGAAGGTTCAGAGGGGAAATGATTGGCTTGTGAGAGCCTTAACCCAGTCAGTGAATCAATCACCTGATGGGATTAGTTGAGTGGTAATTGAAGGCAGGTGGGGTGTGACTGGAGGAGGGGGGCACTGGGGTGTGGCCGTGGGGTACACGTTTGTATCTGGAGAGCAGAGTCTCTCTCTCTGCTTCCTGGGAGCTGCTTCCCCCTCCATGCTCTTCCATCATGATGTTCAGCCTTACCTCAAGCCCTGAGGAATGGAGCTGGCCATCTGTGGACTGAGACCTCTGAAACTGTGAGCCCTCAAATTAACCTTTCTTCCTCTACAGTTGTTCTGGTTGGGTCCTTTGAGTCACAGCGGTGAAAAAGCTAAGACAGCAGGATTTTAGAGCCTCTGCCTCCGCCTGTTCCAGGGTCTGCCGCCGTGCATGAGAAGGCTCCCTTGGTGAAGTCCCTGCTGCTGGCCGGGCCGTCTGGGGTAGGGAAGAAAATGCTGGTCCACACCATCTGCACGGAAACGGGAGCCAACCTCTTCAACCTGTCCTCGACCAACATCGCCGGGAAGTACCCTGGCAAAAGTGGCCTGCAGATGATGCTGCACATCGTCCTTAAGGTACGAGTCACACTTCTCTGGCTCTGGTTCTCCTCCCTCTTTCAAGTCACGTTTTCCAGTCCTGCAGGTAGCTTTTTCAGGCCGACAAGCACAGTTCTATTGGACAGTTAATTGGTTATCACACCTGGCCGGGCACCCTGCAATTAGGGAACAGCCTCGTTTTCTGTGTGAACACCCTCCTATGCCATCCGGACCTGCCTTTCCTGAAACACTTGGTACAGCCCAGTGAGAATCAAGGGCACAGTCTCCTCGACCCTCCTCGCTGTGACAATTGGTGTCTGATACCTGCACTTAGGGTATTTGCGCTCACTCACGTGGCACAAACCGCTGGGCATCAGCTCTCCACCAGAGTCACGCAGGGTACCAGGCTGAGCGGAATGTAAGAACGCCAGGGTCTCGCGGGGTCTGCTTCGCGGGGTCTGCTTCGCGGGGTCTGCTTCTCGGGCTCCGCATGGGAGGGGGTGACGGCTCAAACCTGCACAGACGTGGTAAACCAACAGCACTGCTTCCTTCTCGGCATCCTGTGGACACAGCCACTGAGAGGGTGACAGTACTGGGATTTCATCCCTTAGCCCCCGTCCTCCAAATGGCAGCAATGCCTGGACTTGAGTGCCAGAGCCTCCGCCTGCCTGCCTGCCTGCGTGGACTCCGTTCTCTCCCTTCGTTCGGCCAGCTATGGCCTCTCCTAGGCGGAAACGTGTTTTGAGATGCAGCCATTTGTCCCTGTCTTCCTTGTCGTTTGGTTTGTCATTGTGAAGTGTCCCTGGAAATGATCCTTGTCTTAAAATCTGCCTGTATGTCATATTAATGTGAACATAGCCACCTCGACTTTCTCCTGCTTATGTCTATCATATATTTTATGATCTTTTATTTTCAACGTATCTGTCTTTAAAGAGCATCTTTGTGGATAGCACAAAGTTGCTTTTTCTTTTATTTTTTTCAGGGGGTGGGGGTTTCCAGGGATTGAACTCAGGGGCACTCGACCACTGAGCCACATCCCCTGCCCTGTTTTGTATTTTGTTTAAAGACAAGGTCTCACTAAGTTGTTTTGCTGAGGCTGGCTTTGAAGTCATGATCCTCCTGCCTCAGCCTCCTGAGCTGCTGGGATTACAGGTATGCAGCCAGCGCTCGGCCAGTCTGACTGTATGTGTCATCTGATTGGTGCATTCACCCCACTTGTGTTGATGGCATCATCCACTCGGCTGTGTCTCCACTTCACTGTCCATTCCCCTGTGCCCCTCTCTCTCATCCTGCTTCTCCTTCCTTCCTTCCTGTGAGTAGATTTAGTATTTTCCTGGCAGTTCATGCCGATCCCTCGTGGTCTCTTCAGTGATACTGTTCGCCTGATTCACGGAGGTTGCTCTTCAATGCACCCTCGGGGCTCACTGCAGGGAGTCGGTGTTGTGGCCATCCACGTGCACGGCAGCAGCACAGGCCATCGTCACCCTGCCAATTCGTGGTTCTACATCTAAATTAAAGCTGCAGCCCAGGGTTGCTATTTTTGCATTAAATGGCCATTTGTTTTTAAAAATCGAAAGAGAAAGAACCGCAGTCTGCATGGTCTCCATGCTCCCCACTCCCCACCCGGCTCCTTATGGGCCACCCACGGTCCCCTTGGCCTCTCACCGTTCAACCCAAGGAGCTCCTTCAGCACTTCAGCCAGTTGTCCTGGCTTTCGCTTCCGTCTCTTCACACTGCCCCTCTCTCTCAAGGAGACAATGGCTAGGCATGGAGTTCTGGGTGGACACATTTCTTTCAGCACCTTGAAGATGCCCCCACAGCCGCCTGGCCTGTTGTGGGGTGAGGAGGGCCGAGCTGCCCTCTGCCTGCAGGGCTCTGCCCTTCCCGGGCAGCTGGAAGAACCTCCCCGGTTTGGATTCCTGCCTGTCTGCCCGTGCTGACCCCGGCGTTCCTGTGCTTGCATCCATTCTGCCTTTGACTCGCTGTCCGTGTTGAATCTGCAGACCATCATCTACACACACGTCTGGGGCATCTCAAGTAACCTTTCACCTGTCTCCTCTCTCCTCTCCTAAAACTCCAATTAGGTATATTTTCAGCTGCTTGATATCGCTCTCTAAGTCCCGTTCCCGCTTGGATAATTTGTCATTGTGTTTGAGTTTACCTACCCTTTCATCTGTCATCTCCAATCGCTGTTAAACCCATGGTGTAAATTTTTTAATTTTTTAATTTTTTTTTTGTACTTTTGTTTCTAATTCTGGAATTTGCCTTTGCTGATGGTGGTTGGTTTTCATTCTCAGCTGCCTCTCTCCATCTGCTCCTTCAGTGTGACCATCTTTCCCTCTAAGTCCCTGAACTTGGCGGTCTCTGCCTTTCAGATCTCATCTGCACATTCCAACACAGCACCATCGCCGAGTCTGCTTCTGCTTGATTGCTTTCTCCTTGACCATGGGTCACATTTTTCAGTTTCTTTGTGTGATTAATAACTTTTTACCGTATGTTAGACATTGTGGATGATATGTTGTAGAAGTTCCCTGGCACGCTGAGCGTGGTTCTGGCAGGCAGTTAACTTACTGGCTGATGAACTTGAACTTGCAGAGGCTTTGTTCTCTGTTTTCTTAATGCAGGTCTCTTTGATTTTACCCTCCGTCCAAGGTAAGTCCCCCCGTCCAGGGCACGGTCCTTCCTTCAGCTGCAATGGAAGAAACCCTGCTGCAAGCTCCTGACTGGGCAGGAGCCGTGGCGTCGGCTCAGCAATTTCAGTTTTCCAGCTACTGCTTTTCACTGAGCTTCTCGGCCCCCCGCTCTGCATGCACACTGTGCAGGTCAGCCGCTGACCTGAGCTGGCCGCTGAAGCCAGGCCTCCTGACCTGTGCCCTCTGTGTGCTTGACCACCACGCTGAGCACCAGGGTCTTAGGGGAAAAGTAACAGATGCCCGCCTTTTGCCCCATTGCCCCCAGCCTGCTCGTTCCAAATGTCGAGTGGTATTGACATTTGGCATAGTCAGGTGACAGGCAGAAGCATATAAATACAAAGGCGGGAGCATTTCCAAGCTTCTGTGCCCCCAGGCCTCCCGTTCACTCCTCAGCTCTCACCGCAGCCTGGGAGGCAGGCACTCAGGTCGTGCCATTTCACTGATAAGCAAACTGAGGCACAAAGCATTGAAGTAGGGTTCCTGGGCAGCAGTGCTGCTGTACCTCGGGTCCAGCTCCAAAGCCTCTGGTTTCATAACCGCCTGATGCAGCCTCTGCCAGAAGTAGGGCTGCAGGCCTCACCGCCTGCGCCTGCTCCTGGTGTGCCTCTGGGGCACAGCAATGACATGATCATCATGTTCCCTCTCCAGGAGGCCATTTGTTCCCACTGCTGAGAGGCTTCGTCTCAATATCAGATAAGCCATCTTTGCACTTATTAGAATGATCACAAACTGACATCACAGGGACCACGAGATGTCAGATGTCAGATTATTAAAACACGGAGCAACACATCTAGCTGCCTGGGCTGCGTGTGTCAGAGCGTTGGACGCACACCTCATTAAACTCCACCCTTATTGTGTGTATAACTGATGAATGAAAGGCACCCAGGTCTCGGGAGTGGGAGTCATTCAATTAAAAACCGTTCTCGGTGAGGCCGCGGGCCCAGCATGACTGACAGAGCAGCTATCTGCATTGCAAAGAGCTTGTGCTTTTAATTAACCAAAGGAAAGTGGGACATTTTGCTTGTGTTGGTGAGTCAAGGGCAGGAAGCTGGGCCCGTCACTGCAATGGTGACCCAGGACCCAGGCCAGAGCGGCGAGCAGCCCAATGTGGATCTGTGGGACTCGCCAAGGCGAAGGCTCAGCAGGGCTGACTCCTCCTCACCTCTTCTTGTGAAGAATTCCTGCTACGGAGTTGATGCCCAGAGAGCACAGAGGGCCACTGGAGGGGATGTCACGGCCACACGGGGACTGGGGCTCTGCCTCACCCACAGCCACCTGAGCACACTGGCGAAGTTGCTGATTTATTTGTCTCACAACTGGGAAGTCAAAGCCCCGCATGAGGCTTCTTATCTCATGCTGAACTCTGAAGGGCCGCAAGCACGGGGACCGTGTCCTAAGAGGAACTCCACGTAAACTGCTCTCGCTGCAAATTCCCAGACTGACACTGTCCGCAGAAAAGAAGGTATGTGTCTTGGAAATGCTAGAAAGATATTCAATGAACATTTCTTAATAGCCAATTAAGAAATACTTGGTATAGGATGAATATTTAAAAGTATTTCATGGACAAAGAAGTTAGCGAGTCAGGGCCGTTACCCAGGACTCGCCCGGCGGTGGCCTCCTTCGGGTTCCATCACAGGTCACCAGGGCACAGGAGCAGAGGGGCTCCTGGTGGCCGCTCACAGGACGAAGCATTTGCTAAGGACTGTTATGCATCCTTTTCCTTCTAACTGTGCCAAACTGGTAATGAGGTAGGAATTAATGTCCCCATTTTACAGATAAGAAAATTGAGACTCAAGAGTACCAGATTTGACCCAAAATCCAAAAGAAACAGAGGGCTGGAACCTGCCCTCAAGCCCAGGCCTGACTCCACTCCGCCATCCTGTCCCAGCTGCTCCCTGAGGAGGGTAGGCTCTCCTGCCCTGCCCCACATGGGCTTCCTGGGCCAAAGTGTCAACTGGGAACATCGAGCTATTGAGGCCCTGGGAGTGTCCCCAGGATCCCACTTCTTGCCTAACCCCCCTTCCTGAGTGTTCCCTCTTCCCTAAGAATGGCCTGACCCTCGGGCCTCTCAGCAGAGTCAAGGGAGGCCAGGCCAAGGCACTGGCCTGCAGTCTGGGTCTTGGGACAGATGCTCTCCCTCCACAGTGGTCCCTGGCTCCCATCCTCCTCCTGCGCACTGGCCTGGCCCTCTGTCCATGAGACCAGGGACTGGGAGAACAGGCCGAGGCTCTGCCCAGCAGGTCAGGGTGGGCGCCTGCAACCCTCCCGTGCAGGGCGAACTTCAGCAAGGTGTGCACGGCCAGCGCCCTGCCCAGAGCAGAGCCCGTCAGGAGGGGCAACACCGGGAGGAGAAGGCGTTGGGTGGTGTCAAGTGTGACATGGAGGGGGCTGCACAGCCCTGAGTGGCCTGCTGGGAGGAGGTCCACCGTGTGCTGGAGGGACTCTCAGCCTGGGGAGGCGCAGGTAGGTGTCCAGACCTCCCACTCTTTTCGTTTTTTGTTCACAGACTTCATCTTTTAGAATGGTCTTAGGTTCTTGGCAAAACTGGGCTGACAGTGGAGTTCCTCTACGTTCCTTGCCCACATGTGCACATGCCCCATTAACACCCACCGTGGGCAGATGTACCATTCCATCACCCAAAGGCCACACTCCCTGAAAACCGGTGGCAGTGGGGGGCCAGGCCTCGGGTGGCCAACGAGACCTCTGCGTCTCCCCAACATTCAGTCCAAGACGGGTCAGAGCAGAGAAGGGCAGGGGGCGCCCAGGAGGGCGAGGGAGACTCCCGAAAGCCACAGAGGGAAGCTGCTCGGAGTCCGGGGCTGGTCCGTCTGGTCCACAAGATCGCATGGACGGCGTCCTCCGTGGGCCCCGAAGAGCCCCGGATGTGGGATGTGCAAAGCACACGCGGCCTCCTCCCTAACCCGCGCGGTATTCGGTGGGGCTGAAGAGCCCTCTGCTGGCCGTCGGGGGAACGTGCCCAGGCGACTTGCAAAAAGTTCAATTATGAATTAATTACATTTAATTGTCCATGACCTCAAACTAGCCATGGGTAATTTAGATAAAGACTTTTCATAGCTAAATGAAAATGAGGAGAGCAAAGGAGGCCATTATTCATGAGCAAATTGGCAGCATTCTTATCGTTTGTGCTCATTGGGGAGGGCACGGGCCGCAGGAAGGCGCCGGTGTCAGTGTCTGGTGAGGGCCTGGGCCAGCTCCTCCGTCTCCCGCACGTCTGCCCCCGTGTCCTGCATCCCTCCCTCCCAGCCGTGTGCCAGGAGGACCTGCAGCTGTCCCTCCCTCCGAGGTCCTCCTCTCCTGCCTTCCTTCCTCTGCAGGCCATGGCCACACCCTCCTGCCCTGAGCCTGGCTCCCTGGGTCGCTGTCCACCTCTTTCTGCAAGGACGCTCCCTGTCTCTTCAGTCTAGGCCCATCCACACCTCAGCAGCCTGTCACCTGGCTTCTGTCCCCTCCACTCCTGCCAGGGCCACCAGTGACAACCTCATCACCGAGCCTCTGGCTGGCACTGCCCCCTGCCCCCAGCACCGCGCCCGGCACTCCATCTCTGGGGGCCTCCAGGAGGCTTCCTCCGGTGCCTGTGCTCTCCCTCCTGGCCTGGACCCCCCTCCAACGTCAGTCCCTGCTCTAGAGCCTTCCATCTGCTCGCCTCCTGGCTCCACTGCCCTCCCAGCTCCCCTCCTCTGGACCCGCCCTCCCCTCCTGCCCAGCCAGCCTGGCCCTGCAGCTGCCCAAGCTCACCTCCTCGTCCCTCCCTCAGCTGGTCCCTGTGCTCCTGCCACCTCTTCTGAGTCTGGCTGATTCTGAGCATCCCTGGTGTCCCCACCCTGCCTCCCCGTCCCCCGCTCTGGCTGGCTCTCACCTGCTCCCTGGTCCCCTCCTTGCCTTCAGACCCACCCCTCTCTAGGCCCACGGTCCACACATCCCACCAGTTCCCAGCCCCAGGCCCCCTCAGCTTCCCCACACTCCCTAGCGGGGCTTTTCTGTGACAGGATTGGAATTCTTGATTAAAGTCTCCCCGGGCTCTCCATCACTTCTCGGACTCAGCAGACTGCAATGGCCATGGCCTCTTCCAGAAGCAGCCGTGAGCCTTGTCCAGTGCCCTGGCTCCTGCCCCAAGCACAGCCGGCACTTCCAGTCCAGCTGGACCCAGTGACCTTGGAGTCTGTCTGGCGTCTGTGCTACAGTCTTCGCCCTGCTCCTACCCAGACCCCCCTCTGTCACACTGTCTTCCCAGGGACCTCCAACACTGATCTCCGTGGCCTCGGGCTCCTCTGCCCATGGAAGAGTGGCCTTCACTCCATAGTCCAGGCCAGATGTGGTGAGGCCAGTCTTTCTTCCCCAGGGCAATATCCAACCTCCCCACGCGTCTCCATTCTCCGAGGACAGAGCTCTGTCCATCCATCCTCCCTCAGCTGCCCGGTGTTCTGTGCTTCTCCAGCACTGAGCCCCACCAGCAGGAACCCTGTGGCCACTCACCACTCCGCTCCCCCAGGGTAGGGACAGGAAACCAGAGACACATTCTCAAGGACAGGACAGCGAAGGCTTCGTGGCCTTCCTGCTGAGGTGAAAGATGACAGAGGACACAGGTCAAGGGTCCAGATGCTCTGGGAGCAGCATCTTGTCTCCATGGCAACACCACAGGGTGATGCTGCTCAGAAGTGTGGGCTTGGGGCTCAGGCGGACCCTGTCGCCCTTGGCCCCAGCACTTCTCCAGTGTGGGCCGGGCACGTTACTCCGCCCTCACGTTGCTCTGCCTCGGTGACCCTAGGGGAGAAGCCATGGACAGCTGGCCCAGCACGTGGCAGGTGGCCAGCGAGGTCAGAAGCGGTGTCCTGGGTGCGAAGCACTCTGCTCGTGAATGCTGGCTGGATCAGCAGCTTCAAGGAACGCCCCTGGCTGCCTCCTGATCCGGGGGTAGCCCTGAGCCCTGGCAAACCACATCATTGGCTGTCCCTGTGAGCCCCACCATGGGAGCAGCAGACAAGGGGCCATTGTTCACATGAAAATGGTTTTCCGGTGGTCTCCCTTAGTACTATGATATTTAAGAAGGAGCAAGATAAGATTTTGCCTTTGTTATCATAACATATCTTTTTCTGGGGAGGCTAAGTAGAGCCTCACCTGGAGCATCTGACTGTCTCTTTGACTCCTGGGCTGGAGGCGGAGGCCTTGAGTGAGTGGAGGCCCCCAGAGCTCTGATGAGATGGCTGAGCTGGGGCCAACCCTGGTGCTGAGGTGGGCTCACACCCAGCTCTGTGGCTGGGGAAGGGTCACTTGGGGAACTGGCAGGAGGCAGCTCTGTGGGAGGGAGAGAGTGGAATTCAGCTTTGGTCTGGGTTGAGTCAGGAGCTTCTAGACGCAGGGCCATGGAGGGAGGTGCAGCATGGGGCTTCAGGTGAGAATCCACGTGGTCAGCACATCGAAGCCAGCGGGAAGCCCAGGAGTGGACCAGGCCAGCCCTTGAGGGTGCGTGAGAGGGGTGCAGAGAAGCCAGGGCCTTCAGAGCCACCATGTACATTTGAGTGGTGGTGGGGGGGAGTCTGGACTAGGTCATGGTGGTACCTCAGCACCAGCTGGGGAACTCAGGCACCACTGATGTCCAGGGCTGGGACAGAATATCTTGTTCCAGAGCTAATGAGAGCCACCCAGCTACTGGGGAGAGGAAGGCTGCGGGCCTCTACCTAGGTCACCTCCCCCAGGCTCCTGCCCGCCGCTGCCCCGCACAGAGCCCTGGCTGTTCTCCAAGTACCGACCACCAACTGACGCCAACACCACCTGGCACTGTGGCCCTTTGACTCAGGGTCCTGTCGCCTGGCTTCCCGGCTGGGGTGATACTGCCTGGGCACAACCCACATCATGTGCCTAAGTCCCTGCCACCCCCGAGAGGGTTTTACTGCCGACATGTGACCCATGGGGACCAGCTCAAAGTGGAGTCCTACTCCAAGGCCATGGGTGGCCCCGCAGTTCCTCCCTGTTCCTCTCGGGTCTGGACGATGGCCGGGACTTAGGGTTCCCAGCTTCTAGGCACCTCTTAATCTGTATTTCACACACCACCTTCCTCTGAGAATCACAGATGTCTAAGCTGGAGAAGCACTTAATAAGTTGCTTTGACACGTCAGAGAGCTGATGTTATTAAATAAAAGATCTCAGCTGAGGGAGCGGCACGGGGAGGGGTCCCTTCATCCTGCGGCGGGCACTCTGTCCATCTCGGTGATGAAAGCACTGAGGCACGGTGGCCTGGAGTGGCATCGATTTGAGAATCTGAACCTGCTGCTAGGCAACACCGTCTCCAGCCAGGCAGCCACGCTCGGCAGCACCCAGTCAGAGGGCAGTTCCGGGGAGCGCCCACGGCACCACACCTTGGAATTTGGAGAGAAGAGCCACAGCACCGAGCGGGGCCGGCTCGCAGGGGGTTCCCATCCGTCGCCACCACAGTCCCCCTGAATTCCAGTCGCCTCTTCTCTGGCTTCATGAATCCAGGACGGAGGCAAAAGCTACGCAGCCTCTGTGCCAAAAGTAAACTCTCCAGGGGGACGTCAGACACCAGCCCCGCAGGCGTGGGCACCCCAAACTCAGCAGGCGCCCCGGGGGAGGAGGAGAGCCCATGTTCTCGGCGAGGCGCAGGTGAGGGTGCGTGGACGGGTCAGCCGGCTGAGTCCTGCTCCCGCCACCTCGCAGCCCTGGCTTCAGATCCTCCAGCCCCAGGAGCCTCAGGTCCCCATCTGAGCAGGGTGACGGCGATGCAGCCCGTGGGGTTGAGTTACAGTGCAGAGATGTCACCTGCACTCAAGTCCCCGGGGAGGAGGTGGGTCAGGTGTGCTGGCTCTGACGGCCGTGGCCCGTGTGCCCGATGCCCCGCACACACCTGCTCAGCCATCCGCCGCCAGCACTCCCTGTGGTCACCACCCCACAGGGCCTCAGGGACTGGGAGTAGCATCAGGGACTCTGTGACTCCTGAGCTCCGTGGCTCTAGGTCTGCAGGCTCACACCCCAGACACCGCCCACCAGCGTGCTTTCCTCTGACCACCCGGACATGTTGGGCACCACGGCTGCAGCCCGCCAGGCCTGCCGCACCAGGATCCTGCAGTCACTGTGCGGCTGTCCTCCGGGGGCATCATCTGCCTCCCTCCCGACTGGCCACTTGTCCACAATGCCGGGAACACAGCCGCAGCGTCCCCAGCGCTCTCCGTCACCCGCTGATTGACCATCCTGGTTCAGGATCATCCCCGCTGCCTTGACGGTGTTTTAAGAAAAATATAAGCAGGAGGCGGTCGCGCACTGCTCCTGGGCCGAAGCAGCTTTTATCTGTCTCGATTTCACACAAAGCACAGACTGCTGCGAGAACACCCGGACTCCGCTCTCGTGGGGCGTTTGAAGAGACTGTTAGTGCGTGGCAGTTGTTCTTGGGCCACGGAAGTCCAGTCCCATCTCTGCCGCAAGCCCTGCTTGGCCTGGGGGTCCCCGAGCTGCCTTCCAGGGAGAGCCTGGGCCACAGAGGCTGAAAGCAGACAGCAGAGAGCGTGGCGGCTGGTGCTGAAGGGCTCTCTCCCGTAGGCCGGCTCGAGCGGCACGGGAAAGGCCCAGCAGCCTGTCCTCAGAACTCACGGCCAGCCCCATTCATTTCAGCGAAAAGTTATTGATTCATTATGAACCGGGCCACGTGGAGGGCAGGGTCCCGGGCAGTGTGACTCCCTCAGGACGGTACCAGGGTGCAGGGGAGGCCTGTGCCTGCCACGCTGGGGCCCAATCTGAGCAGCACAGTGTGTGGCCGTGTGTGCAAGGGAGTGGTGGGTGGGCACACCCAGGGTGCCCTGGCCCTGCGCCCCGCCATCCAGGGAGCCCTCAGGCCCTGCCCTGGGCAGGGAGACCCCACGGGCAAGAGGGGAAGGCTCTCACTGCCGAGCTCATCTCTCCTCTGCAGGTGGCCAGGCAGCTCCAGCCCTCCGTGGTTTGGATCCAGGACACAGAGAAAACCTTCTACAAGAAAGTCCCCAACACGGAGAAGCAGGTGAGCCCCCCCCCCCCCGTGTTCCTGCTCTGACCTTCCCTTCCCCTCCCCTACAGGGCTCCACCTCTGACCTTGTCCAGGGAGAAGGGAAATGTGGGGGCTTTTAAAGCTCTGTCTCTGCCTGGGTGCTTGTCTGCATCTGGAAGGAGCCAGGGCTCTGATCCTATGAGGCTTGATTTAGAAGAAAATGGGGAAGAAGGGGGGGAGGGGATTTCCAACCCAAACACAGGATTCAGAGGAAAGAAACAATTTGGAGATCTCGGCTCAGTTGCAGCCAATGGCACACACAGGAGTTATTATTAGGATTTCCTATTGTTCATAATAATAAATAACAAAAGGCCTGAAATTCATGAACAAAGGCTGTCAACAGTACACTTAGTGCACCGTGGGCCTCCGGGGAGCCCCGATTCGATTGCTTCCTTCCTCCTTTTCTCTCCTTTCAATGGCCCCCTCCCCCGTGCTTCCCCCCGCAAATCACCAGCAAATTTCCCACAAGTTAAAAAAAATTTGCAGAAACACATGATTGTTATTCCACATCAATTTGCACCAAAGCAAATAGTGGTTAACTGTGAATTTCTGATTAAATTCATGAGGATTTTAATCACTTTGGATCCTTATGTATTATACATCATTTTTTAGCAGGTAGGGATGATTTGGATAAAGAATGAAAGCTCAATCTTTTCTTCTCCAAATGAGCCCTGATTGCCCTGTCGTTTCAGAAACTCTTAGGAGGGCTCATTCATTATCTAATCTGGGAACCTAGCGGCCAGCGCCCTCTGCTGGCCACGCTGCCGCACTGAGGGAGCAGGGGAGTCCACAGATGTGAAAAATTGGAGGCAGAGATTACAGGGAGCCAGATCACGAACGTAAAGAGCAGCGCAGGGCTGTGCTCACTCCAAGGGGCACACCCCTGAAGTCATTGGAAGTTTGGCTCACTAATAGGAAGGGACTATTCACTGTCCCAGAAACTTCAGCCTAGGTGGAACTTGAAAGACATGGGCCCCCAGGCCTACTCATCTTAGCCCTCTGTGTCCTTCAGCAAATAACTTAACCTCTCTGAGCTTCCACTTCAGTTACTATCAAATTAAAGGGTTCCATCCAGAACAGCCTCCGAGTTAGTTCATGAGCCTCTCTCGAATCCTCTCCCATGACCCACTGTAGCTCTTGATTGGCCAGTTACAGCCATCGGCTCACCTGCGGCCTGAGTCTGTGGAAAGTGAGAGGAACATGAAGCATTCATTAATAAGACAGCCAGAGGAGCTCTGGGGAGAAAGAGCCGTCGGTCAGTGGACCCTGCACTTCGAGAATCAGCACAAAGGGGTGGAGGCGGCGGAGGGGGAGCAGATGGGGGCGATGTGGATGGAACCCTGTCTCGGCTCCCCCTGGTCAGCCCTGCTCAGCCGGCTAGGCTCACTGCTGTGGGAGGTGAGGACCTTCCCAGAGGCCAGAGGCCCAGAGGCCCCCAGGCCAGTGCCTTTCCTCTTTTCACTCCGCACTGGAGGGTGCATGGACTGTCGCTGGAACTGGCTGCCAATGACCACGAATCCTGCCCTGGGGCGAGTCCCAGAACCACCTGGGGGACACCAGCAAAGAGCTTCCTGCCTGGGCCGGCCCAAGGTTCGACAGCGGCAGAGGCAGGTGCACCCCACGCGGCCCATCCAGCACTGCCCCCAGGAAGAGGTGGAAGGGGGACACGTGCCCAGCTCCCCTCGGGAGCGTGGGTCTCACTCGACCCCACACCCCAGGGATGGCCTCTCAGCCTCGGAGACCGAGGCTGCTCAGCTGCCAGGGCCCTGGACAGCCAGAGCCTTGGCCACCCACATCCTGACGGTGAGACCAGAAGCCAGGCAGCAGCACCTCAGCAAGCGAGAGGAACAGCTCCTGGCTGCCCTTCAGCCACCCAGGAAGCCAGCACCCCTCCTTCCACCTGCCCCAGCCACTGTCCCAAAGGCCACCCTCTTCCCAGCTGAGGCCCAGAGAAGAATGTCCATCTGCCAGGAAAACCAGGCTGCTGTGTCCCACCGGTCACAGCCACAGCAGAGCAAGGCCCAGCTGGCCCCAGTTGGCTGCAGCTGGATTTGAGGGGTTCCAGGAAGGCCCCTGAAAGAAAAGCCTCTTCACAGTGACTGAATCCACCCTCCAAGGTCTCTGCCACAGAGCCAAGGCCCCTCCGAGGGCCAAGTGTGTGGTGCTCGCCCAGGCCCAAGCCAGGAAGCAATGCAGAAGGCCCAGCAGCCATGGGGGCTCTGAGCACAGAACCTGCGACCGGAGGTCCAGCCCCTGGGTTGCAGGGACAGGAGACCCCAATGTCCAGGACTGCTTCAGGCAGGAAGTGGAGGAGCCTGGTGGCAGGAGGACATTGATTGAACATCTTTTCTTCCCCAGGCACAATACCCATCAGGTGGACTCCCAGATCCCGGGAGAGCAAGCACATCACTCTCTGTTTTGCAGAAGAGGCTGCGCAGCTAGGGATGGTCAGCTTCGGATTCAGAGGCAGTGCTGTCTGCAAGCAGCGGCCACGCCCTGCCCCCACCTGGACCCCACTCACGGGCTGGAAGACCCTGCAAGCAACCAACTGGCTCCCCGTCTGCCATGCGGCCAGCTGCCCCAGCCTGTCCCCCTCTACCTCACCAACAGCCTTCTCTCCTCCCCTCCTCACAGCTGCCTTGGGGACAGAGGTGATGGACCCTGGACCCCACCATCCTCCTGCCCCCTTCCTGTTCCCCCACGTCATCCCTCTGACAGAGAAGCTCTGACACCTCCAGGATTTCAGAAGAGTCCAACCCCAACCCTGGTGACGGCCACTGCACGGGCACATGCCTGCACGTGCCCCTTCCCTGTCCCTGGGAGGAGTGCCACCTCCACCCCAGGGCAGCTGCTGTGTGTGAGGCAGGACAGCCCTGCCTCCTCTGCCCCTCTGCCCTTTGTTGCTGCACCCCAGCCTCCCTGGCGTTCCCTCAGTGCCCTCCCCAGGACGGGCTTGCTGTGTTGGGGCGGCTGCCGCGGGGGCTTCGTGGAGCTCACTGCAGGAAGCAGACTGAGATGGCTGTGTGGATGCCTAGCCACGAGCGTGGAATTGCCCACATAATACAGTTGTGAGGCTGGCAGGCCCTGTGGCGGGGCGGCAGGGTGGAGGTTGCCAGGTGATGGGGGGGACGGACGGTTCCGGCGTGATAGATGAGTGTGCAGAGGGACAGCTCTGAGCTGGAGCAGTGGCGGCTGAGTACCGGGACTGCGGACTGAATGAACACGCCCCCGTTCCCACCCCTGCACCTCTCGGATGGCAGGGATGTCAGCTGGACACGGCCCAGGGTCAACATTTGTCATCCAAATAGGCTAATTAATTTCAGGTGGCCCTGCCATTTCAGGACAAGCCGGTAGCATCATCTCCTGCTCCATCGCCATGGCGACCAGGCTGCTGGGGATGGGTTCAGGCCACACAGGTGTCTCTGCCTCCGTAGGGCCGTCCCAGCCGAGGCCCACTAGTCCTTCCTCCACTCGCCTCTGGCAGCTCGCAGGCCCCACACGTGTCCCAGTCGCCCCCTCCAGGTTGGCTCCGCACAGGCTGCTTAGGGGACCAGCCGCCGTCACCACCCGCTCCCTTCCCAGCCCACCATCAGCTGCTGCCCTCCCGCTCCAAGAAATGATTCTCAGAGAGTTCCCCTCGACACAAAAGAAGCGCAGGACTTCTCTGCCAACCCGTTGTTGAGAAGTTTTAAAGAAGACAAAAATAAGTGGAAGGACATTTCACATTGGGGGCTAAGATGTCAATCATCTGCAGATTGATCTGCGGATTCAATGCCATCCCCATAAAAATTCTGGCGGGTTTATTTTCAGAAATCGATAAGCTGATCCTACAATGCATGTGGAAATTCAAAGGACCCGGCCAAAACAAGCTCCTGAAGGAAAGCAGTCAGGGAGGGCAACACCTCTGACTCCACTCCCCGACTCACCGCACTGGGGGACAGCCAGGGCGGCTTGGTGCTGGCGTGGGAGAGACGCACGGATGGACGGAAGACAGGTGAGAGTCCAGAGTGCGTGCTTGCCCTTACGGCCGACTGATTTTTGACAAAGGTGCTAAGATGGTTCAGTAAGGAAATAACCTTTTCAGCAAATGCTGCTGCGTAACTCAAGGCCTCCTACCAAAGAATGGAGTCAGACTCCTGCCCCTGCTGTCTGCAGAGCTCGCTCCCAGCGCGCCACACTCCCACCAGTAGGAGCTGAAACTGAAAACTTAGAAGAAAATGTTGGCATGAATCTTTGTGACCTCGGGTTAGGCAGTGATTTCTCAGATGTGGCACCAAAAACAGCATCTCATCGAGTCTAAAATGGTCTTGCAGCCGAGGATGCCGTTGGGACGGCAAAAAGCCAGGGAGACCAGCACTCAAAGCAGGACCCCTGCCGTGGGAGGCGGAGCCAGCGCAGACTGACGGGGCCCTTCCGGGGATGCACCCACCTGGCCTGGCCCAGAATTAGAGGCGAAGCCTGGTTTGCATTGGCTTCTCCCTTGAACCTTGTGATCTGAAGTCACAGGAGGAGACTTAGATTCCTCCCTTAATGAAATGACACATTTATGTCACCAGTTTCTGCCTCACTCTAGAGTAGAAGCAAAGTTCTCACATGGCCTACAAAGCCCAGTGACCTGGCCTCTGTTCCCTCTCTGCCCTCCTCCCCTGCCTCTCTCTCCCTTGGCCTCTCAGGGCTTTCTAGAGCCTGCCAGGCACATTTCTACCTCAGGACCTTTACACACACCATCACCTCTGCCTGGAACTCTCCCCTGATCCCCAGCTGTGCCCCAGTCTGCTCAGACACCACCTTAGCATAGCACCCCTCTGCTTGCCTCTGCTCCATCAGGACCCCCACCAGCTCAGTCTCCTTTACCCTCTTTTCTTTTTCTTCGTAGCACATTTCCCTAACTCTACTTAACTGTCCATCTGCAAACCTGCTCTTCGCCTCTGCCAAGTTGCCAGGCCCACGAGAGTGCCGATTCCTGTCTAGTTTGGTCCCTGCTTTGGAGCCTGCTTCTGGCCCCTGGTTGCACAAACAGGGCTGGGACTTCGGCTCAGTGGAAGAGCCCTCGCCTAGCATGTGTGAGGCCCTGGGTTCAGTCCCCAGCACAGAGAAAAACAACACTTGAAGCGTTTTGCAGGAGACAAGAGGGAGGACTGCTGTGTCACACGGGAAGAGTGCATGCCACGGGCCAGGCGCTGCGTGGAGCCCTGTCTAAACAGAAACACTGTCGTCACCCCCACTTTGCAGACAAGGAGACTGAGACCCACCTGGGCTCAGCACTGTCCCAGAGCCGGCAAACGCAGGACCCAGGCCCCAGACCCAGGAGCCTAACCATGTGACAGGCAGCAGAGGGGAGCCCAGCCACTGCCCTGTGTGGGCCTGGCAGCAACAGAACCTGTACTTGGTTTCAATCCCGCCCTGTTCTGCAAGTAGCCCCCCATGAGCCCCAGACCGCCACCCAGAGGTGCCACACAGAACAGCCTTGAGTGAGGGACACGGGGGAAGAGCCGGGCAGTGTGGGTGCTGGAGGGCAGGAGGTGAGGCGCAGGGGCCGGGGGGCTGCCCAGGAAGCATGAGTTCTTAGGGTTCGCAAAGACAAAGGGCTGGGGGAGAATCAGTTGCTCAGTGCACACTGATTGAGCACCATCTGTATGCAAGAGACCATTGGCCCAGCCTCTTTGCTGACCTCCTGCCTGAATCCCTGTTTCTGCGTCTCTTCCCTTCCTGTCCCTCTACTCCAGAGGGCCCATGGAGGGCCCCAGACAGACAGCAGTTCCACAGAACTCTTCCAAAGTCCTGAGCCGAATAAAATAAAGTGAAAGGCAGAGAGAGACAACTCAGCAGAGGAGACGGGCACGCCAGGGGCTGACGGGCTTGCACCCGGGACACACGGGGAGCTCACAGCTCCTTCACAGGAAGGCAGACCACCCGATCACAGCTCCTTCACAGGAAGGTGGACCACCCGATCTGCCAAGTGGGCCGAGGAGCTAGATGCACATTTTTCAAAAAAAACATTGGAACGACCCTGAGCTCATTCAAAGGTGCAGCGTGTCATTAGCCATCGGCCAGGTGGGAGCACGGTGGCCATGGCTGTGCCTGGGGGTCTCTCCTCATTTGTGTGTGCCAGTCACTTCACTTACAGCCTGTGTTGCCCGGGCAACCTGTCAGAGCAGCCCCTCCCTGGGGTGCAGAGCGAGCCCCCTGGGCCGCGCTCCTCCTCCATTGATCAGGGCGGGAGACTCAGGAAGAGACAGGTCTCTGAACCATGTGTGACCAGGGTCCTCATTACCATGAATTCATCCTCCAAACAACTCGGGGATGGCGGCGGGAGCGTGGCTGACCCAGCCGAGTCCCAGCGCTCCTTCCCATGCACATCAGTCACGGCTTCCCCGCTTGGGGTCAAGGTGCTCCGGCTGTAGTCAGCTGCCTCCTTCCTTCCCTCCCGCCTTCCAAATCTGAATACCAGAGAGAGGAAGGAACTGCCAACAATCAAAAATTGGACGCAGAAGCACCTTCCCAGGCAGGTCCAGGGACAGTCCAAGGAGTCATTGGCCGGAGCCCTGACATCACCTTGACAAACACCAGCCCGAGCACCCCATTTCTAAGGGGATGTCCTTTGTAGTTTTTAATTATCTTTTGTACAAGTGGGGTAACTTTTCTCCCCTCTCTCACTCCCAGAACGAACCTAAACGCCTGAAAAAGCAGCTTCCCAAAATCCTGAAGTTCCTGAAACCAGACGACAGGATCCTGATCGTGGGGACCACCGAGCGTCCTTTCGATGCTGAGCTTCAGTCTTTCTGCAGAGCCTACCAAAAAATCATTCTGGTTCCCAGACCAGACTATGCCTCCAGATACGGCAAGTATGCCGGGCCCTTCCCTGTGGTTCCCAGGGGGCTGTGCAGCGGCCTGCAGGCGTGGGGCCGGGAGGCCGCCTCAGGACGGTCAGCATCCGGGCAGGAGGCTGCGTGGCGGAAGTGGAAAGAGCCCTGGGACCCAGGCTCTCGGGGCCCTGCTCAGAATCCCGGCTCTGACACCAGCAGCCAGGCTAAGTGACAGGGCAGCTGACCTGCAGAGCCTCCACGTTCCCAAGTCTGCAGCGGACACTGTCCACTCCCCAGCTCACTCCTGTGCCCCTCATGTGGACTGCTGGCAGGACACCCAGCCCAGGTCAGCCCCCAGGAGGGCCTGGACATTGGTGGCCATGGTGGAGACACAGGAGGGTGGACAATGGGGTGGGGTGGTCAGTGGCAAAGGGAAGCTGGCAGTGGAGCTAGTGGCCGTTTCTGCCCCCTGCAACCTCATAACTACCTGCCCACTGGCTCAGAGCAGCAAAGCCCCCCCGTGCCTGGGGGTGGACTGGGCTCCTCTGGGCCTCCTCCTGGGCTTCTCCCTAGAGGCCAATGTTGGCGAGAGCTCCAGTTATCTGAAGACTGGACCGAGGCCGGACATCGGAGACAGTTCCCTGGGTGCCTGGAGTGGGTGCTGGCCATCAGGGAGCCATGCTGGGCCTGGGACCAGACAGCCCACAGTGGCCCCTCGTGCAACTGGGCAGCTCAACTCTGGAAGGAGCAGCTCGTGAGCACAGGCTTAGAGTTCTAGGCAGTAGTGGACGATTCTTGTGACCCTGCCTCAGAGGTCACACAGTGACCATCACCACACTTGGGGGATCCAGGAATCCCAGGGCCACCAGACTTAAGCACAGTGGAAGACACAAGAGTGTCAAGACTGTAGGTGTCACTGGCACACGGTCATCGGCACATGGAGGAGTGCAGAGAAACAGGGATGGAGATGGAAACGGTGCATCAATGTCAGGAACGGTGGCGACGGGCAGGCGGCAAGCTGCCCATGGAGCCCATGGCTGCCACACTGGCGGAGGTGGCAGAAGTGATGGCAGCAGTGTGGGGTGATGCTGGGGAGGTTGGAGCAGTGGTTCTGGAGACGATGGCAGTCCAGTGGTGGTGGTGGTAGGGGTGATGGCAGTGGTGGCAGTGGTGGCAGTGGGGTGACGCTGGGAAGTTGGCGGGGCTGGGTGTGGACCAGTGGTTAGCACCGGGGGAGCAATGCAGACGCTTCGGTGAGACCTGGCCTTTACTAACCCTTGCCAGTCACCCTAGCACCACCAGGATGGGATATAGTGTCCTTGCCTGCTTGCTCTTGAGTTCCTGGCCAGTGTTCTTCACTACAGGAACACCCCTGAGCCGCCGGTAATCCCCGTGGCTCAGGAGGCTGAGGCAGGAGGTGAGGTGGAAGGATTTCAAGTTCAAAATCATCCTCAGCAAAAACAAGGTGCTAAGCAACTCAGTGAGACCCTGCCTCTAAATAAAATGCAAAATAGGGTTAGGGGTGTGGCTCAATGGCTGAGTGCCCCTGAGTTCAATCCCTGGTACCCAAAAAAGAAAAAAAAAACGCCCTTTAAAAATAAAGTGGGGGTCATCAGGAATGTAGAAGGGAGACCATTAGTGCAGAGCAAAGGGTGGGGGAGGGAGGGAAAGGCCAGGAGTGCCTGGAGGGACACTGAGCAAGCTGCTGCACACATGAACACGCTACATGAGACGCCCTCTGCCGCACCCGCAGTGTGCACCACTGGCCAGACCAAAGACAGCAGCCTGGGTGCCCCCCAGGCCATGCATGCCAGCTGCTGGCCACTCTTTGTGCAGCGTGGACTTATATCTCTCTTGATGAGGGGTGACCCTGGCCTCATCACTCAGTGTCATCCAGGGTACAGGAGGACTCCAGGCCGCATGATCTCTCCAGCCATCCGGTGGCTTCTCAGCCTTACAGGGCCACACAGGCCTCCACTGGATCCCTTGCATCCAGCCAGTGCCAGAAGAAAAGAGGGAACACAGTTCAGAGGATGTCACAGGAGGCTCTGAGATCTCGACCCAGGAGGGCCACCCATACCACCTTGGCCAGGATGAGTCCCAGGCCCACCTGCTTCAGGGGCCTTGGCCTGGCCACCGTAGGCCACAGGCTGTGCTCCTGCCTCCGTCAGAGCCTCCCCTCCCCTCTTCTTCTCTGGTCTGTTTTTGTTTCTCTTGTACGTATTTTAAGTTATTTTGATGACATAAGGTGGGTATTATTCATCTGAAGGGCCAGAACATTGCTCTTGACGGGACTGAATGATTTCTGTTGTTTGACAAAACCACAGCCCTGTGAAAACAAGTAATTGATGTGTGGCACGGGGACTCTCTCCTGATGATGGACATCAGGTGTCTCCGAGGACGCAGATGGCATTACGATTCCCACCTGAACCTCCGCACAGCGTCCCTGCAGGAGGAGGCGTCCCTTCCCCAGAGGCAGGTGATGGACCTTCGGAGGCTCTTCCTGGGCTCAGCGCTCCGTCCCCTAGGCCACCGCCTGTCACTTTGTCTTCCCGGTGGGCGATTCGTTCAAGCTGCCCTTTTGCCAGCGTCGGGAGCACCGTCCAGCATTTCCCTGCAGCCACAGTGGAGGCACATCCGTCTTAGGACGGCCTGTCCCTGCCTTAGTGGGATCAGAGTGTCTCCTCCAGCCCGTCAGGCAGGGACTGCAGATCCGTAACTGGCCATGGCCGGGCCTTCGACCTGCCAGCCGCAGAGCTCCAGCGGCACACGGCAACAGTCGCCATCGCACTCGTCAAATTCCCGCAGGCAGGGCGGCGAGTGACGGTGCCGAGGGCCCGGCCACCCCAAGGCTCGCAGTCCTTACGGTCCACCAAACAGGATTCAGTGTCTACCTCCTTCCCCCAGATCAGGCTGTCTCTGCAAAGCACACCCACCTCCCGGGGTGGTGAATGCTCCGTCTGGTCCCCAGGAGCCCCTCTGGCCTGCCCCGCTCCACTTTCCTGATGCTCGCCTCCCCGCGCCGCCTCCCTGGTCTGTCTGGCTAATCGCCCGATTCATCATGGGCCCCACCCGGGACCAGGGTCTGTGGGATGAGTCCAGCCCGGGTCCTCAGGGTTTTCTAGGATTCGAGGCCTCAGAGGGCCAGGGGTTCGCACAAATCTGTTATTCACTTCTCCTGCTTGTTGAGATCTCACATTACGTGAACTTTAAGATATTGTGTCAGGTCGAGCAGCAGCCAGCGTGGAATCAACGGGGGATGTCAAAAGCAGATGGAGAGAAGCCAGGTCCAGGTTCTTTTCAGCCTAAAGAAGAGAAAGAGAATTTGGATTGGTCTGAAGAACCCAGAGGCCCTTTGCCTCCAGGAGAGGAAGCGGAACACAGCCCTCACCCAGAGGCCCCATCGCCATCAGCAGTGCCTGGTCCTGGCCTGGGTCTGACCATGCACTCACCTTGGGTTCCCATCTGCACTCCCCAGCCAGACCAGTAGCACCTGGTCCCAGCACCCCCTGTGCTATGGGCTCCTGTGTCAACCATGCCCTCCCCACCGAGACTCACTCCAGAGCCGCTGCTGTCAAGAGCCTGGGCCTGGTGGCCTGGGGAAGCCACAGATGCCGTTCTTCAAGAGGCTATCAGTCAAATCTGTCACCACGAGAAGGAGTCAAGTGTGGCCCCCTGCCCGTTCTCAGGTCATGAGATTGCTCGGGACCTGTGGGCCAGCTGTGACTGCACCCCCGCTCCAACAGCCCTGCTCTCTGGAGAGTCATCAGTGCACACTGGGACACGCTGCCCCAGAGTGGCTAGTGACCTTCACGTGCACAGATTGCTTGTGTTGGACAGTGACATGATTTGGGCCAGAACTTCCAAGGCTGTGACTATTGCCAGTCCACCGGGCAGCAGGGAACAGAGTTGGGCATCTGCTGTGGGGTCACCTGGCCCTCCCTGCTTGCCCCCCGATGGCTCCACTTCAAGCCACAGCAGGAATCCTGTCCGTGCACGGCAGGACCAAAGCCATCCTGATTGGCCGCCTCGGGTGCCTACTTCAGCTTTAGCGGCTTCACCTGCGCCTGCCATAAAGCCCTCCAGAGCCACCACTCGGACTTGCTGGGGCCTTTGCAGACGCTGAGTTTGAATGGAAGACAGTTGCACGTCGTGGTGTTGTGCACTTGCTGCTGGTGTTGGCCATTTTTACCCCGGGTTATATGCTCTGATTCTCCCTCTCTGGCAGTAGTGATCAGACAGGCTCACCCTCCTGCTGTCATCCATCTTTACACAAATGTGCTTCGAAGCCTTCATTTTGTGCTGCTGTTGTTGAAAACATAACTGATGTTTTCACGAGGGCTGGGAAGTGCTAGCGAGGGGCACGAGGACCAGCAGTAACTGCAGCAGCCACGGCCATGCAGCCCAGAACAGGGCCCTCGCAGGTGGTCAGCGCCCTCAGGTACCCTGCACCCCGCTGCACCTCGCTGCACCCCTCTGCACCCCGCTGCACCTGCCAAGGCGCTGGGGAGCAGCCCTTTCCATGCCTCTCCTACAGATCAGACCAATTTGAGCTTAAGCTCAAATAAACTTAAGGAAGTAGCAGTGCAGTTGAGGGGCTGGCTGAAAGCACCCATGGAGGACCCCGGTGGCCTGTGGGCCTCACTGCAGGGCTCCAGACCCCTGATGCCTGACCTCCCACAGCTGGGGGAAACGGGCAGACCCCCAGGGGACACTGGCCTTTACCAGCAGATCAGCTCCCCCACAGGGCCAAGGACCCCACCAAAGAGGACAGTGGAGGCAAATTGCTGGGTAACTCAGCTCCCCAGGTAGTGCTCTCTGAACTGGCTCTGGGCACGTGGCAAGCCAGCCCGATCCTTTACAGTAGGAAGTGCACCTTCTTCTCCCATCAGCCATCTCGGGTCAGTGAATTTGGACGTGGCCGTCATTGAACAAACGCAGAACTGACCCCTTGACTGCACCTGACGATGGCCAGACTATGCAGTCATGGTCATTTTTAAAAAACAGTTTCCACACTTCTCAAAGAAGGTCGGAATGCTTAGAACTGGGTGACAGGTTGTCCTGGCGCTGATTCAGACAGCCTGAGGGCCTTCTCCTGTCCTCGTCTGGAGACAGCAAGTGGGTCCCTTCCATGGACGTCGTTCTCCATGAACCCAGGCCTACCAGCTGGGCTACAGCCCCAGCCCCTCCAAATCTCATACTAGTTTAAATGTTGCATGGAGTTCATTCAATCTCCAAAGTAAGCACCCAAACTTACTTCACAATTCATTTGCACAACCTCCTGTGCTCTGAGGGAAATCTCTTCTTTACCCCGGGTCCCACCCATCCAGGCACTGTCAATCAGCCAACCTGTATTTATGACCGTTGGGGGGAGAGCATAGGGTCAATTGCTCCACCTAATCCAGTGTACAGTGTTATGCGGAGCCTCGCAGTAGCTAGTGAGAATCACAATGTGGATTCTAATTCCAGTTGTGCAAATAATGTAAGAAATGAACTTTAAAACTAAAAAAAAAAAAAAAAAAAGAAATGCTAAACTACTTATCCAAACGCTTTGGAAAATATCATAACCTGATGAACTGAGATGCCGCATGCACCCCATGTGGATTTCCAGTTCTGGAAGCTCTTCGGCATCTGTGCGGGTGTTGCGTTAAAACTACACCAGTTTGATTTTTCCTGTCTATTTGCAAGGGACACGTGATCTAGAAACCTCGGGGTCCTGTGGGGGAAGAGGCCCCAGGGGAAAATGTTCGTTAGCTGTTCATCTGAGCAGCTTGTGACGGGGGGTTGACCCCCCGTGTGTCCTTTCTGCTGAGACGGGGTGTGTGGAGGGCTAGGCTAGCGCTGCTCGCTCCGTGGTAACACTTGTTACTCTTCTCTGTGTCTTTTCCACCCTCTTGGTTGCAACAGTTTTGTGGAAACAAATCATTCAGCGCAACGGCGGAGTCCTTACCAAAGCCTTGAACATCAGCAGCTTAGCGAAGGTCACCGATGGCTTCACCCAAGGACACATCGTCAAGGTGGTCAAAGGCGTGCTCACTGACCGCAGGACCCGGCAGCAGCTCCACAAGCCGCTCTCGGCGGGCGAGTTCATCCCCATGATAGCCGGCATGAACCCCGTGTACAAGGAGGAGGAGGAGAGCCTGAAGGTGAGTGCGCACCTGTGGCCGGAAGCCAAGGCAAACACTGGTCACGTGACCTCCTCTCTCCAGTCTGCTGGGCTTCATGAACTTGAACTCAGCCACATACAATGAAATTTGGAGATGTGACACTTTGGGATCACAGAATCTTTTGAGCCTTAGTAATAAAGCATATGTCTTCCAAATTTTAGGAAAAACATGCTCGGTGACCTTACAAATTAACAGCCATATTGCAGGATTGAGTAGCAGCTTCAAAACCATTGCATTCTCCCCCCCACCTCTCTCTCACACACACACATGCACATGCCCTTATCTTGCTTTTCACATTTTACTTCACATAATGGAATAAGTTCTGCAGGGGGAAAACTGTCCCTAAATAGCATGTTTCACCCTCGAGTCGTGTGGCCGTTTACTCGCCGTGGTACACTCTCAGTGTACTTGAAATAGGAAACCACTAGGGAGCTCAGCAAGATTTAGTATCCAAATTTCTGAGCACATTCTGACTTGTTCACAGAATTCTTTAGATCTGGAGGAAAGTTTGGGACCCCTGTTCCAACTCCTCTTCGACAGGAGGACACAAAGTTCTGAGAGTCTTACGCCTTGTCCTTCATGAAGTGGGCCCAAGGCACAAACAAGGTAGCCTTGTCCCTGACACCTGGGCTACTCCTCCGATGCTACTGGCTCCACCCTTCCTCACAATGAGCACAGCTGTGTCCCCTTTCTGTATCTGAGGTAGTTTCCTTGGCCAACTGGGAAGACAAAAGAAGAAAATTAAATCCATGCAATTGAAGGTCACAACAATATTTATTAGCCACACTGTCACCAAAGGGAGAACTGAAATCCCCACCCAAGCCTCTCACCTCTGGGGGCTCGCTCATGAGGACAGACAGCCTCCCTCCATGGCGATCACTCTTCCACCAGGTCTAAAGCGACTTCCTGTCTGGTTTGCCAGGTGGCAGGTGAGAAGTACCACAGTAATGGTCCCCACAATGCTGGTCTAGCACAGGGCTGGCGAGCCTCCCCGGTAAGGTCCAGAGACTGAATGCTCCTGGCTTGAGAGCCACGCAGCCTCTGCTGCAGCTGGCCGACTGCATCACAGCTCGGGCGCAGCCCCTTCACAGTGTGCGAGTGAATGGCTTGGCTGGCTGCCAGTAAAACTTTATTTGCAAAAAGAAACAACCAAACCCTATTTTGCCAGCCCGCGCTCTAGCAAAACCAAAAAAGAGATTTTTAACTCCATCTGAGTGTTTGCCAAGTATCTGAATTGATACTCTGTTATTTAACTGCTTAAATTGGCATTGTTTAATTGAACTGTCTAAATTCTGTTCATGTTAATTGCAAACATTCACCCTCTCCTAATGATGCATTCTTTTCTGAAAGGCTGCACTTCTCTCTCCTTTCTAAAATACAGATTGCTCCTTATTCCGAGGAGTTGGGTTGAGGGTGGTGAAGCCCAAAGCTGGCTTTCTGTGGCAGGTTTTGGGGCTGACCCTGCTGTTCAGGAATAGGAAGTGTCACGCTGTGCGACCTGGGAGCAGCGTGTGCTCCTCACACCAGGCCTGGTGGATGCAGCCACCATTCATTTCATTAAAGGAGCCACATCGTTCTCCCACCATGGCTCTGTAGCCCCCACCCTCACCTCCTTCTGTGACACCAGGCACAGTGCCTGCTCTGAGTCAGTGCTCAGTAGATTTGTTAGTGACACGTTCGTTAAGCAGAAGGACAGGTGGAATGACCCCATCGCACTCCTAGATCACATGCGACTGCCACTCTGGCTGCCCGTGGTGGTTTGCACTAATTGTGCTTCTGAGAATGTATCAGACTGAGATCTGGAAGCTTCTCCAGCCACATTCGACCCTGTTCCAGGAGCATCAGGAGGAAAATGTGTGATGGTAATGCTGATGGAACCGCAGTAACACTACCCGTCACACACTGACCGCTGCTTGTCGGCCTAGCACTGTTCTGACGTGAGGAGCCAGAGCCTGGGAAGACACGTGCGGTAGGCAGAATATTGGCCCCTTGAGAACAGCTGCATCCTAACCTGGAGCCTGTGAATGTGCTACTCGAGAGGCAAAGGGGAGTCAGTTTACCAGTCAGCTGACTTTAAGATAAGCAGACTGCAGGAACCATCCTGGAGAATCCGATGTGATTGTGAACGTGGAAAAAGGACTCAGAAGAGAGAGCAGCTTGAGACAGACTCATGGGAACTCCCAGTAGCCCAGCGTTGCTACTCTGCAGATGGAGGAAGGACCTCAGGCCAGAACAGATGGCCTCAGGAAGCTGCAGAACGCAAGAGATCAGAGTCTCACCCAGGGCCTCCAGGAAGAGTCACAGCTCTGCAGGCACCTCCATTGTAGCCCTGTGAGAGCCATTTCAGACCTCTGACAAAAATGTGTTGTTTTAAGCCATAAATTTTGAATTATTTGCTATAAGGTCTACAAAAAGAAAAGATGCAAGAGGCAAAGTCACTTGTTACAAGTCACACAGCACAAGAGTAGCAAAGCTAAAATTAATACCTTCCCCCAAAGCCAGTTTTAGTAACTGTATTCTATCCTGTGTGTCTATAAATTAAAAGCCCCTCACTCTACATGCTTGGCCACCTTACCTTATGATAAAAACAGAGCCAAGGCTAAAAGAAGAAGGAGGGAATTCCAAGGTCCTAGAAATGAGGATAAATCTCAAAGACAAGAACAGCCACATGCACTAATGCACTGGTGGCCCAGGAGCCCAAGACACAAATGCACTGGTCCTCAGGCCAGCTCATTAGGAAGCGGGAAGAGCCCAACAGTGGGCCACTTAAGAGGCAGCATCATGGGACTTGTGACCTTCTCAGGGCTCTACAAGAGGAACAGAGGCATTCCATACAAAGTCAGACTTTGCTTGTGCCTTGCACATCAGGTTCCAAATTTACACAACCTCCATGGAGTCAGAATCCCACGTTGAAATATAACACATATTGAAAAATGATATATCATTAATAACCCCAAAGTCACATCAAAAGCAATATAAAAACTATTCTGTACAAAAATTTATCCAAGTTAAGGAAAATTTGATTTCTTTAGGAAATATTACCCTTGTTAAAAATAATCTTTTAATTCTAAAAAATTATGGAAAATTTGAAAAAACAAGGAAATAACACACTATGAGGAGAGTCCGCATAGACAAATAACAGAATTAGCACTACTAAGAACCCAAGATAATAGAACATTCTGAAAGAGAGGGCATGTTAAGTACTTTTAAATTATTAAAGACCAGAAATATTATGGGGGAAGAGGACAGACAAACTTGAAAAAGAACTGAATAGAAGTCTGATAGTGAACAAATATAAAAGTTCAGTGAATGGGTTATTTGATACAGCTAAAGATAAAATAAAAGAGCTGGAAAGAAGAGCAAAAGAAATTTGCCTACAATGCAGCATAGAGGAAAAATATTAAAATATAGAGAGACTGTGAGTCACAGGAGACTGTGATGTGAGCATGCCTGCTGCTTTTTGATTGCCCAGCATCACCAAGGAGAACAAACTTCAAAATATCAGTACAAGAACTGGTTCTGCATTGGGTATAAAGGGTCTTTTGGAAGGAACTGCAGAACTGCTAGGGAGGCAAGAATCAGGGAGAGGAGACAGAGGCCAGAACAAGCATCCCACTCAGGATGATCCTGAAGGTAAGATTTTAAAGATCTTAGGGAATCAAAATAAAAAGCTTGTAAATGGAAGATACAGTAGCTAACATTAAATGGCAAAAATGAGAGTAGTATGAACCCTAGAATAGACATGATCAAAGAGCAAATTAGTAGACTGGAAGGCAATACTGGGAAGTTCCCCCAGAAGGCAGCACAGAAAAACAAAAAGATAAAAATCCATAAAAATAAATCTACAGATGACATGTCAAAAGATATCAACATTCAGGAAATATAAGTTGTAGGAGAAAGGAATACATGCTGAGAATTTTCCTCAATTAAAAACATGAGTTCTCAGATTAAAAACAAACTCCAAGTAGTAAAAAAAAAAAAAAAAAATCCATGCCAATATCCATGATTGAGAATCTAAGGACAAGATAACAAACCAGGTTAAAAGCTACAAGATTATCTGCAAAGAAACAGCAGTTGGGCAATCAGACATCTCTTTGACAGCAATAAACGCCAAAAGACAGTGACATTACACCTGCAAAGTGATGAGAATAGTCAGCTACTTAATATTGTACCCAGCTAAACTAGCACCTCGGAGACAGGAGAAAACAAAGTCTATTTAAGACAAGCATCAGAGATGAGTTCCCACTCACCGCACGGCAGGGGACAATTTGGCAGTAATACAATTTGTATCCTGTAGCCTGGAAATTCTGTTCCAATGCATATGCCCTAGAGAAGTTCTCTCATGGGTATACAAAGAGGTGTGTACAAATTGTGAACTAAAAACCAAAACAGAAAAATGACCTTCATGGCCACTAAAAGGAGAGTTGATAAATAATAGGTGGTATAATCATTCATGAAATGATATTATTGTAATGCTTAGAAACCACCAGGTTTCTCAGGTTTCACGTGAAATGCTATCATAGGCCAGTTGTGATCACCAAGGGCTTTATTGGTATCTTAACCCCATTGTTTCTGCCACATTTCCCACAGAGTCCCACTCAGAGCATGTGAACGGCCCCCAAGCTCACACATGGCCAGCAGACAGCTCCTAGGGGTCACTCAGGAACCGGGGTCAATTCACATCAAAAAATGCACATCCTCAGGACACAGTAACGTTCCAGGGAAGCGTGTGCCTTAGTTGGAAAGTGTTGTCCGTGCTCCTCTGAAACTGTGCATTCCCCAGGTAGAAGTTTTGAATCAGGCAGAAATGCAGACCAGAGAGCCCAGTGTTTGTGTTCAGATCCGCTGAATGCCCAAGTAGAAGGGCTACTGGGCACTGGGCTGTGTCACTCCCAGCCCACTTGTCTTTGGATTTATGAATATTTGGTGGATTCATGTCATTCTGATCTTTTCCTAAGTGTTTTTCTTATTTCGATCTCATTTCAGAACTGGTATGCCAAAACCCCTCTGGGTAGAAAGCGAGTCTTGTCGTTGACAGGCGGGGGCAAAGAAAAGGAGATGGAGAAAGAGAAAAAGAAAGGAAAAAGGGGGAGAAAGAAACAGTAATGCCTTTCTGAAGAGCCGTCCCTGAGACTCCTGGGGGCAATGACAGCCCCAGGTCTCCCGGGAGGAAACTCGCCACTGCCCACTGAAGAAGCCCCAAGGAGCAGCACCTGGGATGGTGCGCACTCAGACGCCACAGCAGCCTCGATGGGTGCTGCCGGACCCTGGGTTGGCTGGGCCCCACAGCACCACGCTCGTGACCGTTTCCTGGTCTGCGTGAGGTTGGTCCCTAGATGGACTTCACTCCTCACACACTGCACGCTGTGTTCCAATTGCACGTTTATCAATACTAATATCGAGTTCAAAGCTTGGTAGAGCATATCCTCGTGGGTCAGGCAGTACAGCCAGGAGGACATCTGGTGAGCTGGCTGTTTATCAGCCCACATACACGGTACATCATCTTCCGCATGTTTCAATAAATCAGTTCTTTGCTCTGGTCGTGTGTTTTGTGTGAGGGGGTGCAGCTGCTTCCTTGAACAGAATCCGTGCTTTGTGGTTGCTGGCCCAAACGCCACCCTTGAAAAGGTTTCCACCTCCTAATCTGAAGGTGAGCCAGGGAAGGGCAAGGTCGCACCTCCAGTGCTCAGCCAGCCTGGGGTCCTGAAAGTACAGCTGCCCCTTAGTTCCCACAGGCACTGGTTCCAGGAACCCACCTCCTCCCCCAAAGGGCACCAAAATGCAAGGATGTGCAAGTCCCTTAAATAAGATGGGGTAGAATTTGCATATAACCTGCGCAAATCCCCATGAAGACTTTAAATCATCTCAAAATTACGTAAAGCACCTAATAAAATGTAAGTGCTCCGCAAACAGCTGGTACAGTGTATTGCTTGGAGATCGATGACAGGGAGAAGGAAGTCTGTAGGTGTTCAGATGTGATGTTTTTTCCAGATATTTTCAGTCTATGGTTGGTTGGACCTGCACGACACAACCTGTGGATGCAGGTGGTCACCTACACATCCTGAGTCCGACTTGAAAACCACTGCCTTAGGGGCCCAGTCTGCCTTCCATTACCAAACTGATCCCCAGCTTCTGCAGACTGACCTCCCCCTGCCCACTTCAGACCTGAGTTGGGGGTGGCCACCCCCCTGACCTCACAGACAACAACCAATCTCCAGAGTGGCTCCACCCAGTGCCCACAACTCATCCTGGGAAGAAAACCCTTACTTCTGACCCAAAAAAAGAACTCCAAGGCTTTGGGGTCTGATGGTCATCACCAAGTACTAGGATCTGCACTGCAAAGAAATGAGAATTATATGGGTGAAAGGGAACAATTTTTTAAAATACCATTGAACTCGGACTTGAGCAACACACTTTTCCAGAACCCATACAAATCTGTGTTGTGGAAGTTTAATGAATAATGATCAAAGGACAGAATTGCACCAAGGCCCATGTTCATGAGCACCGTGCAGTGGACTTGCTGTGCTGAGGGACACACTCTGGTGCTGCGCTCTCCCAGCAGGAACAGCCAGAGGCCAAACATAGCTGCTGAGCATGTGACATGTGACTGGTGGAACTGCAGGGCTGAATTCTAACTCCATCTACTGTCAGTTTAATCACATAGGCCCGTGTGGCTAGTGGACTGCTGACCTGGACATGCAGTCTGGAGTGACATGAGTCTTGGAAACTGGTCAGGATGGCCTGATGGCCTCGCAGCGAGCCCACTGCCTTCCCCAGCCAGTCACGCCCACGTGTGATTTCCACAGCCACCTCCTGCCCTTCCCAGTGTCCGGCTTGCACTCTGGTCCCATGTGGGGCCCTGAGCCCTGTCTGAACCTTGGAGAGCATCAGAGGGGCTCCTCCTCAGTGACCGTGACCTTGCCTCCTCCTGCGGGACTTCACGGCTGCAGGTGCCTGCTACTGGGCACCACCCATGATGGGAGCCTTGTCATCGCAGAGACCTGCACAGGAGCCTGACACCGCAGTTTCACACAGCCTCCTGCTTGGCATGTGCTGGGCCATGGAGAAGATGCGCGTGCATGTGCACACACGCGCCACCTTTTTACACAGAGGTAACGTGCCACGTGCCCCGCTCTACCTCCCCGCGCTCTGTGACAATTCACCCTGAGTGTTGTTTCATCCAACACATTCGGATCTGTCTCACTTTTTATTCCCTGCTTAGCACCCTGCTTCACGGCTGGGCCATAGCTTGTCTAATCAGTCCGCTCTCGAGCAGGCGTTCAGATTATTTCCACCGTTTGCTGCTCCGTCCATGCCGCAAGGCCCTTTCACGTCCTTCACCGTCTGTACAGAAACAGCCCTGTAGGATGTACTTCTCAAAGAGGAGTTACTGAGCCAAATCACCTGTGTGTCTTTCATCTGGATCCAAGATTGTCCTCTGGGGGGCAGGGGGAAGGGACAAGAGGCGTGTTGCTCACATCCAGTGGGACCCACCTGTCTGCAGTCCTCCACGGAGCAGGAAGACCTGCTGGTGAACCAGCCAGCAATCCCTGCTAAGACCCCACCCTAGCTGGAGGGGAAGGCCGTGGTGCACAGAAAGTCCTCTTTTTAACCGTACTGGAGGTGGGAGACCAGACAGCCCTCCTTTGCTGGAAGGGACCCAGACAGTTTCCTGGGTGCAGGGAGAGGGTTGGTGGGACGAAGAGACATGGTCTTCTCTGAAGTTCTGCTGGGGCCTGAGCTGTTCCTGGGTCATTATGTGGCAATTAGCTCCCTTGAGCATGTTCTTAAGTGAAGGGGATAATAATTAATGTCATTAATCCTCATTAAGAGAGCGTTCTGTGAATGGAATCTGATTACAGTGGAATAAGGCCTCAGTGGCTGCACTCTCGGCCTGCACTTAGGAATGAGCAGGTCCCAGGTCCTGAACTGACGCCTTTGGGGCTTCAACAAACACCTCAGTCATATAGAGCAAGTTTAAAACACCGAGTGCTGAAGAACCTGTTTTGGGACAGTTCCCCAGTACTGTGGTTTGGAAAACCAAAGGGACCTGGTCCAAACTGTGCTTTCGTCTACCAACACAGGCCCTGGCCACCCCGACGCGCTGGATCCAGCGCAGCCCGCTGCCTTTGGTTCCTTCTCCAGGCATTTCCGTGAGCACCTTCTCCATGCCAGATGCCTGCTGGGGTCAGGCTTGCGAAAGTCACAGCTTCACAACCTTGTTGGTGGGGGAGACACCAATAAAATAAATGGTTGTTCAAATGAATGTGCAAAGCCAGATCCGTGCAGTCCTGGACCTGCCCCAGGGCTTAGAATCTGAGACCTTGTGATGAAGTGTGGTGTCTATTTGATTTGTTAGCTTTTCATTTATATGAGGTCCCTGGCACATAGGACGCAGCCCTCAGAGTCTCGGTCTTAGTGATGGCCAGTGGGGGCCCTTCTCATGCTGGGCTTCAGGAGGTCATGGCCTAGGCCTAGGGAGGTGGAGAATCCTCCTCTACACGCTGGTTTTGCTGTCAGATACCTGCCTCCTTGTGCCAGGCAATGAACCCAGATCCTCAACATGCAAACAAGCCCAGAACCTCACTCTTCTGCTGGCCAAGGGGTCACACGTCCTGGACACAGTCTGCAGCGATGCAGGTGCTGTGGGGCCAGGGCTCTGATGAACCAAAGGCAGCCACATCCCAGCTCCAGCCCAGGGCTTGCACACGGAGCGTTTTCAACAGGCGTGCTTTCAGACCTCACCCTGGGGCACTACAGCTCGCAGGAGCCTGGCACTTGGTACGATGCCCACAGGAGGCAGCGCTCAGGGACCAACACCAGCCACTGGATGATTCTGAGCACCCACGGCAGGCCCTGCCCAGCCACAGGGAGAGCTCCACATTCCTGAAAATGTCACCAGCACCACAGCGGGGCAAAGGCCAGCAGGCAGCTCCCTGCCACCTCGTGGCCAGGGCAAAGGTCCTGGAAGGGACCCTCTGCAGGTGCCCCCACCCCCAGGTAAGACCCTTTCCTGCTGCACCTTCTCCTTGGTCGGGGGTCACTTTGGGGGTCCAGTGCTCCTCTGCACACCCCTTCATGGACACCCCAGCTCCATCTCTGGGGCTCTTGGTGGCCTTGCCTCTGGCCCCACTCCAGCTGGAAAGAGCATCCTGGCACCGGGAAGCACTCTGGGCTGGGTGGTTTCACAGCTGAGCAACCTCGAGCCAGTCCAGCCACACACCTACATCCACATAGAGACCACACGCGCACACACACACACACATAACAGACACACACACACACACCAGACACACAGAAAACATGCGTGCGTGCAAATGACTTGTGTGACCACGTGTGACATTTGTGAACACACGTGCACACATACAAACCATGCAAACTACACACATACTTGCCCCATATGTATGCATGTATGCACAGCACACACCCCTCACTGCACAAATACACTCTAAAACAGATACACGTGCTTACACACATCCCGGACATACAGAAACACACACACATTCACACTTACACACACGTGTGCACCCATTCCTCAAGCTCAGCCCCAGAGCCTCCATTCCTGCAGGAGGCTGATGGCAGGGGCCGCAGCCTCAGGTCCCATCAGAGCTGTGGCAGGGCCTGGCAGCGTGGGAAGAGGCCTGACCAGGTGCTCCGAGTGTTGACTGTTTACTCCTCTGCTCCGCTCCGGGAAAACATCCTCTTCCTGCTCCTGTGGGAGTCAGGGGGACCCAGCTGCAGCAGGAAAGGCGGACGCCGACACCCACTGCTCCCAGCTGCACCTGAGCACCGAGGGGAGGAAGGGCCCCCAGCTGCTCCCCAGGACAGCGGAGGGTCAGGTCGCTCCTCCGGCAGGGGCCACAGAGGTCACCACACTGCCCAAGTCAAGTGTGCTCCCCCTGAGACCAGGAGTCTGACTGGGAGGAGCGGGGAGGAGCCGACCTGGGGATGGGTGGGCTGGGGACCAGGGGAAGCCATGTTCCTTCCTGATTCATGAAATCCTGGCCGAACTCCAGGAAGGTCCTTCTAGCTCTCAGTTCCTGTGGTGCTCAGGACAGAGCATTCCCAGTACAGGGGTCTGCAAAGCCTTAACCCCACGACCCCCTGGCCATTAGTTAGGAGAGGAGCTGGGCACAAACCCAGTGGCCAATCCGCTGGGGTCGAGGCTTCCTCCTGGGAGTTGCAGGTCTCACCACGACGGAAGTGAGAAGAGCTGGAGGTCAGAGTGACTCTGAGCACCTGGCTCACTTGACGAGTTTGTGTTTGAGCCAGAGACAGCTCTGGGCAGACGTTGGCATCGTCTCAGAGAACAGGGACAATACTTGCCTTGGATCTTAGCCAGCTGCCCAAACAGCCATCTGGAGCCAGCTGTGCCCCTCAGGAGGCCATGCTGGCCCCTGGAAGATGGGCTGCTTCTGCCCCACCCATGAGGCTGGGAGCTCTCGGCTCCTATACCAGCAGCTTGCCAGCCACAGACCCACAGTGATCTGTCCCAGCAGCAGCTACCCCACTCCCCCACCTGCCACCATCTACCTCGCCCTGCCTCACATTGCCGTGGCCTTTACTCCACCAAAATGGAATGTACTCGTGTTTTCCATTCTCTCCAAGCTGCCCTGGAGTGCGAGACTCACCCTACGGGCAGAGCTGCTATGGGCTTTGCCTACTGTTGGATCCCAGAGCCTAGAGCAGGCTGGCAGTGGTAAGTGCTCATGCAACACTGGACAGATAGCTTGTTAAGGCAAGGTGGACCCAGCTGTGGTCACCAGTGAATCTTAAGGGCTCAGTACAACAGAGGCTTCCCAGCCATTTAGGTGCAGGTGGAGTGCAGGGAGGGCTTCCCATGAGTTCATTCAGGCTCCTGGGCCTGGCTCCGTCCAAGGCACCAAAATCCAGCCTCTAGGTCAGGGAGGAGAGAGCCTGTCAAGACCAGGAAAGGTTTGACGGGCAGGCCCACAGGGTGTGTGGGATGTCTACACCACCTTGCTCACACATCACAGGGCCACACCCAAGGGCAGGAAAGGGCATGAACAGGCCGAGCCATGTGCCAGCCTCCACCACAGGTGGAAACATGAACCCCTCTCGGCATGTTCGGATCGTGGGTTCAAGTGTACCTACCAGTTCAGGGAAATTCGGCATCTTCAAGCGAAAGTACTGAAGAAACAAGCCGTGTGGTGCCACAAGCCTGTAATCCAGGGCACTCAGGAGGCTGAGGCAGGAGGATTGCAAGTTCAAGGCCAGCCTGGGCAACTCAGCCAGACCCTGTCTCCAAATAAAATCTAAAACAAGGCAGTAACGATAGTTAAATGATAGATTAGATGGATGGATAGATGAGAGAGAGAGGCACACAGAGTCCCTTCTGAGCCCCGTTAATACTGCTCTCTCTCCAACCTGAAAGGCTATTACAGACTCATTCTTTTGAAAGAAAAGTTTCCAGTAGTCTCTTATAAAAATGTAAGAGTACAGAGAAGGTCTCAGGCCCAGTGTGAGTGGAGAGCCATCAGCCCCTCCCGGAGGCTTGGCGCTCCAGGTGACTTCCGCCACCCAGGCAAACTGGACCTGGTTTGGAACTTTGTATCAATTGAAGTAAACAGCAGGTGTTCTTTTATGTCTGGTTTTCTTCTAATCAAAATTATAATCATGAGCCTTCATTCATTCATTTCCATCTCAGAGTAGGATTTCTTTGGTTTTGCTTTATTTATTTGCTTATTTGTTTATGGGCACGTTCTGAAATTTAATTTTGTAAATTCCTATTGGTGCGTCACGGTGATGTGCAGGAGTGGGCTCCTGTGACCTGCTGCACAGGCGTGCACATGGTTTGGTCCCTTTCATTCTCCGGATCCTCCCCTTTCCCTCTCCTCTTCTCTCCCCTGGTCTCCTTACCGACTCTCCTGATTTCCCTTCTGTTTTCATGAGATTCTCCTCTTTTCCGCCCTTTTCCTTTCCAGCTTCAGCACGTGAAAGAAAACAGGACCCTAACCTTCTGAGTTTGACTTAATTTCATTTAACATGTGTTCTCTAGTTCCATCCATTTTCTGGCAAATGACATAATTTCATGCTTCTTTTTGCCTTAACAGAACTCCGTTGTGTATATATACTGTGTGTGGGGGGGTGTCCCACATTTTCTTTATCCATTCATCGGTTGATGGACACCGAGGCTGGTTCATGGTTTGGCTGCTGTGAACTGGGTGCTGTAAGCTTGGGTGTCCATGTGTCACTGCAGCATGACTTCAGTTCTTAGGACAGACCCTGGGGGGTGGTACAGCTGGGTCACAGGGGGGTCCCCGCCCAGTCTCTTGAGCAGCCTGGAACGGGATTCCTGTGTAGCCATCACAATCAGAGGTTGACGAACCTCAGTCTGGGGCTGCTCTGGGTGCCGCTGCTTCGAGCACCCCTGTGTGGGCGCACACACAGGTGTGGCTGCTAGGGGTGCACCTGTGAGACCCACTGCCCACCTGGAGCATCCCCACAGGTAGTGGGCAGTGCCACATGGCTCACTGCCATAGCTGTCCCACTTGGCCCAGGTCAGCAACGCCTGCAGTCTCCCTGCACTGGTCTGGAGGGCCCTTTCCATGGCTGCCCACTCTGGCATGGGCGGAGCACTCACAGTTTAATGTCCTTCTCCCCGAAGACAGACAAGCTTGCCTAGTTAGTCAGCCTGCCCATCTGCCCAGTGAGCCTTTGGACACAGGGTTTTACAAAATGCCTGTGAAGCCAATTGTCCATTTTCCTCTTGGCTGACTCTTTCATACCAATTTCAGATTCATTTCTAGAGAGCAGAGGCTTGCAGGCACACGGTCACCCGTCTGTCCCCCCTCTTTCACTCCTTTGCACAGTCTTGAGGTAGCCTTGGAAGAATGAAATGTCTTTGTTGGCCACTTCGCCGCTCAGCTCTTCCTTTGGGGATACAGCTTCTTTGTGCGTCCTGTGTCAGGACACACATGGTACGTCACCGTCCTGAGGCCAGCGTTGCTACAAGTATGTTGTTTTACTTACCACATTTTTCTACAGGTTCACCTGGAATTGATTTTTGCTTATGGACGAACCTTCATTTCTTAGCCATGAGTAAACCCAGCGCCGCTGATTGAAAAGCTGTGCAGAGCCCTGCGCCATTTCAACGGTGTTCAAAAATAAGGGTGGAAAGAAAAGCAAGCGTTGGTATACACCATGTCCTGCTTGTGAATCCTGGACTCGAATTGACCGTGGCTACCTGTACCCTGCCTTCATCACAGGAGCCTGGCAGAGGTTCTTAGTTCTAGTGTCACCATCTTTTCTCCAAAGTGTCTTAGATAGGTTTGATCCTTTGCATTTCTAAACAAATGTAGAATCAGCTTATTCATTTGCACCAAAAAAAAAAATCTATTTTAATGTGTATTACCTTAAGCATTATGCTAAACTCACAAGAGCAATTTGAGAAGAACCAGCATCTCAGTGAGTATTCCGGACCCTGAAAGTACTGTTTCCTAGCATTTGTTATAATTTTTTTAAATTTTCTCAATGATCCTTTATAATTTAATGCATAGATATATCTTTCCTTCAATTTATGTCTTTGTTTTAGATAATTTTGCATGATAAATTGTATTTTTGAAACTTTATGCCTTTTTTATTGGTACATAGAAGTTAGATTGACTTTTTATAGAGATTTTTATGTCTATCAACATGTTAACTTGCTATCTAATTTTAATTAACTATCTATAGATTATTTGAATTTAATCATATTCTTTTAAATATTAACAGTTTATTTATTTGCACTAATAATTTCATTTCTTTTTCTTGCTTCATTGAACTGGATTGACCCTTTAGTTACAACATTGAATAGGAATAAAATCGAAGGGCTAGGGGTGTGACTCAGTGGTGGCGCACTTGCCTAGCATGCATGAGGCCCTGGGTTCACTCCTCAGTACTGTGAAAAAGGAAAGAGAATAATAGAAGGCCCTCTTGTTCATAATCTAAGCAAGAAAAATATTTGCCACATCACTATTAAGTGCAAAGTTTGATTAGGTTTTCTGAAAATATAATTAATTATTCTAAAATATACCTTATCAGATTTATTGTGCTAAGAATTTTTACCATGCATGGATATATGGACTCATATCAAGTGTTTTTGCACCCATTGAGATGATCACACAACCTGTTCCTTCATTATCATGGCTGATTTAATCAAACGATTTTAATTAAATTTTCAATCATTTATAATGAAATAAGTATTTTTTCATATACTTGTAAGAAATAATAGAAAGAGATCCCTTGCACACTTTCCCATTCTCCCCTAGAGTTCACTTTGCATAACTATAGTACACCATTTATGCAATGTACTGATTTTACTAAGATTTTCTCAGTTTTATTGGTACTCATATTTGTATGTTAAATTTTATGCAATTTTGTCACTTGGGTATGTTTGTGTCTCTGTGACCACAGTCGAGGTAAAGAACAATCCCAACACTACAAGGATCCTTCACTTGGACCTTCAGAACCACATCCTCTTCCCTCCAGCTGCCCCTCCTATAACCTTGGGTAACCACCAATATGTCCTTCATTTCTAAAATTTCATAACATCCAGAACGTTGTATGAACAGACTAACACAGTCTGATGTACTTTTGGGACTGGCTTTCTTCCCTGACATTATCCCATGGAAATTACCCCAGATTATTTGTGTATCAGAGGTTCGTGACCTTTTATTGCATAATGGTGTTCCATGGTATGAATGCACCACAGTTGATTCATCCAGACATCTGATGAAGACATGTGACAGTGTCAGTTTTTAGCTATTACAAATAGAGCTGCTCTAAGAATTTGTGTACAGGGTTTTGTGTGAACATAAGTTTTCCAGTGAAAAATGGAGATAAATGCCCTCAAAGTGCAAGCTTAAGTCTATGTATGTTCAGCTTTTCAAGACCGTCTAGCTGCTCTCTAGAAGAGCAGGACCATTTTACACTTCCAGCAGCAGTGAACTTATTATCCAGTTTCTCCATACCTTCTTCAACATCTGGAATTGCTGTTATTTCCTATGTTAGCCATTCTGATAATGCTGTAATAACTGGCTTTTGAGAACCAAATAAGTCCTTCTTTTTCAACAAGGTTGCATTTGTGATCTGTCATCTTTTTATGCATCATTTTATTTCATTTGATAACATTTTGCTTAGAATATTGCTGTTGCCCCATCTCTCAGTCATTGCTGTTAATTCAGGAAAGCACCAGTGAGGGGCAATGGGGGATTGAGAAAAGACAAACAGACACACATATAGAAAAAGCTGAGGCCAGGTGGGACACCCTCTGATGGAGGGTGATGACTCAGACCTAATACAGCACATTTATTATATAGGTTTCATCATCCAAAGGTTATTTGTGGGAAAGTTTCAGCAAAGCAGACAATCTGAAGGATGTAGGAGTGGCAAGACATTAGGGTTATCTTGTGATGCTCACAATTCTCTTTCCCGGGGAGTTGGTGCCAGAATTAGGGCCCAGACTGATTCAACTCTGCACCTTTGCACAGTCTCCTCACCATAGCAACTGGGTCATCTTGACCTGCACCTTTGCACAGGAAGTCCCAGGGCAATGCAGCCACAAGGCAACCAGAGAGACCATGATTCAAGTTACTGCTTTCCACAGAATATTGCATATATTCTTACATGAAACTGTACTATAATTTTCTTCTCTTACAATATTCTTATTGGACTTTCATATCTAGATCTCATTAAATCAGTTGCAAAGTATTCTTTCTTTTTCTACTTTTTGCAAGGTTTTGTATAAGATGAGTATTATATTTTCTTTAAAGGTTGGTAACTTTGACAGGTGAATATATTTGAAGAATATATTTGAATCCTTTCTTTGTAGAAAGGATTCTAATTTCCAATTTAATTTCTTAATGCATTGTAAGATTTCAGACTTTCTATTTCTTCTAGTGTCAGTTTTGGTATATTGCATGTTTTTAAAGGGATTTGTCTATTTCATCTAGATTTTCAAATTTTTAGCATGAAGTTGTTCAGTCTCCTCATTGTTTTTATTGTCTGTAAGATCTGAAAGGGTTCCTATTGTTAATTCTTGAAGTTAGTTTTTGTACCTTTTCTTTTTTCTCTTAATTGGTGTCATCAGGGCTTTATCTTTTTAAAAACAAATTTTCAAAGAGCCAGGTTTTGATTTTTATGGCTCCATTACAATTTTTTATTTTATTCACGTCTGTTCTTTATCATTTCTTTCTTTCTATACTTTTTATGATTTAATCTGGTCTTCTTTTTCTGATTGCTGGAGAACAGATACTCATTGATTGTTAGTTCTTCTGCTTTTCAATTACATTCATTAAGACTCCACATTTTCCTCTGAGAATCTCTTTCTTGATCATCATCAAGATCAAGAACAACAGCTCCCAGTGTGAAACAGGGTCCACAGAAGGCATTTCAGGGTGTGCACAGGTCCCATGGCACAGGGAGGCCATATGGGATGGTTGGCAATGACCTCTAGACAGGGAGGTTATGAGCACGCTGAGTTTCTTTGTTGCTTTCTAAATTTTATTAGGCTCTGTTCACTTAGGGTATGTCACATATGCAATTTGAATAAAAAATACATTTTAAGAACTGTGCTGCACATGTACAAATTAAAAGAATGAGATCACAAACTAGGAAGAGAGGCTTGGGCCACCATGATACTGTGTTTTTGAAAGCACAGTAGAGGGGAAAAAAAAAAAGGCTTTTAAAGTGCCATAAATCTAATAGCTGTAGCAAAAAAGATGGAGTAGTGCCTCATTCCTGTTTTCAATTTGAATCTTAACTTTTGTACCAAATCTTACTTCCCTATGTCCTTGATGAGCACCGCTGCCATCCCAAATTCTGTTTTTGAAATCGGGTAACCAGTCAGGCTTTGGAAAGTGTGGGTTTTAAGGAATCAGCTGATGATGAGAACACAGGAAGTGAAGGCTTCACTTAGCTGGACCCTGGCCTGGGAAGCACAGGGTCACCTTGAAATATCTATAGGGTAGAAACACTAGACGGCAAGAAGTGGAGAAGAGGGTCACGCAGTTAACCCAGGAAATCCACCTGCATCTTCAGCGGCCCCCACAGGCCAGGCCCAGCCCAGCTGCAGGTCACACTTCAAGGCCTGTGACAGTGTCCAGCATGCACTCATCTCTCAGACCAGGTCCAGAACCCACACACACCCCCACCTGCTGCCACACCCCCGGTCCAGCTCCTGATGCCCCACTTCCTCTGTTCTCTGTGCTGTCTTGACCCTGAACCCAGAATGTACTATGGCTTAATGGTGCCACCCTCTCTGGCCACAGTGGCCCAGGACCCTAGGAGAGCGGGAGCCCTGGATGAAGAGCTGGGTCATTTAGACCAACCTGGAGAAACATGGCCAGGACAACACAGGGCAGATGCACGCACAGGCTCACCCCGTCCATGAAGGCCAGAAAGGAATAGGCAGGGCCCACTCAGGCTGCTTGGCTGAGGTGCGGTGGGGGGGCCACGGCTCCCAGCAGGTGCCCTCACGCCCAGAGCTCCCAACACTTCCACCTGGGGCATGGCGCCCAGCTGGCCACTTGCAGAACCTTTCACTCAGTGAGATGTGGCCAGTGTTCCCAGGGCTCAGGGGGTGTGTGGAGACCTCACTATGTGGTGGTGAGGCAGGACCAGGCCTGGGCCGACACCACCCTGATCCCAGAGTCTCCCCATGGCATACACATGTGGTGATGGGCCCAGCCCAGCTCTCTGCCTAGGGACTGAGACCCAAGGCTCACCGAGCACAGCCTGTCACCCCACAGGTGGGACCAGTGCTGACCCAAGCAGCCATGGCAGAGACGTCACCTCCCTGCTGGGGGACAGCTTGACTCCAAGTGGAAACCAACCAGTTCTGCCCCCACAACTTTCCCAATTGGCTAGCATTCCACAACTGGCAGAGCCGCTGATGGGAATGTTACCGTTACATAAAACAGTGAGCCCGACTTCAAAGCGTCCTCTAAAGTACGTTTAATTACATTCTCCCCAACAAGACGTCCGGAACAGGCTCGCTTGGCTTTTGTGCGGTATTTATCTTGAGCACAATGCCCACGTCCTGCGACGTCAGTATTTCTCTTCACATTGTTGGAAACATGAGTACTTTGGAACTGGCAGCAGCAAATTATAATGCGCCCAGCCAGGGCCTTTTGTTACGCAGCCCTTCAACGGCACTGCCCGCCTGGCCCTCTGAAAGCTGTGGGCCCACTGGAGTTCATTTGAGAACACTCTGCCCCAAGTTGGTCTTGCAAATTATTTCTGCCCTATGCAGAGTCTTTTTACTTTCCTTGTGGCATCAAGAGACTTTGAATTCTGCATAATACATGCTCACCCAGGCACAGGGGAAAGGATTATTGCTCAACCAGGATTAGATAATGCTGATAGTAATGAGCTGGCCACAAACAGAACTGGGAGCTTCTGCGTTTGTCCCGGAGCACAGCGGTGTCTGTGGAGTGTAGTCAGGAGGAGCTTCGGGCCCGCCAGGGCCACGTCTGCTCCAACAGGGGACTGACCATCCTCCACACGCTCAGCATCTGGACTGGCGCTACTGTCGTGTGCAGTGAAGCCCAGGAAACAGGGTTGGCCTCTTTCAGAGGTCAACTAATGCTCAGATGTCAACCGGATGGCAGAGGCGCTCCACGGCCACTTCAAGAGCTGACTTCCTAAGCTCAGCCTTGAGCTCGTCGTTGTCCAGGCAGCCCCAGAGCCTGGGCTCTGTGAGAAGGGGGACCCAGCCTCCCCTGCCAACTGCTCATCAAACTGACAATTGGCGCCATTGCCTGGGCAGCACCAGAGGACTCGTCCCTGCAGAGACTGGTGCCAATTCTCCTCTCCAGGAGTGCGCCTCCAAAGGCCAGGAACGCCCGCTCTCTCCGTCAGAGCAAGCGGCCTCTGCCCTGGTAGGGATGGAGACTGCCTCGCCCCTCTAGGAGCCGAGAGGGAGCCTGATGAGGTGGATGGTCAGGCAACCTGCAAGGGTCCACTGGAGAGGACACCGAGCCAGCACCTGGGTCACAGTGCCCTCGAGTGGACGTGAGTGAGCACGGCTCTCTGTTGGGCCCATCGGGACGGCTCTGCACAGCCGGTGCACGTCTGAGCTCTCACCCCAGAGCCAGACGGCAGCCTGTCCTTTCATGGTTGCGTTGATTCACTTATTAATAGAAAATAAGCTGCTCGCCGTCTCCCAGAGGAGACGTTGGACAAGCACTCAAGCTGTCGGCAGCCAGTATGTCTGGGGCATGGACGCCTCGGGTCCTGCCTGCTCCATTCTGCAGGGCTCTCGAGCCACATCCACCCTCCAAGAGAACAGGTGTCTGAGTTGGGACCATGGACGCCTGGGGAGGGCTGGCTCAGGTAGGCGAGGCTAGTATGGACAGAGTGCTGGTTAAGCAGCGTTCCCAACTAAACCCTGCTGACAGTACTCGTCCATGAGGGAGTCGGGAGCCCTGTCCCCGCCTCCCACTGTGGGCTTTAAAACCAAACTCTAGCGTAGCATTTTAAAGGGGGTCCTCAAAAAGATTGGCTCAAGCAGCAGAGAGCTTCAAGAGCGGGCCTCAGCCTTGTCCCTTCCCCTCCCCACCCCTCCCTGCCCCACTGGATGGGGGCATTGGCAGGCTTGACCTTCACCATGTCCTTGTGCCCAGCATCCTCTGGTAGAGAGGGGATGTCAGGAAGTGCCTGCTACAGGGGCCAGATCCCAGGAGGGACAAGACCATCCCAACATTCCTCCTTGCACCCTGAGCACCCCAATGCCTGGACTACCTAGAGGACAGTCCTGAGTGCTCTCAGGGACGGAGGACAGGACCTGACCCCAGGACACACACCCGTGCTGGCCTGCGCTCACCCCCTGTGCCTCCTTGTGCTGCCCTCCCTGGATCACAGGTGTGGGTTTTCGTGGTGATGAAGACGGGAGGGGTCATGCAGCGAGGTGGGGTGCGACCCGGTCATTTACACACAGGTGCTATTAGCAAGCTCTGAACAGCCCAGGGATGTCTCAAGGATGTGGCAGGAACTCCATGGGCTTAGCAGCCACACTGACTTGGAGGCAATGCAAAAGAATGGGAGCGCTGGCATCTTCCCCTTCTCGTCACCAGAACAGAGGTCGGGCATGCCGTCCCCAGAGCTGAAACAAACGGGTGGATCAGGAATGTTTTAGCCTTGGACATTATTAGAATATGACGGCAATGCTTACCCATGAGACCCCCACCATGACCTTACCCAGGCTCGCACACATGTGACATACATAGTTTGGTTTCCGTTTGGGGAAGGAACATACAGGACTTGGAACTGTGAAATCCTAATGGCTTGTATTGACTGGGGAAAGCAGAAAAGAGGCCACTTGAATAGCATGATGCCCAAGCCTCCCCCTGTTGCCCACTGCGTCCCCAGGAGTGAAGATGGTCTTGGTGGCCACAGGAAACCCAGGCATGGGGGGTGTGAGTGTGCTGGGCCAGTTAAACCTCTCCACGGCCAGTTCCTTGGAGGCCGCTGGGAGCATCACGCTGCTTCCTTCAGAGGTCTCCCCGCAGCATCATTAGTTCGGTCAGCACTCCTGAGCGCGGCTGTCCCTGCCATTGCCCTGGGAGCCCTGGCCTGAGCACATGGAGAGGAGGAGGGCCAGAAGCTGCCACGGGATGCACACCATGCTGCTACCTCCCAGAAGGTCAATAAAACATCCCCAGACCCTGCCACCTGACTCCATCTGTTTTAGTTAGTTTGGGCCTCAATGTGACCAAAATACTTAAGAACAATGTAGAGGAGGGACAGTTTATTTGGGAGTCATGGTTTCAGAGGTTTGGTTTCTCTTCAGAGTCATGGTTTCTCAGTCCATAGGTGACCGACTCCACTGCTCTGGGCCTGGGGTGACACAGCACATCATGGGGAGGGGACCAGTGGAGGGAAGCTGCTCAGCTCATGGAGGAGTTGGAAAGCACAGAGGGAGAAGGGAGAAGGGGCTGCGGGGAAGATGCCCCTTCCAGGGCAGCCCCCAGGGACCCACCTCCTCCAGCCGGGCCCCTCCTCTTGCAGTTCCTGCCACTCACTCCATTTAAACTCAGGTGCATCGTTGAGGTTGCGGCTCTCAATCCCGTCATTTCACCTCTGAGTTTTCCTGCATAAACAGCTTTGGGGACACCTCACACCCAAACCATAGCACCAGCTCTACCTGTAACTCCAAGGACTGCAGAGAGGACATAGCCAGTGAGTGGGAGAGGAAACCCCACTGTGAAGAGCTCACAGTGGACCTCCACAATGCCACCGGGGAGCAGCCCGTGAGGAGGGAGCTGCAGCTCGGCCCTGTCAGTCGTGTCTCCTGTGGCTAAAAGGATGCAGGATGCAGATTGTGCTTAAAGAGTCTGCACAGGCCTCCCGCACCTCTGAGGACCTGAGAGAGCCCAGTGTGCTGGTCACCTGTGCGGCAGTCACCGAAGACTCTGGGTGGGCTCACCGCGGCCCTGAGACCTGCCTCTTCATGTCATCGTGGGTGTCGATCTTGTTAATGAGCAGAGTCCTTATCAGTGCGTCAGGGTTGGAGCCTGAGATTCTGCATTTGAGCCAGCTCTGGGGTGTCACTGAACTTCTGGTCCCCTAGATGAAGTGATAAACGCACATCTCAGCTTCTGCTGTGTCTTGCCCCCCAAGCGGCTCCAGGGCAAGTGACATTTCAGAAGTGCTGATCCAGACAAGGTTTTATGCATCAGAAATCAGAAAGGGGGTTGGATGTGAGGTTCCCCCAAAAGCTCATGTGCGAGACAGTGCAAGAAGGTTCAGAGGAGAGATGATTAGGCTGTGAGGGTCTTCAGCTAGTCAGTGACTGAATCCCCTGGTAGGAGTAACTGAGTGGCAACTGAAATGGTGGGTGTGGCTGGAGGAGGCGGGAATTGGGGCCTGGCTATGGGGTATACATTTTTATCTGGAGAGTGGAGTTTCTCTGCTTCCTGATCACCTTGTGAGCTGCTTCCCTCTGTCACACTCCTCCACCATGGTGTTAGCCTCACCTGGAGCCCTGAGGACTGGAGCTGGCCTTGTATGGCCTGAGACCTCTGAAACCATGAGCCCTCAAATAAACCTTCCTCCACCGCTGTTCTGGTCATCCCTCTTAGTCACAGCAGCAAGACAGCTGACTCAAACAGGGGCGAAGTGAAGAATGCTATGGGCATTGCGGTCACCAGACAAATGGCCAGAGGAACAATGGGGCTGTGGCATGAGAGTGACATGGTTGGGATGTGTCACCTCCAAAGTTCAAGGGTTACCAGTGGTGATAAGGGGAACCACAGGGTTCTTCCCTGTGAGTGGAATCCCTCAGAAAAGGAATCCATGACCATCTGTCTGTCTGATGGAGTTACTTCCTCAAAGTCCAAGTGATGGCCCCAAATGGCCCTGAGCTCTCTCATTTCCAGTGTGCCACACTGTGGTGCTCAGGTGTCTGCCAGGTTGGGGACAGTGACGGGAGCCCAATGGAGGCGGGGCAGAGGCAGTATCTGAGAGGAGGTGGGTTTGCCAGCTGAGTAGTGCTGCCACCTAAGACCCATGTCCCAGTGGGCAGGACCCGCTGGGGAGACCTGCCCGCCAAGGCCGCTCAGCATGCCCAGGGCCTCCGGGCGGCACCAGGTCTTCCTGTAGCACGCCCTCCACCGTCAGTGCTGAGGAGCCCCTGGCGTGAAAACTGACCTTTGACAAATGAAATACAAAAACACAGGGAGCCAACAGTCCCCAAAGCAGGAAAAGCAGGAAAATGTGGGGCCTTTCTCTTTGGAGTGGCCTGCCCCTCACTGACTCATTGCTGGGTTCCATGCTTGAGAAGATACTGAAATAACTAGAAATTAATTCATTTTAATTGCTTCTAATTATTACCATCGAGATTGAGTGGTTTCTTATATCCTGGAAACAATTTGTGAATATCCTTGTCCATTTCTCTGGGTGTTTCTCTCTTTCTTGTTCGTATACTGACAACATGACCCTCTCTGGCTGTTACATAGACCGCAGATATTCTTTCCCAGTCTCTCTTCTGTCTTTTGACTCCACATGTAGTTTATTTCAGATGCAAATATCTGTCATCTTTACCTACCCACATTTCTTCATTTTCCCCAGTGGACTTTAGAAGGCACTCCCACTGTAAGATTAAAATAAGTTCTCCTTTCCTTTATTACCGTTGTAGTCTAATTTAAGTTTTAGTTAAGATGTCTAGAATGTGTTTCTATGTGTGTTATCAGTTAACAATCTGGGGAGGTGGGGCAGGAGAAAATGAGAAGATGTTTCAAGAAAAACATCTAACTGTCCTTTTTCCCTGTGAATCAAATTATCTATTCTTCCTGCTGCTTTTTCAATTCCCTGACACACTGCTCAGTGAAGTTGACAGTCATGAAGCATGTTGGATAGGGACCCACCTTTGCAAAGACCACAGCTGGAAAATGCTGACGTGGCCCTTAGGGGACGGTGGGATTACGGGTACGTTCATGGTTTTGATTCTACGTGTTATAATATATTTCATTCTGCATTTATGTTTTAGGTCTGATTCTTTCCCAGTTATATTAATGCTGTGTGTGTGTGCATGTGTGCACACATGGACATCTTTGTCCACAAGCGCCAATACCTGGACTTGCCCAGGTGTCCACATCCCACTGGCCACTGCCAAGTGCCTCCGGGGAGTGTCCCATGGCTGGGGTTCTTTTCACCACCCTTCCACACACCCTCATGACTGTCCCCATGCTGCCACAGACAGCCAGGCAGGATGCCTGGAGGAGCTGGTGGGTACAGTGACTCCAGCCTGGATCACCAGGTGAGAGTGGAGGTGAGCTCCTGACACCAGACTGGGTCACCTGGTAGGTGTGCAGTGAGCTCCTGACACCAGGCCGGGTTGCTCAGTAAGCACAGAGAACCACATTTGGTGCCTGAGGCAGGTAGTCACCTATCACTCACCTCTGTGAACTTCGTTCAGACCCCAAACTTCAGAAGCTGACAGAGTGTTCGATTAGGCCCGACGCACAGTCGAAGCCCAAAGAATGGACCACACTCTTTCCTGACCAACTGCCATGTAATTTGACACTGGGTCCCTGAAGTAATCAAGGCCAGAGTCAGACCCATCCTCCATCCATGCCTGGCCGGGGGTTTGCCGTGCCCTGCAATTATGGATTGTCCTGCCACTTAAATTAATCTGCATTTCCCCTCATCCAGAAGAGGCTTGCAGTAACTTGTAAGAATGGGCACATATCCAGGAAAAAAAGAAGTCACCTTGACCAGGAAGAACACCGACTGGTGCTGAAGAGGAACCTGAGAATGCAACGCCCCACCCCCACCCCAACGCAGACCCCAGGCCTCCTGCACCGCAGCGTTGGGCCTTGGATCTGGCTCTGAACTGCCTGAGCAGACAGTAAAAACGGAAGCCTGGTGTCATGTGATCACTTTCCTCCAGGAGGAAACACAGGTTGCTCAGGTGTTCCGTGCATCAGCCCTTTACCGAGTGTCAGGACCCCAGAGGGCCGGCTCCCCCTCCAGGCACATGGTCAGAGAGGAGGGACGGCCCCGGTGGGCTCTTGCTCATCAGGTCTCCTTGTGTCCCCACGCAAAGCTGGCATGGACCAACCCCGTCCTTGTTTTCAGGACTTGGATGGGTGGGGTGCTGCCAACCAGGAGTCAGCATCTTCTCTCAAAAGAAATAAAAATGAAATAAAAATTCTTTTTTTAATGAACTTTTTATGTTGAGAGGATTGTAGATTCACACGCAGTTAGGAGAAATGATATCAGAGAGACCCCAAGTGCCCTACCCCGTTTCCCCAGGGGTGGCATCTCATACTGTAATGTGACATCACGGGAACATTGACAAAGACACGATGCACCCCCGCTCGGCCTGCCCGGGTTGCCTGTGTGCACAGGGAGGTGGCTTGGGCTCCGCAGCCTCTGCTCCGCATGTGCGGGTCACTCTGTCCTCAACCGCAGCAGCATTCAGGACACCTCCTCCCAAAGGGTCCCTCTCACCCACATCCCACCTGCCCACCTCCATCCCTTACCCGCCTCTGTTCCTGCCAATCATCCTGCCTCTTCCAGGATGTTCCACAAAGGGAATCACCCTGAGCGTGACCTATATGGAGTGACTGTGTTCAGTCAGTGCGACCCTCTGAGATCCACCCTGTTATTGATTCACCAGTGGTCTGCTCTCCATGCTGTGCTATGGGTGCACACTGGTGGCTTAACCATGCCAGGTAAAATATATTTGGGTTATTTTAAGGTTAAGATTATCACAAAAGAAAATGCTAATAATAAAGTTGCTATAAGTATCTGAGTACATGTCTGTTTTTTGGTACTGAGTATCAAACCCAGGAGTGCTGAGCTACATCCTGTCTATTTTATTTTGAAAAAGGGTCTCACTAAGTTGCCCAGGCTGGCCTCAACCTTGCCATCCTCCTGTCTCAGTCTCCCAAGTTGCTGGGATTACAGGTGTGTGCCATGGTGCCCAGCTGCTTACAGGTTTTTGTGTGAACATGTTTTCGTTTCTCTGGGATAAATGCCCAGGAGTGAAATTTCTGGGACTGAGGAAAGTATGTGATGGATCACAGCATCTCCGACTGTTTCTCCAGCACGATGCGCCATCTTACACCTCACCAGCAACTGAGGGTTGTCCAGGTTCTCCGCACCCTTGCCAACATTTGGTGTCATCACAATTTTTTATTGTAGCCATTCTGATTTGTGTGCAGTAATATCTCATTGCATTTCCCCAATGGCTGATGACATTGAACATCTTTTCCTTGGGCATAGTTGCCATCTGCACAACCCCTTCATGGAAATGTCTTTGGTGTCTCTTGCCTGATTACCCTCTCTTTAACTGAGTTTAATTCACGAAGAAACTCAGTGCCACTTTCATAGGAACGGGAATGCATGAGTTCCTGGCTAAGAAATCGGGGGAAGATGTGCATCCTCAGCCACCCACAGCATGACCTGCAGAAATGGCTCGGTGAACTCACTGAGCGATTATTGTCAGAAAGAGCATCGAAGCCACTTAGGCCAAAGCCTGCCTCGCTCCTGCCAGGTTCTCTGGCGGCTCCAGAACATTCCCGCGTGATGCCGTTCAGCAGGTCGATGGCTGCACTCACAGAGGAGCAGCGGGCCTGTTGGCAGAGACGCTCACGTGCCCTGGAGGCTCCGTTAGGATGCAGTCCCAGTCCTGGGCTGTGGGCATCACATCAAGATTCTAGTTGGGTAGAAATGGACACTAAGGACTCCTGGCTTCCAGGTTTCCGAGCCACAGTCGCTCCTTCTCCACTCTGTTACAGAATTCTGGAAGACACCTGAGTATTTGAGAAAAGGGAGCAGAGTTGCCCTGCGAGGGGAATCCCACCAGCTCTGGGGATAGGAACCTCTGCGGCCCCCTGAGCAGGCACAGGGTCCACACTGAAGGCAAGGGACAGGAGTGCCCTGCACAGTGGCACGCACGTGCTCAGCGGGCAGGATTCACAACGGGCAAAAGCGGAAGCAACCCAGGTCCCCATTGGTGGACAGAGGCACAAACGAACGTGGTCACCGGCACCGGAACATCACCCAGCGTTAGATTAGAGGATGGAAATCCCGCCACGGGCTCAGCACAGTAAGCCCGGAGGGCATCGCGCCGAGAGGTCAGCCAGCCAAGACAGCCAGCCACTGCGGACTCCGGAGAGGGGAGGCGTTCAGAGGAGTCGAGTAGAGACTGTGGAGTGGGGAGCTGGGGCTACAGGGAGACGGGCTGGATGCTGGGCTTGGCCGGCGGAGTGTGGGTTTGGGAGGCCAAAGGGGGTTCTGAGACGGCGCTGTGCTGGCTGCGCCCCCTGGGAGCCTCTGAACTGCTCACTCAGAAACAACTAAAATGGCAAATTTTACATTATGTGGACATTGCCACAATTTAAAAATAAAACAGGCCTGTTACTTTCCAAACCTGGCCTGGCTTCCCACCTGCTGCCCAGGTCTGCCTGAAGCAGCCTCATTCTGGTTCCCCAAACATCCAGGAAACAGCGGAGGTTACATCCTGGCAGCTTCCTAAGCAGTCTGCTCTCCTGTGTGCCAGCAGGTGAGTCCAGCCCGCCTGCACTGGCAGCCTCCCTGGCCCTCAGAGCAGCAGAGACAGTGGCCTTGGGACAGGTGCCTAGGGAAACTCGGATCCTCAGCTTCTCACCTGGGGACAGTCATTAACATGAGGCTTCCAGCTGTGCTGATTCAGAAACAGAAACCGGCCCTCACAAGGCACGCCCATATCACAGTCCAGGCCAAGCTACTGTGCACATGGGCACAGCGTTCCTGCCCCACTGAGCACCATTCATGCAGTCGCCAGGGAGCACGGACTGAGCCCCTGCTGCTGGCCAGCACTGTTCAGGTGCTGATGCACTCAGTAGTGTGCCATGCCTCCCATCTTAGGGATAAGACAACTGAGGCAGAGAAAAAAGAAAGAGTCAACACACACAGCACTCGGCTACTGAGAGGTTAAGCCAGACTCAGTCCAAAGACTAAGGTGGCAAGGATCGTGGCCAGCCTCACAGAGAGCACTTAACCCTAGCTCCTGGCGGTCCCAGCTGTCATGCTAAACCCACTCCTCCTTCCAAGAACGGGCACACAGGACATTATGGTACCACTGGCAGGAGCCTCTCCTCCCCAAGCCATATCTGTGCCTCTGCATAGCATGGAGGTGAGCAAAGGCCAGGTGGCCCTTCACAGGTGAGCAAGGGCAACACCTGGGGGCTGCTGCCCACTGCTGGCCTGTCTGTGCAAGGCTTCAGGCTCACCTTACCTAGACCAGCAGCCATTTCCCAGGGCAGGGCTTATAGTGAAAAAAGAGTCCCTGCAGACAGCTTCCTGCTGCTTCTGAGTGGCCAGTGAGAGGACTTACAGTGGGAAGTTCCTCTCTTTACTACTGGTTAATGTCCGGTGGGAAATGGGTGGAGACTTTGTGAGTGATTCTCCCCCAGCTTCCCTTGTGTGGCCTGCTCCCTGGACATGAACTGTCTCCCCTCATCTGAGGCAGTTTCCATCAGAGTTTCCTCAGAGCTGAGGTTTTTCAAAAATGGAACCAAGTACCTGAGCAGCCAGTAATCTGTGGCCCCACCCAAATCAATACTCCCTGATTATATGGGTCTGAAATCTACATAACCCACAGGGGATAAACTTGTTCTTCCATTAAAATTTTCCACCTCTTTATGTTTATAATCAGGATCCTGAACCAGAATACTCGAGAAATAAATTAATCCATTTAAATTTTAGATGATGAAATAGTAGGTCTCTGGTTTCTGTATGAGTTGAATTCAGAAATTTTGTTAACTGACTGCTAAGCTCAGTCTTCAGTCAGCTAGTGTCAAGTCTCATGGCCTCTAGGCTACACCAAGCAACTGAAAGCACATCACACACTAACAAACTACAGCAGTGGATCAGAACTGGTAGAGAACTTGTTTTTATTTTCACTCATAATTTTTGGGGTGATGAAAATGTTCCATATCTTAATTGACAGTTCCATGACTAAATACATTTGTCAAAACCAAAATTATATGACTTGCAGATAGGATTAAAAAACAAAACACAATCACATGTTGTCTACAAGAAACACATTTTGTAAGTAAAGGCACCCACAAGCTGAAAGGATAGAAAATGATATTCCATATAAATGGAACCTAACAGCAAGCAGGAGTAGCTACTCTCATAAGCAGAAAAGTATACTTCAAGCAAAAATGAATCAGAAGAGACAATGAAGGTCACTACATACTGGTAAAGGGAACATCCAACAAGAAGATATAATATCAGTGAATATTTACAACCAAATTCCAGTGCACTTAATTACATAAAACAAACACTACATGACATAAAGGCTCAGATATACCCCAATAAAATAATATTGAATGGTTTCAATATACCTCTCTGACCAATAGAGTGGTCATCCAGACATAAAATCAGCTAAGATGCCTCAGACCTAGAATATATTATGAATCAATAAGTTTAATAGATATTTACATAATATTTCATCCAGCAAGAGATTAATACATTTTCTTTTCTTTTGCTCATGGAACTTTTTCCAAATTATATCATATATATTTATCAAGTCTTAGAAAATACAATACCTTGCACCATATCAGATAATAATGGAATAGAATTAGAAATCAATAGTAAAAAAAATAAAACTACAGAGACTACATAAATACATGGAGATTAAAAAATACACTTTGGGTGATATGTGGAATATCAAAGACATTGGGGAGAAATTTAAAAATTCTTAGAAATCAAAGTAAAATATAAATACAACATACCATAATCTCTGGAACACTATGAAGGTTATCTTAAGAAGGAAGTTTATAGTTATGAAAGCCTAAATTTCAAAAAATCAAAAAGATCCCAGATAAATAATCTAAAATGCATTTCAAGATTTATAAAAATAAGCATGAGCCAATTCCAAAGCACTAGAAGGAAGAAAATAATAAATATCATGGTTGAAATTAATGAACTAGAGAATTTTTTAAATAGAAAGAGTTGATTCTTTGAAAAGACAAATAAGATTTTTAAACCCTTAGCCAAACTAAAAGAAAAAGAGAGAAGACCCAAACAAATAAAATTAGAGATGAAAAAGAAGATATCACAACAGACATCACCAAAATGCAGAGGATCATTAAGGGCTATTTTGATAACTTATATTCTAATAAACTGAAAAATCTAGAAAAAAAACATAAATTTCTAAACACAAACAATTAACACTTTAACAAACCAATAACAAACAGTGGGACTGAAACAGTAATAAAAAGCATTTTGATAAAGAAAATCCCAGGACCAGATGGATTCTTGACTGAGTTCTACCAGAACTTTAAGGAAGAATTCATACCAAGGCTCCTCAAATTATTCCATGAAACAGAAGAGGAGGGAATATCCCCAAACTTACTCTATGAAGTTAATATCACCCTGATACCAAAACCAGATAGGGACACACCAAAGAACAAAAACCACAGGCCAATATCTTTGATGAACATAAGTGCAAAAATCTTTAACAAATATAAGCAAATCAAATTAAAAAATACATGATAAAGATTATATACCATGATTAAGTTGGTTTCATTCCAGGGATGTAAGGATGGTTCAACATATGCAAATCAATAAATACAACACATCATACAAACGGAATCAAGGACAAAAATCACATGATCTTAATAGATGCAGAAAAGGCCCTTGACAAAATCCAGCACCCATTCATGATTTTTTTTAAAACTGAAGAAATTAGAGATACGCTGATATCCCTAAAGGCTTTATATGACAAACCAAACATCATCCAAATCCAACATCATACTGAATGGGGGAAAGCCCAAAGCATTTCCTCTAAAATCAGCAACAAGACAAGGATTTTCTTTATCACCACACCTATACAACACAGTACTTGAAATTTTAACCAGAGCAATTAGGTAAGAAAAGGAAATAAAAGGGATATGAATAAGAAAAAGAACATCAAATTATTACTGTTCACAGATGATATGACCCTGCACTTAGAAGATCCCAAAAGATCCCAGAAGACTGGAAGACTTCTGGAGCTAATAAACAAACTCAGCAAAGTAACAGGATACAAAATCAACAGACAAAAAGCAATAGCTTTTCTATATACCAATAATGAAATAGGGGAAAAATTCATTTGCAATAGTCTCCCCCAAATAAAATACCATACCCTCCCATCTAAAGATCTCAAATATTATCTAAATGCTGATGACTCCCAAATTCCCATCTCCCACCAGACTTTCTCCTCAATGGTAGATGTATTTCCATTTGCCTACTCAATGCCTCCCTTGGACATACAATGGACAACTCAAACTTAAAATGACCAAAGTTCTGATTTTGCTTGAACTTTGAGACCTGAGAAGCAGGACCTGAGACCTGCCCAATGCACCACCCTAGGAGTCGCCCTTGATTCTCCTTGCTCACATGCACTTCCCATCCATCTGGGAATCCTGGCTTCTCTACCTTCAAAATATACACAATTCCAAATTCATCTTATGCCATCTGGGCCACCAAACCTTTCCTGAATTGTCACTGCTGCATCCTAGAGCTTGGAACAAGGGTTATTGTGTTCCTGGATCAAACAAAGTATGCTCTTTGCTCTGGACCCCCTCCTCTACCCCGTCCTGCTTTCATTGGTTTCTCCTCACCCAGCAAGCCTCCTTCCACCTCTCTAAATCATACACTATTCTAGACCAGGCTCAATCTCACCTGTTCCAATAAATCTTCAGAATAAACCCAAACTCGTAACAATTATGTGTGACTCCTTCACCACTTTCACATCATCTCTTCCATCCTTACATGTCATAATGCATTAAAAATGTCCTCTAGACATACTGTGTAGTCATCTCATCAACTACATTATAAAGCCATGCAGGGAGGGATTATGTGGTTTCTCTGTCTCTGGTCTCCACCTTCTTACAGTGTCCAGAACCAAAAAGGTATTGAGCTCACAGTTGTTAAATGTGATAATTCCATTTTGCTCCAACATACATACTTGTGGGAGGTCCTGAACTCAGGGTTTAGGGACCACTCAGGAAGAGTTATCCTCAGCACAGAGACCAAGTCCCTGCAACCGAAGCCATCTGACCAGGTAACATCCACCCTCGCAGGAGCCTTGTCCAGCTGGTAGGATGGGTGAGACAATGGAATGGCCATGATGTGACAAACCAGCCCCATAGCCCATCTGCCCGAGGGAAGCAGCAGCTCCGTAGAACCACAGGTTCTCAAACAAACATGCAGGTCTACACATCCAGATGTGCAGAGAAGTGTGAAGAGTGTCCTCTCCCATCTGCGCTCACTCCTTTGATTCCACCCAGCCTTCCTCTCTAGTCTGAACCACCATGGAGGATCAATGATGCTGCTCAGTTACCTGCCAGGTTGTACTTGGACATCCACCTCCTGGATTGTCACAAAGGGAACTTTGGTGTCCTATGTGACCTTGTTTGTTGTCTGAAAGTCTTCTTGGTGATACCTGGGCTTCTAGTTTATCCTAAACATGGAAGCAACTGGACTCCCATACATTACTCCAGCTGTCCTTTGCAAGCTAAAGATTCAGGAAGGATGCAAGGGAATGACACTAGGAACCAATCACAGCCTAATAACACAATCCACCTCCAGGAATGGCAACCTCTCAGAGTAAATGGTGAGCGTCATTTTGAAGTAAGGTTCCTGGGGATGGCTGCCTGGTAATTCTGATGGTTGACTTGTGCTTACTACCCAGCACCCTCCCCTCACCACCAACAGAGAGGAGCTTCAAGTCAGAATACATTTGAATGGCAAAATAATTTATGCTTCATTAGGGTGCTGGATTTAAAATTAGCAGTTTACATGCATAATCACATGGATTGTTTAATCTCGTTGTTTTGCCACTCATTAGCTGCTCTTAAATGTCTGTGACACTGGAGTGTGCTCCCTATTCCCAGGCTCCCCTTTCCTCTCCTGCCATAAATCGTGCCAGATTAACCTTCCTAACACCACACTCTGTTCATTTCAGTCTTCTTCCAAAAGGTGATACCCAATGGCTTCCGGGACCCGACCTGCTTCCCATGTCCCCCCTCCAGGGCACCACAGTCCCAGCCATGCCTTCCGTTCCTGATGGCCTGCCTGCACACCTGTCCTCCCTCACAAGCCTTTGTTCACTCTGCTCTCTCCTTCAGGACAAAACCATTTCTGCCTTCCAAAACTGCACATCCCTTAAAGACTCAGTTCAAGAGCCACTTGCCCTTTGATCACTATAGCAAGAAATCATGTCTCCACCACCATCACCCATTGTCCAGGCTCTCAAAGATCCTGTTACAGATTTCTATCTTCCCTCCTCCCCGAGACTAGATGGCCCTGGAGACCAGGAACTTTGTTTAGGCCTTCCCAGTAGGGGTCCACCAGGAGGACTATTTCAGACGTAGGACAACTGAAAGATGGCCATGTCTTTCCTTTTCCCTTTGGAGTAGATCAGGGAAGACAAGATGTGATGGGCTCGACACAGGACCGTCCCTTGTTGGAGATACCACTAAAATTCATGGGCTCTCATTGCCATTTGCCCATTTCCTCTTTGATCCTCATCGACTCCGCTCCCACTAACCACAAATGATGTTTCCAGTCTTGACCTCCAGCTTAAGCTCTCTGCCCAAGCATCTCTCCCTTCTCCCACAAATGACCTTCTGACTCCTACTTCACCAGAAGTGAGGACACCATTAGACCCCACCAACCTGGATTTGCAACCATACGTCACAGCCTCCTCCCACCAGCATCCTGCTCTAGCGGAGGCCAGAGGCCCTCACCCTCTCAGGTCACCAGCTTCCGCTCCTTGGTGGATTTCCTCTCTCTGTTGTGCTTTCATTATGATGAAGCTCTTCTCTCTAAGCTTTTACCTCTTAAAATATGAGCAGACTTAAGTTTGGAATCACAGGATTACTTTCCACCCAACCCCAGTCTTCTCAAGACAATGTCCACTCAGAGTTCACTCCACACCAAAATGCAGCTCGCTTTCTGTCCCTGGGGCTTAACCAAAATTGCCTCTCTACATTTTTAGACCCTCTGGACTGCTCTGCCCCATCTGCCACAGCCAAGGACTCCCTGGCCTCACATCCCCTCTGCCCTGGGTTCAGAGATGGTCCTCCTTCCTCTGACTCTTCCTGTGGACCTCCTTTCCTATCCATGCCTCTGGGTGTCACAGTGCCTGTGACTCTGTCCTTAGCCTCTTCTCTCTCCCATTCCGTGTGTTCTGGGCATTCTCCAAGAATCCCATCAGCCCGGCCCTATTTATTCTTCCAGCCCAGATTCCTTGACAACAGCATGACCACGGACCAAAGCCCCCCACTCTACCCCCATGAGTCCCCAGGGTCTTCACACGGCAGCCTTCACCCTGAGCTCACCCCTCCTTCCGCAGCCTTCTTTTCTAGGCTCCTCAGGTGGTGTGGCCCTGACACTCCCTGCACCATCACTACTTGTTCCTGAGGCTGTTGCTCATCTGTCTCCAGGAAAGCTCAGCTAAACCCACCGTGAGTGTCAGACTAAGGAACCATTGATCCATCCCCTCCAACCACAGCGATGCCAGCACCGTGTGAACAGTCAGAGCAGAGAGGAAGCAGAAAGGCCAAGTGTCTCCCAGCAGCCAGTCAGGGTGGCCTAGAGCTGCCACCTCACCAAACAGCTTCACTGTGTGGAGTCCAGAGGCCGAGGGGCTTCTCCTGTGAATGGGAGACCCCGGACAGCATTGGCCCCTGTGTCTCATGCTGCAGAGTCTCCTTGTCTGAGGGACCCTTTCTTTATATTGATTCACTCAGGCATTTGAGAGCCAAGTCTTACTGATGTAAAAACCATTCTCTCCATTTTTACATTTCAGGTAAACCGGATATAAACTGCATCTATAGTTTATTTTTCTATAAAAGAAATAGATGTTCATTATAGGAAAATGCAGATAAGTTAACAGAATAAAATAAAATGCATCCCTTGATTTTTTCCAAAATAAACATGCTTTTTACAAATTTTAGGCACAACATGCATTCAGTTCTGAAACTGGATTTTCACTTAACTATAAACCATAAGCAAGTTTCCTCGCCATTAAGTGTTCTACCTCCACAACGTCTTCATGTCTGCATGGAACTTCACTGAATCAATATGGCATAATTGTGAAAGCCAATTCACTCTTCTTGGATATTCAGGTTGCTTCGGGTTTGCAGGGGTTCATCACATGGCCCCTCCCAAAGAAAAATTCCACTACCAAAAGGACTTGCAATCCTCCAAATGACAGCTTTCAGCTTCTACAATTTAAAATCCACTATTCACTGAGGGCTATTTCAGAATGTCTTCCCTGCTCCACAAGACCATTAATTCCCACACCCACACCACACTTCCAAGGACGGTCACTTTTGCTCCTAGGGAGCTCTATCTTTGACTCTCTCCTCAAAGTTCTCTGAATTTTTCTCATAAATGTATTCTTTAAAAAAAATAGCTTTGGGGTCCAGAGGTGAAGCTAAGTGGGAGAACACATGCCTACTATACATGAGGCCCAAGTTCATCTCCAGCAGCAATAAATAAATAAATAGCACATCACAAAGCTAATATCATTTTCTTATAGAAAGATGACAAAATACAGATACTCATTTCACAATCATCACTCTTAATATTTGGAATCTGTGATTCCCATCTCCTTTAAGCATATATATATATATACATATGTATATATATATATATATATTTTTTTTTTTTTTTGCGGTGCTGGGGATTGAACCCAGGGCCTTGGGCTTGACAGGCAAGCACTCTACCAACAGAGCTATATCCCTGGCCCCAACATAATTTTATATATATTTACCAAAAATAAAGTCATACTATACATTCTGCACTCCAGAAAATTTATACTTACTAGAAATATATGTAAAGAGTCCAGAAGGATACTCAGCATATAAACACATTTTAAACTCTTGTCAAGTTGAATTCCTCTTTTAACTTGCATTTTTATAAATATCAGTGATATTTAACATTACTTCAAGAGGATTTCCTGGTATTTTAACTTCTTTCTATGTGTTGGCTAGAAATATCCTTGGCCTCTTTTGCCTGGAGTTTTTTCTTACCATTTCTCCACATGAAGAATTATTACAGTAGCTCCATAACATATTTCACCATTTAGTAAAGCAGATTTCTTCCAACATTCTTCTTTTATTACATTTCCTGAACATTGACGTGACTCTTTTCTCAAGATTCCCTCCTCCACCCTTTTCCCAATTTTCTAATTTTACTGGTCTATAGAAAGCTATTAATTTTGTAATTTGGGGTGGTAATAGGCTAGCTTACTGAACATTTTTACAAGTTCTAATTAATGTTTTTGAATTGATCTGCATGAATATTCTAAATAGTTGTATCTTCTATAGATAGCAATCAATCATTTTGATTTTTTACAAATATTTGTTGTCATTGTTCCTTTTTCCTATCCTATTACAATGGCTAAAACTTCTCAAGGAGTATAGAATGCTGATGAAGTTACCTTTGATCTCATGTTTCCATATGTAAAAAGTTGCATTTTCATGATGCTCCTAACCTCCTTCTAACCTCTCATACATTCCCTCTTGGGAGCATTTTATTAGTACCTTGGGTAGAAATAATTTGCTTGCATGACTTAGCCCCTTCTGGATTCCTTGGATCTGTTGCTGAGACAAGGTATTCTCTGGCCTCTCTGCTTCCCAGGAGGGGTCATCCTGGTTGGGTGTGGGTGGGGGAAGAAGGGTCAAAGCTGTCAGTGACTGTGTAGGTTGCCTAATTCAGGGATTGTTAGCAAGCTCCTCTGGCTTCAGCTCTAAAGCCACATTCTGCAGCTGGCTTCATCAGTAATGAAGCTGACATTTTGACCCCCGTGTCTGAGGCCTCCTTTCAATTGATTCCAAACTGAGACAAGCACTAAGTGGTAATGGCAAGCTTGCTTGTTTTCTTCTTGGCATAGTAAAAATATCTCCATTACATCATTAAATTGGATGTTGGCTGCTACTTTCGGAAAGATAATCTCTAATCATGCAAGAAAGTATGCTTTTATTCTGGCAGGGTAGAAGTTGTAATCATATATGGGTATCAGATGTTGTCAAATATTGTTTTGGCATCTATTGAGATAACCAGATTGTTTTCTCCTTTGATAGATGAGATGAAATGTACTAGCAGACTTTTTTAAAGCTATTAAAATATTTTTCAAACTAAAGGATTTTGCAATCCTGCAATAAATTCTCTTTGGTCACATGTGTTAGTCTTCAACATATTACTGGATTTGATTGTTCAGTATCTTATAGGATTTTTGCAATTCCATTGGTAATTGATGTTGGTCTAGCTTTATTTGTTGTTACTGCTGATTGCCATTATGATTGCTGTGCTTTATTTTGACTTTCTGTGAATATTTCTTTGGCAGACTTTTTCAGTGTCCTCAACAAAATTGCTGTATTCTAATTTTCTACTCTTCTCCTTGTTTAGCTTTCATGTCTATTTATTTTTCTGAAAGATCAACCTTTTCATCGAGACTTTAAAATGAACCAAAATATATTGTCTTGAAGATTTAAATTTTACTTCCCAATTATAACCTCTTTTTTTCCTCAAGGCTATGCATTTATGCCCATTCTCCTGGTTTTTGATCGACCTAGTTTTTTTTACCATTTCCCTTTCAAAATAGTGTTGAATTTTTCAATTATCTTGATGAATTTTCTATTTATTCTACTCTTTTTAAAAATTTATAAGTTTTATATTCTTGTTTTCTTAGTTTTATCTCAGTTTTATTTTTCTCTGTTATTGAAGTGAAAGTTTAGTTCCTTTATCTTCCTCTTTCTTGTTTCACAATAAAGGCATTTAAGGCTATGAATTTTCTTCTAAAGACAACTTTGGCTACCTCCTACAAATTTTGTTATATAATACTTTTACTGTCATTCATTGGAAACTAAATTTTTTCTGATCACTAATTTGATTTCTCCTAAAATGTATTAGTTACTCATTTAAAATCCTTTTTTTTTCTTTTAATATCTAAGTATTTTGATGATTCTTTCTTTCCTAAAGGGAGTGTTGTATTTTCACTTCTCACTTGTGTAAGAGAATATAAATTTTTTGGAATTCTATTACCAAATTTACTACACTGCCAAGCACACTGTGGAATTTCCTGCTAATTTCTATCCCATCTTATCTTGGTCAGGAACTGTTTCTCTTCACACTACTCTCCAACTGCAAGTCTCCTGCTCATTATTCTCCTGGGTTGCCTGCTTTCTTCCAGTGGGTGTGTAGGAGCTCTCTGTTGTGGGATTTCTACGCAGGCAGTAAGATTGAGTTGCTCACAAATGACAAGTGAATGGTGGGGGGGGGGGCAGGGGGATAGGGTAGAACACCAAGTATCACCCAAACCAGAAGCCCAATGACCCACAGATTGACCTTTGACACATAAATCTAGAAGTTGAGCTAAGGACCTCTCAGTCCTGAGTCAATCCCTGTTGAGTCCTCCATTTTCACAACAGAAAATACTATTCTTCTTAGTCTATCTGGGGAAGACCATTACCCACATCTCAGCCTCCCCCCATTTCAAAGTGTAGAGAAATTCTCAACAAAAACCCTCAGAGTATTTCAGTCTAGTGTCTGTTTCAACTGTATTTTCTCTTGAGATGAGATGGTCTCCCTTTTATTTTTCTGTATCATTAAGTAAAGGATGCATACAGAAAGGTATGCATCTTCCCACACTAAATAACTACTGGTGGATACAAGATCAACATACAGAAATCAATAGCTTTGCTAAATTCCAATAATGAAACTGCTGAGAAAGAAATCAGCAAGACAATCTCAATCACAATAATCTCAAAACAAAAATGAAATTAAAAACTTGGAAGTAAATCTAACCAAAGAGGTGATAGATCTCAACAGTGAGAACTACAGAACACTTGAAGAAAGAAACTGAAGAAGGCCTTAAAACATGGAAAGACTTCCCATGTTTATGGATAGGCAGAATATTGTTAAAATGGCTATCCTACCAACAGTGTATATAGATGCAGTGCAATCCCCATCAAAATAGCAATGACATTCTTCATAGAACTAGAAAAACTAGTCCTAAAACTCATCTGGAAAAAGAAAAGACCTAGAATAGCCAAGGCAAGGCTGAGCCAGAAGAGTATTGCTGGAGGCATCAGAATATCTGATCTCAAATTATACTACAGGTCTATAGTAATAAAAACAGCATGGTGTTGGCATCAAAACAGACATGAAAACCAGTAGAACAGAAGACAAAGAGACAAACTATTATGGTTTAGATGTTGGTGTCCCCCAAAAGCTCATGTGTGAGACAATGCAAGAAAGTTGAGGTGGAGTGTTTGGGTTATGAGAACCTTAACCTGATCTGTGCATTGATACACTGATCAGGATTAATTGGGTGGTGATTGTATGCAGATAGGATGTGGCTGGAGGAGGTAAGTCCCTGGAGATGTGCCTTTGGGGTATATATTTTGTTCCTGGTAAGTGGGGCTCTCTCTCTACTTCCTGTCATGTCCTAAGCTGTTTTCCCCTGCCACACCCTTCCACCTTAATGTTCTGCCTCACAGAGCAAAGGAGTTGCCCATCTATGGACTGAGACCCCTGAAACTATGAACCCCAAATAAACTTATCCTCCCCTAAAATTGTTCTTGTCAGATCTTTTGGTTGCAGCAGCAAAAGCTGAATAAAACATAAACCCACATAGGTACTGAATCCCAACAGAGGCGCCAAAAATATGTTGGAGAAAAGATAGCCTTTTAACAAATGGTGCTGGGAAAACTGGATGTCCATAGGTAGAAGAATGAAACTGGTCCTTCTGTCATCCTGTGCAAAATTCAACTCCAAGTGAACCCAAGACCAAGGAATTAAACCAGAAATGTTGTAACTACTAGAAGAAAACAGGATTCAACACTACAACATCTTGGTGCAAGTACCAACTTCCTTAACAAGACCCCTAAAATTAAAGAAATAAACCAAGGATCAATAAGTAGGATAGCACTGAATCAAAAAAGCTTCTGCAAAGCTAGGTGTGGTGGCTCACACCTGTAATTCCAGCAACTCAGGAGTCTGAGGCAGGAGGATCACAAGTTTGAGACCAGTCTCAGCAATTTTGCAAGGCCCTGGCAACTTAGTGAAACCTTGTTTCAAATTTTTGAAAAAATATAAAGAGTTTAGCAATATAGTTTGATGGTAAAGTACCCCTGGGTTCAACAATCCCCAGTACAAAGGGAAAGCATCTACACAGCAAAGGAAACAATTAAGAGGGTGAAGACAAAGTTTATGGAATGAAAGAAAATCCTTGCCAGCTGTGGCTCTGACAGGGGATTAATATCCATAACATATAAAGAAGACAAAACACACATAAAAAATCAATAAATGGGCAAAAAATCTGGAGAAATTTCTCAAAAGAAGAAATATAATTGACCAACAAATACATTTTTTAAAAAGTTCAACATCCCCAGCAATCAGGCGAATGCAAATCAAAATTATATTGAGGTTTCATCTCACTCCAGTTAGAATGGCAATAATCAAGAATACAAATAATAATAAATGCTGGTAAGGATGTGTAGTAAAATGCATACTCATACATTGTTTGTGGGACTTCAAATTAAACCACTTTAAAAAGCAGTATGGAGATTCCTTAAAAGACTGGGAGGGGAACCCCTATATCACCCAGATACCCCACTCCTTGGTGTGTGTCCAAAAGAACTAACCTTAGCATTACTAATAGTGATGCACACACAACACTGTTCATAGTGGCACAATTCACAACAGGCAAATTGTGGGAATCAGCCCAGGTGCCTGTCAACAAATGAATGGATAAAGAAGATGTAGTATAAATGCACAATGGAATTTTTCTCAGCCATAATTAGAAGAAGGAAATTAGGGAATTTGCTGGTAAATGGATGGAACTAGAGAACATCATGCCAAGTGCAATGAGTCAAACCCAGAAAGACAAGGGTGGAACGTTTTATCTCAAATGCTGAAGCTAGAGAAAAATAAGGGGGGAACAGAGAGGGGATTTCTCTGAAAATAGAAGGGAGATCAGCAGAGGCGAGAAGGTTTTGGACAGGGAGGGGGAGGGACTGAATAGGGAAGAACTGCAGAATAGAATTGTCCAGGTGATGCTATGTACACATATGAACGCCACGGCAAAGTCCACCTCTGTGTATACCCATGGCGAGGTCCACCTCTATGTGTATCTAGAAAGCACCAATTTAAAAACAACTGAAGGAAGACCACTCGAGTAGAGGACAGGGAACAGAGGGAGGGAGGAGGTGATGGAAAGAAGATCTACCAGGGACTGAGTGAGCAAATGGTTTCACACGTGTATGATTATGTCAAAATGAACCCATTGCAGGTAAGAGTAAGGCAGTGGTAGAAACATTTTTTAAAATAACTGTTGGCATGGGGGGTGGCGCACACCTGTAATCCCAGCACTTGGGAGGCTGAGGCAGGAGGATCACGAGTTCAAAGCCAGCCTCAGCAATTTAGTGAGGCCCTAAGCAACTCAGTGAGACCCTGTCTCTAAATAAAACACAAAATAGGGCTGGGGATGTGGCTCAGGGTGGAGTACCCCTGGGTTCAATCCCCAGTACCAAAAAAAAAAAACCCTGTTGGCAAATTACTGAAAATACCCACACTACCTGATGGCTGGTGAATCATCACGAACACTTGGGACCTGCTCAAGAAGTGAAGCCCCAGCGGGACTCGCTCTGGCTTCTGTCCCCCACTGCTGGACCGTGGCTCCTGCAAAGGAATCACTGTCCTGACGTCCTCCCTGTGGCGTGGTTTTGCCCGTGGTGATCTTAACGCACATGCTGTCACACTCGGGAGCCTGTGAGCGCGCCCACCAGCTGCAGTGCCTGTGGGGTGTCCACCTCCCCTGCTGCGTGAGTCCTGCTGCAGAGCAGGCCATGGTCCCTCACCATTCCGCGGGCATGGACATTGGGGTTGGTTCTGGCTTGGGCTGCGAGAAGAGGGCTGCCGTGAAGACCTTGCACACCTTGGAGAGGCAGTGTCTCTTGGAGTCTGATTTGGGAATGACCATGCATGAGCACCTTCACCTGGACACACAGCCCACCTTTCCCAGCTGGCTGTGCCCAGTTACCCTCCAGCCGCACGTGGAAATGTGCATTCCTTCAGTCCCTTAGAAACCCTGGCCTTCTCAGGCCGCAGTCACCACCACAGGGTTCCCTGGTCAGCGCCACCATGCCCAGCCCTGTCTGGTTGGGTCCACGGGTCTATTGTTGCTGCCTGCCTCTTCCCGTGCCAGCTCACATGGTCTTGGTGACGGGGGTTGAGTGGTAAGTCTCAATTCCCCTTCCAGGAGATCATCTCCGCTTGTTGGTCATCTCGCAGGCTTTGCCATTTTCATTCCTAATCTGGTCCTTAATTCTTATTCTGTTTACATTTTAGAATCAGCTTATCAAGCTACATTTTTTAAAAAAAAAAACAACCTCATTTGGGTTTGCATGGGGATATATCAAGTCTATAGATCAATTTGGGGGGTGTTGGGGAGCGTGTGAACATGCACATATACATCCATTGTATCATCCATGTGGACTCACAGGGATGGCCCAGGTTGATGTCCATGAAACCCTGTGACGCTCCGTGCAGTCAGTGGGGGGTGCTGGCCCCAGCACAGCTCTTTTCTGAGCTGCCTGCTCACTGACCTCACTCGGAGGCACTCGTGTCCTCTGCCAGGTGATTCCACCATCTCCCTCTGCACTTCCCTCACTTCTCGATGCTACGAGGACATCAGGATCCGGAAACAGAATCTGACTAGAGAGCAACTGTCAGCCTTCTTCTGCAAGCTCCCACCATCTTTGAGTGAGCCTCTTAAACCACCCCCTCCCTGGCTCTGGGACACTACCTACCCCCTCCTCCAGGGCAGAGAGCGAGGCAGCCCTCTCCTTGAACTCCAAATTCCAGAAAAAGCCAACTTCCTCTCTCCTCCTCAAGAACGGAGTCTCAGAGTCAGGTGTGCAAGCTCCCAATCCTCCCTTTCAGAAAGAGGCGGACTCCCACCTGCTGGCAGCTCTCTGAGCCTGGAAGGGGCTTGGTCCTTGTCCTCAGCTGGGTCTTCCAATAAGCTCAGATCACTTCCTTTCTTATTGTACTCTATACTGTTCCTTAACCATTTTTTTTTATTTTTGCCAACTGTTTAGTTCATGTGTGTGCTATGACCAAATACAACAGACCGAGTAATCTTAAAACAACAGGACTTTATTTCCTTGCAGTTCTTGAGACTGGGGTGTCCAAGATCCAGGTGCTAGCAGAATTGGTGTCTGGGCAGGGCTGCTCTCTGCTTCCAAGATGGCGCCTCGCAGGGTCCTCTCATTGGGGAAAGTGGAAATGCAAAAGGCCTCGCTAGTTCCCTCCAGCCCTTTCATAAGGTCACTAATCCCACTGTGAGGACTTTGCCCCCATGATTGAAAATCTTCATTCTAGAAATTAAATTCCAACATATGAATTTTAGGGAGCACATTCAGTCCATTGCATTGACTCTTCTTTAAACTCTATGTCCATTCTCGAATTTTTTTATTTCAAACAACTAAAATAATAATTAAAAATATTTTTTTAGGAGCTCATGTGTTTGAAATATTTTTTGAGTCCTTACATGTCTGAGAATCTCTATCCAGTGTCCCAACATGTGAACATTAGATTAGCTGAGAAAAGAGTTCTTGGGTTGTAGCATTTTGCCCTTCAAACTCTGTGAGCTTTCTCTGTTCCTTCAACCCACTTTGTGATAGGAAGGAACCTGCTCCCAGCTAGATAATCAGTTTTTTCTTCTGTAAGGTAGGAATTGTTCCTTTCTTCTTGAAATACCAAAATGTCATCAGAATGTGTCCAGGTACGTTTCCATCTTTTCAAAGACTATTTTGAAGAAAACTTTTAATTTAAAGGCAGCTCTTGGTTTCTAAAAGTCTTGGAAGGAGTTCTAATGTAGAGAAAAGACATCCTTCCAGGGAAGGGAACTTGTCTTCACCTGCTTGGGCAGCCATAGCGAAATGCCACGGACACCAGAGCTGAGTGGCTGCAGCAACACAAATGCAGGGCTCACGGGTCTGCAGTTTAGGGTTCAAGGCCGGCTCGCTCTGAGGTTGCTTCCCTGGGCTCCGTAGGCACCATCCCACTGTGCGCTCACATGACCCCCTCTTTTATGCCCAACAGAAAGATTGTGGTGTCTCTTCCTCTTTTGTGAGGACACTAGTTCTACAGGATCAGACTCTACCCTATGGCCTCATGAAGGGCAGTCACCTCCTTAAGGCCCTGCCTCCACTACAATCACACAGGGTCAGGGCTTCAACATATGGATTTGGTGGGATTGGAGACGGGCAAATCAGTCCAGAGCAACATTATCCTGTATTATTTTTTCATTTACTTACTATATGTTATGGTTTAGATATGTGGTGTCCCCCAAAAGCTCATGTGTGAGACAATGCACAAAGGTTTAGGGGTGAAATTACTGGGTTATCAAGGCCTTAACCCAATCAGTGAATTAATCCCCTGATAGGGATTAATTGTAGACAGGCAGGGTGTGACTGGAGGTGGGTCCCTGAGGGGCATGCCTTTGGGGTATATATTTTGTCTTTATTGAGCAGAGCACTTTCCCCCTCCCTCTCCCCCTCCCTCTCCCTCTTCCTCTCCCTCTCCCTCTCCCACTCCCTCTTCCCCTCCCTCTCCCTCTCCCCCTCCCTCTCTCCCTCTCCCTCCCCCTCCTCCTCTCCCTCCCCCTCCCTCCTTCCTGGGGCCAGGTCCTGACCTGCTTCCCTCTGCCACACTCTTCCACCATGATGTTCTGTCTCACCTGAAGCCCTGGGAAATGTAGCCAGCTATCTATGGACTGAGACCTCTGATATCATGAGCCCCAAATAAACTTACTGTCCCCTAAAATTGTTCTGATCAGGTTTTTTGGTCACAGCAGCAAAAAAGAGTGACTGAAATACTTTATTATCTCTATTCTCTTTCTCCTAAGATGTTATAGCATGGATATGAGCATTTTTTGAAATCACGACCCCAAATAAACTTTTCCTCCTCTAAGTTGTTCTCCTTAGGTATTTTGGTCACAGCCACACAACAGCTAACTAAATCAGATTCAAGAAATCTGTGTGTATCGCATTTCTTGCTCTGCCTTCCACCTCGCTCTCTGCCATGAACCATTTGATCTCTTCCATCTGCTCGGCTGGAGAGAACGTCCGGTCCAGGCTTTCTGACTTGATCGTGCACAGCCTCCCACTGCTGTGCGTCCGTGGGAACACCTGGCCGAGGCCTTCCCTTGCTCCCTCGTTTCTCTGCACAGACAGCCTGCTCATCAGATTCTCAGTGACAGTGTAAAGTAGAAATGCCCCAGTTTTTGCTTCTTGCAGCCGTTCTGTTTCATAAAAAGACGTGCACTTGGATGACTCATGGTGACCCACCTTCGCACCCCGAGGCCAGAGCTCACACTGCTTATCTTTGATGGGGAACAAGAGAGAGAAAGGGAAGGACAGGATCTTTGGCTGTCCTCGAATGGTTGCTAAGGTGGAATATGAATCATCTATTGCTTCATAACAAATCAGCCCCCACCTAATGCTTACAACAGCAAGTGTGTTTAGTTTCACACTTTCAGGTTTAGAAGTGTGGCCCCAGCTCAGAGCCTCTCCTGCAGTCACCTCAAGGATGGACAGGGGCTGCAAGCACCACCGCCACGCCCCTGTGAGGCCATGCCCCCTACAGGCAGCCACCAACTGTCCACTTGCATGTCCACTTACCTGGGTCCTTCCTACCTGGGTCTTCGGCAAGGCTGGCTTCATACTTCATACTCGGCAGCTGGTTTCTCCAAGGGACAACAATGCAGGGATAGCTGAGGACCCAGCCGGACCTTTCATACCCTGACCTCCAGCAGCACCTCTTCCCATCAGCAGCACCCCCTGTTGGAAGTGCATCCCGGAGGCCCTCGGGGCAGGGGGGTCACCAGGGCGCTGTCAGCAGGCCGGTGGTCGGGAGCCACAGCAGAGCTGCCCACCAGGGACCGTGACCTCATGGATTGTGTCTCTGTCAAATATTCCCACACCCAGACTGATAGAGGACGGTTGAAACTTGGAGACGTCTCACTTCTCTGAAACAGGTGTAGAAATTGAAAAGAATTAGTGACAGGGACAGGGAGCTTGGCCTACGGCGGACGTTTGGCACTGTGGGAAGGGGCTTGGGAAGGGGCCCTCTGAACTTCCCTCTCCTCTCCTCCCACCCTCGGGGGCTGCCAGCCCTCCCACCCTACCTGCCCCGTGGTTAGCATGAAGCCCTCACCACTCTCTTCATGGTGGTGCGCTGTGCCCTGAATTCAGTCGGGGACACACTTTCCCCTGTTTCCCCTTTCCCTTTATTCTGGAGATTATTTGAGATGGGGGGAGACTAACAAGTCTTCGGATTCCACTGCTACTTCCTTTCAGTGAGCTTACACAGCTCTGCTTCCATTAACAGGGCGGCTTTAACTTCAGTTCTTGGGGGCAAACTCTTTTCCTGAGGTCACATGCTTCGAGGTTACAGTGACACCGTAATTAGCTGTGTGACTTTTAAACAGGAGGCCTTCAGGGTTCAGGCTCAAAACAGTGTCTTGGTTGGAAAAACACCCCCCAGAGCTCCCAGGGGAGTAATTTCCTTTCTTTCTTTGTCCACTTGCCATGGGAGACAATTGGCAGGGATGCCCCAGACCCTGTCGGCCCTCTTCTGTTTCCTACATTCCTTCCTCCTCTTTCCCTACATTCCTTCCTCCTCTTTTCCTACCATTCCTTCCTCCTTTTTTTCTCCCAATACTGTGTCTCCGTCAGAGACCAAAAGAACAGAGAGGAAGAAGAGGAAGAAGCTGACCCAAGAGGCAGGCCTGGACCTGAAGGGGGCAGTGGACAGCCAGGAAGCAGGCCACACAGCAGTGGGCACGCCGGCTGCCCAGGGTCAGCTCCACCCTGACTGTAGTGTGACCCGGCAAACTGCTTCCCTCCCCAGCTTCCCCGCCTGCCAAGTGAAGGCAGCAACGGTCCTGCCTCGCAAGGTTGTCCAGGCGGAAAGCACTGAGGTTTGCAACACCTGAGACGGGTGCCTGGCAGGTGTCACCAGCGGTCTTTGGCTTATAGCACATAGCACCACATTGTCAGCCACCCAGAAGTGCCTGCCTCCAGCTGGGTTCCAAAGTGTTTGTTGCATGAAACTTCCATGATGTTTTGTTTGGATTTTTGACTCACCAAGCTTTGTCAATTTGCTGCAAAATTTCTCAAAACCAAAAGGGTGGATGTAGATGAAGTTGCAGGTCCAGCACCTGCAGAAGGCACCATGGGACTCTGACTTCACGGGACGCACACCGGGGGGACGTCAAAAATCCCCAGAACCCGCCTACTGCTCCTTGAGGATCTGCTCTGCCGGTCCTCCTCCAAGATATTTGTAAACACAAGACGTGAGGCCACACAGCACGTCACTGAAAATACATGACTTAGGGCACCTGATAATGGCTGTTTAAAAATTAAAGTAGAACGAAGCAGCGACCTTTATCTGATTCAGAGAAAGCCGATGTGTCTGCCATTGATTGCTTAAATATATTTTGCACCTTTCAAGGACAATCGCTGAAGGAGAAAATCAAATATATGATCTCCAAGAAGTGAAGGGGAAGTCTTGCTACTGGGTCCCTTTCTCCTCAGGCGACAGTCCAGGCTAAGAGGGGTTGGGTCGGGGAGCAGCGGTCACACCAGCTAATCAAAAAGAAAGAAAGAAAGAGGAAGAAATAGAAATCAGAGGATTTCATATAGAAATAAAGAAATTCATGTTGCCTTAAATATAATTTGTGTTAGTTACATTTCAATTCCTAATTTATACATAGCAGGGTTGATAAAGAATTACATTATAACAAAATTAGCCAGAATAATTAGCATAGTGCATGTGCCACTGATTAAACACGCAGCGGATCCGTGGTAATTAAGATTGGAGGGCCATATTTTGAGCCTTTGTCATCTTATTATCTGCCTAACAAGTGCTTCATCTTCACCTCCCTTCTGATTTGAAGTTTGATAGCAGGCTCTAATAATGCTCATTGGATTTCTTTAAATACCTCGAAGATTTAGACTATTTTTCCCGGGGCCACTGCCCTCCCGCTCTGCATTGACACCAATGTGCTAAATTCCTTCTGAAACATAGAGCATGTGCAAGGCACCCACCCTGGAAATTCAAGCTCCCATCCCTCAAATCCCTACTTCTCTGGGCGGGGGGCACAGCTCAGTGCCCGGGCACTGGTCTGGCGTGTGTGAGACCTTGGGTTCCATTCACCCCCCAGCACCAAAAACAAAAAGCAAACAAACAAAACCCCTAACTCTTTGGACAAAGAAAGAACCAGAGGCCAGTGGCTGTGCGTGTGGCCAGACGTCAGCCCAGGACGAGTCCGGGTCTCTTTCCTGGGCTGCATCTATCACCTGTGACTCCAGCGATCCCAGCGTCCCTGCAGGGTCCAGTCCTCAGCACATGTGGTGTGAAGGCACTCGTCCGAGTGACCCTGGCTTCGCTTGCAGTAAGCCTGACCCGGGGGGGGCCCTTACTTCCCTACTTGGGGCTGGGGCGGCTGATTGCTGCAAACCCTCTGTGGCTTTGCCCTAAGACAGGAAGTTGCCAGCAGCCAAGAATGGGGGCTGGGGGACCTGCCTGTTCCTCGTCTCTGCCTGCATTGTTACAGAGACTCTTTAGATGGAAACAGAGACCTGGCCATGATTTAAAGGCAGAGCGGGTACACAGCCTACCCCAGGAAGGCCTTCACCTCCAGGAAACAGAACACATGGACGCACAGCCTTCAGGGCTAAGGGCAACCAGCCCTGGGCAGAGGCTGGGAGCCGTCAGGACCCAGCCTCTCCTTCCCCTGCTGCGCTCTCCTCGCCTGCTGAGTCTTCCTCTCCTCCGCCTCGACTCAGGGCTGAGGCAGGATGTCTACAGCTCCAGACTACGGACCACGGCCAAGGAAAGAGAGAAAAGGAGGCAATGTCCCTCTCAGTCAGGAAAGCAAAGAGAGGACGCCCCGGACACCCCAGAGTGGACCACTTCTGCTATCGCTGCCCAGAGCCGAGTTGGGAAGGAGGCTGGGACATCGAGTAGCCAGCAGTGGAGATGGGGACCTAAATCACCATGAGTCACCCCCAGGGACTGGGCACGTTCCACAAGGTCACCAGTGGGAGCCAAGTGAAGAGGAGGTGTGTTAGAGTGTTCTAGAGAAGCAGAACCAGCAGGAGGAGAGAGGATTTAAGGAATTGGTTCATCCAACTGTGGAGACTTGTCAGGCCCGAAATCCCCAGGCAGGCAGCCTGTGGGAGCCCAGGGAAGAGCTGCAGTCAGAGTCCGAGGCTGCGAGCTGGCAGATTTCCTCCCTGCTCAGAGGTCAGTCTGTCCGATTTGGGCCTTCAGCTGATTGCAGGAGGCCCACCCACATTACTCTTGATTCAAAGTCCACTGATTGAAAAATTAATCTCATCCAAAAAACCTCTTCTCAGAAACATCCGGAATAAGGTATGACCAAGTATCTGCCCACTGTGGCTCAGCCAAGGTGACACACAAAATCAAGCACAAGGAGAGAAGAGAGAAGGAAAGGAAGGGAAGAGGTGGCAAGGTCAGGACCAAGGTGGCCCTCGGAGGCCACAGCACACTCAGCGTTGGCAGGAAGACTCCTGGAACAGCTATGTCTGTGCACCGGTGGACACAGGGACCCAGGAGTACTGGAGACAGAGGTCACCATGAGAAGATAGCCCACCTCTCCCCAGGAGTGCAGGTGAATCAGGGCAGGCCTTTGCCCGTGTGGGTCGGGCTCTGTCACTCCGAGGCAAGTTCATCAGCCCTGAGGTGGGGGCGCAGCTAGTGTTAGGTCCCCAGTCCCCTTATCTGTGCTTCTGTCCCCCTGAGACCAGCTGGTCCATCTCTGAATTCAGAAACCCAAGATTCCCCTGCATTCTGCTGAGCTCCAGGCACGTCCACTCCACGTACCCACCCTGTCCTTTTAGATGAAGTACAATGTGTGGAACAGATTGTCAAAAAGGGTTCCTTTCAACAGAGCAGAGGGCCAGCCCCGCCCCGGGAGAGTTCCCAGAATTTCAAGATAGAACCTCCCTTTTGACACAAGGAGACCTTATTCAATGCTTCCCAGAGCTTTCTTTTAAAATGCTGCCCCGTCCTCTCCGAACACCCACCAACAGGTCCATCACCCACCTCTTCCCTGCACCCCAAGACAACCTCACAGCCGGGGAGGGAGCCAGAGGCCTCGGCTATTTATAGCCTCCCCACACTCACTCCCCAGTCAGCTGCTGGCTCTGGCCTGAGATTAGAAGAGGAGAAGGACTGTCCACACAGAACAACATCACAATGTCCTGCCCGGATGACACGCCCGATTACCCTGTCAATTCAGATTTAGTGAGGAGACTAAAGAGCGCCCTGGACGCCAAGGATGAGGGGGTGCTGAGGGAGCTGATCTGCACGGAGGTGGAGCCGGTGGACGCGGTGATCGAGCTGGCCAACGACGACTGGATGAAAGACCCTTTGGCTCAGTTGCCACCAGGCGCACTGCTAGGTAACCAGAATGAGGCCACTGGGGGGAAGGAATCGCAACTCCACACCAGGGTGGGCCGTTCCTGGAGCGGAGGGGCCGACGGCAGGCAAGGGTGTGTGCTTGGATATCAGATTCCTACGTGTATAAGTATCGACCTAAATAGCTAATGGAGCGAGATTCTCCAAAGAGAGTGAATTGATTCTGGAATGGGCGCTGTGATGGGAACACACGTGCCACAGTGACCCGAGGAGGCAGGGGCAAGGGGCGGAATCGAGGGCAAATGAGAAGGGTCCCACATTTCCAATGATCCTCGGCTGCAAGGTTTAACAGCCAGCTGGCGTCCATCCGAGGCTGGACGGGCAGTGGCTGGGCAGATGGCCCTGCAGAAGCATTTTCTGCAAGGTCGCGGTGGCCTCTGTGCAAGGCTCTGGCTCTGGCAGAGCCTTTGGTGAAGTCCGTGTTTCAGGGCACTCGTGGGGGCTCCCTCCTCCATACCCTCCTGGCGACACAGTGACTTCACCTTGGTTCCGACAGCTTTCACACAAACAGACGTACACACTGCCCGCGGCCTGGGTAGGCAGCGACGTGAGCAACGGCACAGCCCCCAGGAAATAACTAGAAGGAGGAATCCATCCGCAGTGCCCGACCCGCACAGTGGCTGTTCTGCGGTCTCCATGTTCTCCCACCGGGTCCTTCTGCGGGTGTGCACCTTGCCGCCTTATAACCATATCATAGGTAGCGTGCTGTGCTTTCTTGAGATCTAAAAATCCATTTTCCATGCTGCCACCTAGGCTTCCAAATTTCAGTCGCCTATAGTGTGAGTCGGCTTTTTGTTTCTGTCACCAAAATACCTGACAACAACTTGGAGGAGGAAAAGTTTATTTTGGCTCACCCTTCCAGACGTTTAGTCTGTGATCAGCTGACACCACTGCTCTGGGCCAGGTGAGGCAGAGCATCGTGACAGAAGGCCTGGAGGAGGGGAGCAGAGAGAGAACAAGACACAGGGAACAAATATAACCTTCAAAGGCCCCCCACCTACTTCCTCCACCACACCCCACCTGCCTACAGTTACCACCCAGTCCAGTAGTTCCAGCTCTTTCAAATTATGAATCCACAAAGTAGATTAATCCACAGATCAGGTTATGGTTCTCATGACTTAATCTTGATTGTGGGACACCTCAGACCCAAACCGTGGCACCTGCGGAGGACGGATCACAAGACCCTTGAGCCAGATGTCTGGGGAGGAGGGTGTGGGTTTGTATCTGTGTTCCTACATGTGATGCCGTCACTGGTATCTTCATTAGAATTCACATGACTTTTTCTGATTTGGGGTTTATCCTTAGGTTGCATTCCTAGGAGCCCATTACTGGAATGAGAATCTAAAATGTCCTTGAGTGTACTGTTTTCCCAAAGGACTTCTCTTGCCTCTGACAGCGAGCTGTTCACCAGGACCTCTCCAGCCATGAGCACTGCAGTTACCAATCGTCACGTTTAAATCGCCAACTTGATCATTGCATGCGTGCAGTTCATTGCTGCCTGCTCATCCATCCTTTCTCTACTGGCCAGGACAAAGGCCTTTGCCTTTCTTTGGAGGCTCGTGACATGAGATGTGACTATAGCTCTTGGAGTGCTTTCTGTCATTTAGTAGGACATCCGTACATAACGGGGATGATCCTGGTTGTGTGCTGAAGATGTTTTCCCTGGTCTGATTTAATTGTACTGTGCTGTTTTCTAGCTGGTCCAGTGTGCACCCTGGGATGCCGTCTTGGCCAGGGGAGGTTGAAGGCTCCTCTCTGCTCAATAGTCAGAGCCCCAGAGGCGTGTGCATGGATGCTCATGCACGGCACACACATGCACATGCATGCGTGTGACTCCCAGGTGCACAGCATGCAGGAAGAGCCCCAGCATGGAACACGCTCAGGACACTGAGCCAGAAATGGGGCTTTCAACAGGACAAAGCGAGCAGTCCAGGCTGGGCGTCTTGAGGGCCCTGTCCCCCACTCCCACCCTGCGGTGGCGATCTTTCTGGGCTGCCTCTCATTGGGGGTTTAACAAGCTGTGTTAGGCTTTAGGGAGAAACTAACCATTTCTTGTCTACCTTGGTCTTGCTAACACCTGGGGTCCATGGGCCCAGGAGCCATGATCACAAACTCGATACAGTCCATCTCTCCAGGAGGTGGCACTGGCGGCTGAAGGGGGAAGCCTCTCTGATCACAAGTGGCAATCTGACTAGGAGTGTTTAGCTCTGTCTTTGGGACTTGCCCTGCAGACCCACCCTGCTCTGCCCTTGAGGCTGATCTTTGTGAACTGTACCAATCCACCCACTCTCTGGTTCCTGTTTGATGCGGCTGATAGAAGGTGCTGGAAGGGGGAGAAGGGGCAGGGTATTTGCTCCCTGGGCCCCTCCCTGCCAGGTGGCTGCTGCAGTCTGGCAACACCCTCCTGCTGTGGTCCACTGCTTCTGGCTGGCAGCACCTTCCTCCTTACTGGCCCTTCAGGTGCAGGAATGGAGAGCACCCGCCACACAGCTCCTGCCACCCTGCTTGGCCTTCTGTCCTGTGCCCTGTGGTCAGGCCACTGCTGTCCCCACACCCACCTCCGCAAACCCATCCTGGCTGGTGGAGTCGGTGGTCTGGAGCCCTCCCTCGAGGCACCACTGCTCCCACGTTTCTGTTTCCCTGCGAAACCTTTGCTGCCCCATCATTTTGCTAAATGCTTAAGCCAGTGAGATGTGTGCTGGGGAAGCCTCGTGCCCTCCCCCACTGAGTCCACTGGCTCACGGACACCCCCGTACGTGGGGACCCTTCCCTGCCAGATGCAGGACCAGCATGCAGGGGGGCAGAGGGGGGCCGAGGACGTCTTTAGGCACTCAGTCTGCCCGGGCTGCTCCTCTGCAGGCGTGTGGTCAGGCGGCTCGTCATCAGTGAGTCACCGCAGAGAGAGCAGGCTGCACTGCTCCCGAGGGCAGGGAGCCACGGGGCCAGACTTGCTGTGTGGCGTGCCACTGTGGCGAAATTGGGAGATAGGGCTGAAGGAGACAAAGAAGGGGTAGGAGGTGGGTCCAGTCACGGGGGGACTGAAGACACTGTCCAGCTGCACCACGGCCACCATCTGGGCTCAGGCAGTGGGGTAAGCAAAGATAAAGGACAAAGACCAGGAAGAGCAGGGTTGCTCGGTGGGAAGGACTTATGTGAGGAGCAGGAGGTGCTCAGAAGGATCTGCGAGTCTGTCACGTGAAGTCTGCTCTGTGTGTGACAGAGTGCAGAGTGGAGAAGAACACAGGGTCAGCACAGGAAGCTCCCCCGCAGGAGCTGAGACCCGGGTGGCGTCATCATGGGCAGCTCACAAGGAGCCAGGAGAAGCAGCTGACTTGGAGTGAGGCTCTCAGAGTCAAAGCTCAGTTCTGCCACCAGTGAATTGTGTGACCTCAAGAAAGACGCTTTCCCTCTCTGAGCCAGCGTCTCCACTTATTAATGAAGGTATGAGGTTAGAGTATGCTCACCAAACAGAGGTCCTAAAGCTTTCGGAGAGAAGTTCCAGATGGATTGAGCTGGGAAGGGCTCCTTGCTCACCCTACTCCCAGAGATTGGCACTGACAGGGCAAGGGCTCTGAGAGGTCTAACCACTAAGGGACTTACGGAAGGCAATCACACTCGCCACGGTTTCTCATCTGACATCAGCTTTGCCCTCACCTTGCTGATGACCGTGGAACGGTGCTGGCAGACGCTCCATGGGACCTGCTGGCCCCCGTTGCAGAATGGGTCTCTTCCTTCTCCATGCCCAAGGCCGGCATCCCAAGGACTCACTGAGGAATGCCTGAGTCCTTGCAGAGCATCCCTGAAGGAACAAGAGCCACTGCATTCAGACAGACTTGTGGGGCGCGAGCATTTCTGGAATCCATGGCAGTAGCCTTGAACGCGGCTGTATCAGGAAAGGACACTGCAAGGAACTGAAGACTCCTCAGCAGGAGGAACGTGAAGGTGAAGGTTGGGAGCAGCAGGAAGAGGGCTGGACCAGGAGAGTGGCAGAGCCAGGGGTGCCCAGCAGGGGAGGAAGCACCTGCCCAGGGTCACGGCCAAAGCATTTGGGAGAAGAGAGGGATTTCCTTCCCAGGACAACCTGAGTTGACAGAATTCTGAGGATCATTCAAAAGGAGACAATGTTGCAAAAATAGGAAAAAGTAACATTCCCTGCTGGCACAGGGATCCTCTGAACCACTGTAATTGTCCTGCGAGTTTTTTATTCCCCTAAATTGAACAGAAGAAAAAAATTGTTCAATGTGCCCTGCCCAAGACAACAGAGGAAATGGCTTTTCCTGGAGAAGGCTTGCAGGGGCATGTGCGCCTGTGGTGTGGGCAGAGGTGGAAGGAGTGGGAGAGTCAGCCCTGCAGGTGAAAGGCAAATGCGCCCCCTGAGGCGGGCTGGAGGCTGGAGAAAGGTCATCGGTCAGGATCCCCTTCATGGGACAACTCACCCGTGCCCTGGCAGACCAGCTCTCCACAGGAGGCACCTGGGAGGCCCAGCAAGATGTCCCAAAGGGACAGAAACATCTGGGGTGCACTCAGCCTGCTCCAGTAAGAACCCCTGTGAACCTTCCCGACTCTGGACTATCCTGCCTCACTCACCCTGCTCTGAGGAGTCCTGTGAGGCCAGCCCTGCTCTCCTGCCGTGGAGACCCTCAACCCAAGGATGGAGTCCAGCAATGTGTATGTGAGAGAGACACACAGAGCAGGGCTGAGGTCCCACTCACCCACAGTCAGCTTCTCCACCCCAACAGGAAACTCCAGTCAAAACTACACCTTCCCTGCTCACCCCTGCCATCCCATCCTTCCAGACCCCATTCAGGAGAGGTCCTCCCATTCACCTCCTGCCAGAGCGTGATACCCTTAGTCTGCTTTTATTATTGCAAAGCATGGCCGTCTTAGTCTATTTTCTGATGCTATAACAAAATACCTGAAGTTGAGTGCTTTATAAAGGAAAGAGGTACTCACACGCCTGTTGTACACACCTGTAATCCCAGCTACTTGGGAGGACTGCATGTTGAGGCCAGCCTGGGCAGTTTAGGTGAGACCAAAATAAAATACATTTTTTAAAAAAGAGATGGGGATGTAGCTCAGTGAGAACATGTACCTAACATGCATGAGGCCCAGGGTTCAAGCCCCAGTCCTGCCCAAAAAAGGGAAAAAAGAGGTTTATTTAGTTCAGAGTTTTGGCAGCTAAACGTCCAAGACCAGGCAGCCCTTTATTAGAGACGACATGGTGAGAAAGGAAGCCGAGACCCCGAGGCCCGTCTTGCCCTTTTCATCACACCTTTTCTCAGAGTTTCTAACTCGGGTCCCAGGAGGTCTGCGCTCAGCCCTCTGAAAGCATGCGCTCCGTGACTTAGCGCCTCCCACTGTGCTGACCTCTGAGAGGCTCCGCCAGCTCCCAGAGCATGGCGCTCCTCTTGGAAAGCGTGGGGCCAAGCTTCCAGCAAGGAGCCTTTGGAGGTCACACTGAGACCAAGTCCCAGCATGGCCCCTGGCTTCTGCTTCTGTCCCCACTGATATTTCAAACGCAGACTGCTCCTCCAGGGCAGGGCCTTGCCTGACACCTTGCCTGGATACCAAATCCAGAGCCTTCCCAGGCTTCAGACTCAGAGTACGGGGAAGGCCACAGGCCAGCCAAACTCCTCAGCTGGTGTTCCACTGGGTGGACACACCGCACTTCCACAGACACGCCTGGAATTCGTTTTCCTGCAAAGAAATATATGATTCTACTTCCTGCCAACGCCAAGCCTTTACCGTCTACTACTGGTGAGCACCACATTAATGGTCCTTGGACCTCTTCATTACCAACTGGCCCACTCGGCGCCAGGAACAGAGAGAGGGAGAAAGGACAGCGGGGAGGGTGGCGAGGCCCCGCTTGCCCCCATATGCATCAACTGCACAATTCGGTAACTCGTGTAATCAAACTACTTAAGGAACAACTGATTACTAATTGCTATTATTAAGGATGTCAGCATCCTATGATTTCGCTGCTGATATATTATATACAAGTCAAGATGCTACTTGAATCCCTGATTGAAATAGAAAAACAGAGGCATTCTGTTGTGTTTGGGGTAATGGTATTTAAGCATCCCGAGGAAAGTTAGAGAAATCCTAATTGGGTCTTTATTAAGAGATCTGTATAGGTGGAGGACGAGCCGGGGAAATGCCAATGGACACGCACACATGTGAGCTGCAGCCGGGCTTTAGAATCACACTTCTCGTCCCCATCTGGACACCAGGCCGGCCCTGGGCCACATTCACACCGCCAGTGGGCCATCCTTCCCGGTGCTCAGAAAGGGGCAGCACCCGGACAAACAGCTGGACGTCAGCTAAGCCAGCGCAGCTCATGCCTCCTCTTCCAGCGCCAGGAGGTGCGCATGCGCCTGGACCATGTCGTAATGGGCGGGGCTAAAGGCGGCGGTGAGGTGAGCCAGGTCTCCACCTGGGCTCTGCCGCTGCGGAGGTAATCTTGAATGTGTGGGCCCACTTGTCCCAACCTTAATTTTCTCATTTAGAAAAAAAATGAGATTATTCTGGATCAACTCCAAGGGTCTATACAGATTGGACTAACTAGGGTTCCAAGTCTCACTGTGTCGGGGAGGTTAACAGCACTCCTCCGCCCCAGGTGCCTTCCCAGGAGTGGCTCAGCCTGTGTAGACTTCCCCTGCCTTCCCCGGAAGGGCTCCGAGGCCAGTGTCGGATCAGCTGGGCTGTGACGCTACCAGAGGGGAGCTGGTGGAAGACTGGCTTCCACGCTGTACGCTCGGATCAAGCAACCATTCCTCCATTCCTCAGTGAGACCTGGACCCCGCCTTACCTGCAGGCAGCCGGAAGAACCGACAACTCAGAGCGATTATTTTCCAGCAGAGGAAAACAGGCCGAGAAGTTGAGCTCACACCCAGGCCCCACAGCCGACGGGCAGCACAAGTCCAGGGCACTCGGAGTTCCCGGCGCCCACAGGCAGGCCCTGAGGCTCGCTTGTGCTCACTTACTGCTGAGTGGCCAGTGAGGAGCAGCATGTAACCCAGGTGTCTCCTGCTTGTAGTCCAAGCCTCCTGCTGCCTGCCTAGCCAGAGGCACTGTGCAGGGAAACGCATGAAAGAAACGTCCCCTGTGAAGCTCCTTTGAACTGAGAGTAGCGCACACATGCACACACGCACACATACCCACGCACAAGAGCATAACACACAACACACATGCAATAACACATAACACACAATATCAATAGCCTGGAGACGCAGGGTTCAATTAATTCAGCAAAAGTATTCAGAAAAAAAAATGGATGGATGAGCAGGGTGCTCCTCTAGAGAATAAAGTGGAAACTGGAAGCAGGAGGTCACCCACGACAGGGAGGAAAGAGCAGCATCCGCCAACTCAGCTGCTCACCCGGCCAGAGAACGTGGGGGCAGGGAGACCCTGCTCGAAGCAAAATGAAATTAAACCTTTCTAAGCACTTATAAATCAGCACCTCATGACACCATCCACCACCAGCCTGAGCACTGCTCTTATTACTTTGATTCACAAGCCAGGAAAAGATCCGGAATTATGCACAAATTATTGTCCCATCTTCTTAATTAACGCTGATTGCAAAATTCTTGCTAAAGTCCTTGCTAACAGACTCAATTATGTGCTGCCTGAATTGATTCACCCAGATCAAGTGGAATTTATTAGAAATACACTTTCCTACAATAACATCAGATTATCTTTGAATATAGTTAAATTATTTAGGAATAAAATGGCTGCAGCAGCAGCCCCTGCTTTAGATACAGAAAAATATCTCTCCCCACCTAAAATTAGAATATTTCTTTGCTTTCTACAAGACAGCCCCCAACCCCAGGCGCTTATTTTTCCCAGAAGCAGGTTGGATCACACTGTGATGAGATGAGATGCACGCCTTAGAGCTAATGGTCCCGCTTCAAAGGCATCTGGGCAGGAAGGAAAACCCTACAGGGTCGCGTCTCGGCTCCCCCCAGGATGAACCGTCACTGCCTCTGGAACACGGTGAAATTGCAATTAGACTAAATCAGGATATTTTCAGAATCAAAATTGAGAAACAGGCTAATAAAGAAATAATGTATGCTGATGACATCCTTCTATTAGCATCACTCCCGAGCACACTGGAGAGTTTCGAAAGAACAAAAAGAAACGAGGATAATAGGGAAGAGGATGTTGTGCCTTCCGAGATGAAGGCGGCTGCCTGCAATGGAGGCTCTGCTTCAGAGAGCCGCACTCCTGGGACGCGCCGCGAGGGGCAAGCACGCGCCCGGTCCCACCTTCCCGCGGTTTCCCGTCCCCGCCTAATGCCACTTCAGCACCGGATGCTGAGTAAGACTGGGTTGGTCTTATTCACCGTATCTGGGCACGGAGTAGGTCTAAAATAAATACTTATGGGCCAAGGAGCACGGCTGTTAGGAATGGCAGTCTCCAGACTGGCCTCGCAAAGAGGGGCATGCTCAGCGAGGATGTGATGGACAGAAATAAGCCAAAGAGAGGCAGGGGAGTAGCCGGGGAGACGCGGCAGGGAGAGAACGGGGCAGTGGGACCCAGCTGGAACGGGGTGTCGGCCGTGTGGGGCTGTGTCTTGTGAGGCCGCGACCTCTCGAAGTCCTGGCTACGTGTGTTTGCAAAGGCAGTGAGGAGCCATTCGGCAGAGGAAAAGAAGAAAACCAGGTGACCCTTCGACATAGGTGGAAGAATAGAGTGAGAGACGGACCAGGAGGCCCGGCCGCGGCCTGCTCCGCCCTCTCCAAGCCCCGCCCTCTCCAAGCCCCGCCCTCTCCAAGCCCCGCCCTCTCCAAGCCCCGCCCTCCTTGCCAGGAGAATCCCTCTGGAAACCCAAAGTACCCACCCAGAAAAAGATCCTGGTCTCCCCTTCCCTTGAAGCTGGGGTTGGTCTCATTGTTGTCAACAGTGGGTTAACAGCAAATCAAGGTGACAGAAGACAAAAAATAACCAGCGAATTTGAAAACCTATCAATAGAAGGTTCCCAGTCTGAAGAAAGCTCCCAGTCTGGCTGAAAATAAAAAACGACCCGGGACGGTGGGTCACACAAAGGCTCTAATGCGTTCAACCGCAGGGGAAGAAAGAGAATGGTCAGAAAAAAACACTCAAAGGAATAACCACCAACCGTTCCACCAATCTGGGGGTGGAAGACATAAATTTACAAATTCAAGTTCAGCAGACCTGGAGCAGGGCAGACTCGAGGCTCAGTTCTATCATGAGTCTCCAGTGTCCTCAAAAACGAGGAGCAGGTCTCCCCGGAGTGGAGGAGGGAGAAGCGTGCCAGGGAGGACTGCGTGCTGACCGGCACACGGCCCTCCACCACCTGCAAGGGCTCCCTCCTGCTCCGCCAGCCTTGCCAGGACCTTGCCTGCTTCTGTGAACGGAGCTGTCCTGGAGCGCAGCCACCTCCTGCGTTCACACAGCGTCTCTGGCTGCTCTCGCGCTGAATCCTCACCAGAGACCACACAGCCCTCAAACATAAAACAGAATGTTTCTTCTCTGGTACTTCACAGAGGAAGCTTGGTGACCCCTGTCCAACAGCGGACCCTTTCCATTTCATGGCAGGAATTGGAGGGACTAACTTACCATGCGCTCCCAAGGCTGGCAGGCATTGGTGCTGCTCTGAGCCTGGGGGAGGAAGGTGGAGCCCACGGGTGCTGGGCACTGAGGAGGACAGTGAGCTCTGGGAAACGTCCATGGCAGTGGGACACAGCAACTGGACACTCACGTCTGAGGACGCGTAATTGTCTTTTTTCCTTTCTTTTTTTTTCTTTTTAGTGATCAATTTTCAGTGGATTTTGAAAAAGAATCAGTTGTAACAAAATGGGATTAAAAAAAAAAAAAAAAAAAAAAAGACCAGAAACTCCCTGGCCCTTCACCTCTGGCGGGTGAGGGGTCTAACTGCGCTGCCATCACCATTGCCTCCGGCCCCTCCCCCGCCTTGGCATGAAGTCCCCGGGGCCACCTCCTCTCCTGCAGCCTGCTGACCAGCCATCCTTCCAGGTGGCTCCCGGGCTCGGGGCCTCAGCTGGATCTGGGTGGTGTTTGACCCACAGGATGCTTTCTGGGATCAATACCCAGGAAGCTGGTTGGCAGCAGGAGAGGTGCTCTCGAGACCCACCTGACCGTGCCTTGGCGAGCTGCAATGACAGCTTTGGAGCTCACTGGTTTCTCATGGTTTTCCCACATTGGGTCAAAATGGCAGGACCTCTCCACCCGTACCTGGACCTACCAGTGGATCCGGCCCCATTGGGCAGGGTGCTTGGGTGAAGTGGCTCTCTGCCTCTCCTTCAAACCTTAGGGCACCAACAGCCACAGGAACAAGTCTCCCCAGCCGTGGGCTGTGTCTACCCAATGTCCAGGCCCCGGCTGGCCTCAGCTCTGAACCTCAGGCCCACTGCCTTGCTGTTTCCTTCCTACCCAGGTCTGCTCCTGACCCCTCCATCCAGCTTCCAGATGGCTGCATCTCACCCTGCCCAGAGTGACAGCCTTCAGCTCCCCAACAGCAGGAAAAGAGGAAGAAACAGACACCTCAGAAGAATGCCCCCTCCTCACCCTGTTTCTCTGGGGATCTGCCCGGGTGCCACCTGGAGGAAACTGTCCCAGCCCTCCTCCCTGCCACTCTGACCCTCACCTAGTGCACCCTGTGTTCCTGCACCTCTGTGCAGTGACCAGTCCACTCTGTTCGCCAGCGGACAGTTACCACATCTCTCCTGCCAAACCTGACACTCCCCAATGGCTAGGGTCTCTGCCCTCTCTCTCTGTGCTTCTAGTACCTGAAAAATACTCAGAATATGTAAATTCAATATGTACTTCCAAACTGAATAGAAATTTAACCTCCCACTTGCAAATTATGGAAGCATTAGCATCCACAAACTCTCCCAAAACTCAAACTTTAAAAAATCTTTCATAATTTGGTAGGTAAAAAAAAAAGTTTACCTTACATTTTAAATTAGAAAAATTTAGTATTTTGTATGTTTAATAGTCATCCATATTAGAATAATTTTCCCCGTTTTTCTGTTAGAGTTTTAAAGTTCTATTTTTTTGCCCATAAAAAAATAATTCCAACAAACTCTCAGTCCATCATACAAAACCAGCCTTGGGTGGCCCTTTGCAGAGTTGCAAAGGGACCAAAAGAGACCAAAAGAGACCCCAGGGAGACCTCCCTGCTCAGCAGCAGGCTCAGGAAACTTCTAAAAGGGATGCTGAGGATGATCAGCATAACAATCAGACAAACCAACTTCAAGAGAGAAGTATTTTGCTCCCTGTGTGAGATTCATAAAAAACAATCAGTCTGAACATGCAATTTGTCTCAAGAGGCAGAAGCTGCAATTTCATCATGTAATTAAATCCCCATGACAGTTGTAAAGAAACTTCGTCACCTTTATCAGGGAAAGTGTCCATGATATGCTTTCTAGAAATGTCCCCAGAGTCTATAAATGTCCTTCCAGGGCTATTTGCCCCGGGGCCTGCAGGCTGAGGGTCTGGCAGCTCTGCTTTACTCTAAGCCACAGTGGATGCTAAGTGTTCAAGGGCACCTTTGTTTCTGAGCTTCCAAAAAAAGCCTTCCTGGGCTGTCAATGAAAGCAGCACTTGACCTTTGGATAAGATCACATTAATAATGAGAAGTGACTTTGTTGTTTTGCATTCTCTGCACTGGGCTTGGTAGCAACGTCGGGAAAATAAGTTATGGAGGTGGTTCCCCCCCCATATTGTTTTCTTCCACATGATGGGAATGAGATTTCTTAATAATGTGAAATCAGTACAGACAATTTAAGTCATTATTAATAGATACACTTGATCTGAGGAAGTAAAATGTTGTAATGTTTTGTTAAATGAGGTGTGATGTGCTAACATTGTTATTCAGACAGGAGGTTAAGATATTTAACATTTTTGATATTAATGTCTATGCGACTAACTGGTGGATGTGTCTTAGAAATCATAAAAACATGGCCCTACACACCTGCCCGGCTTCTTATTTTTTTAAAATTCAAAAAAAAATTTAACCCCTCAGGGAGGAGAGGTGAAGGAAGAACAGCCTTTAGAAATTTTGTAGTGAGATTAAGACCAGGGGAAGGGTGTGAAAGTGAGCCCACCTCAGGTCATGGCACCACGTTGTTTGTCATCCCATGGCCCCTTGGGCTTTAGAACACTGCCATCTGCAGAGGCAGTCGTCCAGGGGGGCAGGTTGGCCCACAGCAGTATCTGTGGGTGTGTGCAGAAAGTGTGCGTGGACTCACCTGTCCACAGGCTCTGGCTTCTTGCCCTCCTCTATCCAGTTACGTGGACTCTTGACTCCAGGAGGAAGTCAAGAGTCCAATGACCCAGGAAAGAGTCCAGACCTTGGCCCTTCCCCACACACGTGAGGAAATGGCAGGGGCATCCTGCTGCCTCCAAACCCTCCCTCTTCATGGAAAGTTGCTGTGTGGAGAAAGGAGCAGGCCTGCATCAAGCAGCCAGCTGTCCATGTCCAGGTCCCATTGGACTGTTCTACCAGCACCAGCAGAGCTGATCCTCAGAACTCCTGGAAAAGAGAGCATGTGTCACCTCAGTGACAGGAGGCCATGGTCCCAATGTTGCTGAGAAAATAATAATTACTCTCAAACACCATCATTCCTGGACCCCATTAGAATTTCAAGGTAGATTTTACCTTTTTCATCTCACTTGATCCAGAATGAAAAATCCCTCTTCTTATCTGTCTATACTACAAGAATTGGTTATGAAAAACTAGTTTTGGTGCCTCCTGGAGATAAATCATTATGCTTATTACGCAAGTCCTAAGAAGAGTCTTTGCAAAATTATATTTGAAATCCAGGCACTGCATGGCTAGATATTGAAGAAACTCGGTCTATTCACTCAGTCATCCGGACGAAAGCCGAGCAACCTGTCCTGCTTGGATTTGTCTTCCTTTTTCCTAAATTCTTTCCACACTCTGTAATAAAAGGCCACAGAAACCACATGCGTGCGATGCCCTGCTGTGCTCCACCCACACAAATGAGGCTCCTCCGTCACAGAGGTACCACGCAATGGTTCATCTGAGGAACTAAAAGTACCAAGTGTGCTTGCTGATTGGAGACATTTGCAATTGGTCCGAATCTCTTTCTTTCAAGGAGGACCCTGTATTTGCTCAGGAGCAATTTCTCTAAGCTGCTCCCTCGGGTGGAAGCTGAAACCCTGCGAGAACTGAGAAGGCGGAACCACACTGCAACGGGAAGGGGGAGGACTTTTTTTTTTTTTTTTTTTTTTTTTT
>JAJEJO010002626.1:0-18499 GCA_020662805.1 Glaucomys volans
CCATGGACCCGAGAGGCCACTGACTAGTGATTGATCTGAGCAGGAGGCCAGAACTATCCATTCTCCTCCATGACCCTCAATACTAGAACTGCTGGGATCCACCCTGGCGTCCAGCTCAGGACATTTCCCAGTCCCCTTTGCAACTGGGTATGGCCAAGTGGCAAGATGGTCAGGGGTGTCATCAGGAATATGCCTCCTCCAGATCATGCCTTCCAAAGGAATGGGCATGTGCTCCCTTGTTCATTCCTGCTGGCTGGGATAAACATGTGATGGTGGGAGCTGCAGCAGCCATAGTGGACCCAAGTGGATGCTGTGTTGATGAGAGCAGTGCTGTCCACCCAGCTAGGACTGCCTGTCATGGACTCACATAGAAGAAAATGAGTAAATAACTATGTCTTGTTTGGACCACCCTATTTTGGGTCTCTCTCCAGCATCTTGGCACCTTGGCATATACCTCAACTACTAACCAAATTGGCTTTTTGAGTCTGTTGAAGCAATTCTCTGCCATGGAGATTAAAGAGTGGGGTGTTTCTGATACTCCTATGGGCCGCCTCCCTCTGCTCACCTGCTCTCCATTGCCTCAAACATCCTCCACTGCCTCTCCTGACCTCTGCCTGTGCAAAGCTCGGCCACCCCGCCCTCATCCACTGACCTTGAGGGGTGGGCTGGAGGTCAGGTACAGTCTGGGCCTGTCCCTCGTGTGTGCTTTGCTCTGTGGCAGACGCTCAGGGCCTTCTCAGCCTCCAGGACCGCTCTGATCACACTGGCCACATGCCAGAACCACCCGGCAAGGGTCTACTACTCCTCGCAGACACAGGTCGAGACATTCCGCCTGCCCCTTGTCTGCCCCTCATCAGCAGCAGGGCCCCATCTACAAGAGGGCCTCCCCACTCACACCTGTGCAAGGAAGGCTGTCCCGGCACCGCTGCTTACCCACCGGACCCACACACACCAGCCTGCCACACAAGCTGCAGCGGGACCCCAGCACCAGGAATCTGTCCTTGTCCGAGGTGAAGGGATCCTTCATGATGTAGCTCTCCTCCAGGAGGCTGCAGGGGAGAAAGGCCCAAACCTCTGCAACGGACCCTTGGCTTGAGCCACAGCATGACTGTGTGACAACAGGGGACCCCCCGGGGCCTGCAGCCCTGCCCAGGTTCAGCAGGGGAGACATCCACCTCTGCCGCAGGGTAGCAACAGAATGGCCAAGCCACTGCAGGCCAAGCAGGAACTGAGACCTGCACGGGTCTTGGCTTTGCACCAGCCATGGTGGAGGAAAGTCCTCTTCAGCAATAGGAAGGGCTGTCCCAGCGTGCCCAACCCCAGTCTCACCCACCGGGTGTGGGCACAAGGCTCCCCAAGCCGCCAGCTCCCACACAGGGAGAACTGGCACCTTGCCCACCTCACAGGCCCTCATCAGAATGAGACCAGCAGGGTTACATGGTGACCCAGTTCCTGGTCAGAAGAACCACAGCTAGAAGAAAGGAGCCTGGTGCCCCTGCCACTGTCCCATGGTCAGCTTTCCCATAAGTGGCATTTGATGAAAGGCACATAAAGGTCAAGAACCAAGCCCCTGACCATGTCCATTATCAGCCTGCTATGTGCAGATCCACAGGGGGCTGGTCCGCAGGAGTCACATCTACCAGGACTGCAAGGAAGGTGGCATCCCGCCCAGGAAGTATCACTAGCAGGGATGGCAACAGGACACAGCACCAAATGATGAGGCCACCATGGCTTCTATTCCCTGCGGCTGGGATGTTTCCGCATGGCCACAGATTCTGCCCCATGGCTGGAACAGTTCTTGAACCCTGGGCCGTGTCTGGAGAAAGCACCTGGGAGTCCTGAACATTTGAGATGCCCTCCAGTCTTGCCTGGGCCTCACAGGTCACCCCTGAAACACCCAGAGCCTGGGCAGGGGCAGGCCTAAGGCACAACACCCACACCAGGTGTCAGACTCAGCCCAGCATCCGCCAGACTGCCCTGGGCAGTGTACTCACACAATAGCCTGGGTGTTGGGGGGCTTCTGCCCCACGTAGCTGTACGGAGCTGTCATAGAACAGAGCTGGCACTTGAACACACCCAGAGGACAGCACTCTGCTTCAGATGCCATCTGCAAGATGAAGAGACAGGGCACGTCATCTTCAGAACCACAACCCCATCTCTGAGCTTCCTGGCCTGCTGCCGCTTCTTACCACAAAGAGCAAGCCTCCCTTACAGACAAGGAACCTCAAGTGTGGAGCGAGCACAGAGCTGCTTATCATCACCTGTGACGTCCACATACGCTGCCAGCCTATGAAACCAGCCCCAGGCTCCAAAAGATCAGAACTGCCATGTACATTCACCAACTATGAAACAATCAAATTAGAACTCAGTCACAGAAAGACGCCTGGAAAAGCCGTTTAGAAATTAAACAATGTACTTCTCAAAAAGGAGAATTACAAAATATTTTGAACTAAATGAAAATTAAAATACAACACACCGAAATATGTAAATGCAGCTTATGTGGTGATTAGGAGGGAAATTCATGACTTTATATGTTTACACTAGAAAAGAATATTTAGACTTAATCCTGTAAGTGATGACTTTTTAAAAACTATTTTTTAGCTGTATATGGGCACAATGCCTTTATTTATTTTTATGTGGTGCTGAGGATGGAACCCAGTGCCTCACATGTACCAGGCAAGCGCTCTGCCACTGAGCCCCAGCCCCAGGCCCGTGATGATTTCTTAAGAAGCTAGGGAAAAAAGCAAATAAGACCCAACATACGTAGAAAAGAAGAAAAAAACAGAAGTCAAAGAAATAAAAAATAGGCCAACAGAAAAAAATCAATAATGCCAGACTGCTCATTTCAAAAGTTAAGTAAAATCAACAGCCTCCAATTACATTGATCAAGAAAACTGGAAGAAGATATAAATAACAACTCTCAGGAATCAAAGAGGCAACATCAGTAAAACTAAAGACACTTAACAGATAATAAAGGAATACTGTGTATAACTTTTAACCAAAAACTTTGACCATTTATCAGCCAATTATCAGCTAGTCACAGTGGCGCACGTCTGTAATCCCAGGGACTCAGGAGGCTGAAGCAAGAGCGTACACGCCCAAGGCCAGCCTGGGTGATACAGTGAGACCCTGTCTCAAAAATAAAGAGGGCAAAACACTCCTGGGTTCAATCCCTAGCACCAAAATAGATAAATAAATACATAAAACAGAAAAAACACCATTATTGAAAGTGACTCAAGAAGATACTGGAAACCTAAATAGCCCTAGTTTTACTAAAATTAAAAATATAATTAAAATCTTCCCCCCAAATGAAACAAACAAAAATACATTTTTTAAAATGTCACGCCCACCTGGCTTTACTGTCTGATTCCATCAGCATGTGAAGAAGCAGCATCGATCCTAGGCACACTCCCGGGGCTTTAGGATAGAGCACTTTGTAGACACCAAACTGCCAGTGTCACTCTGACACCACGAACTAGACAAAAGCTTTTATCAGAAAACTGCAGACAGACGTCCTCATGGACATGAACACAAGTATCTTTAACAAAATATCAGCAAGTTGAATTCAATAATATACAAGAGGCCTAATGATTGTAAGAGCAGCTTTATCCCAGGAATGCAAGGTGGGCTTAACAATCAAAAACCAACGAGGGCTGGAGTCGTGGCGAGTGGTGGAGCTCCTGGCTCAGAGGTAGAGTGCTTGCCTGGCATACTCGAGGCATTGGGTTCAATCCTCAGCATCACATAAAATGAATAAACAAAACAAAGGCATTGTGTCCATCTACAACTAAAAAAAATTTTAAAAAACAGTACAATTCATGACACTAACAGAATGAAGAAAATCATAGAGTCACGTCAATAGATGCACAAAAAGTATAACAAAATTCAACAGGATTATATAAAACCCAGAGCTCCATGCTGTGCTGGGAGAGGAGCCCCAGCAGCTCCCAGCTGGCTGGAGTGCACTCCCTCTTGAGTACACAGGGCCTGTCCAGTTGGGATTGACCTTTTCCCAGGCAGTTAGTTCCAAGGGCTCCTTACCTATCCTGCACTCACTCACCTCCACACCTTTGCTCCTGCTCTTCCTTCCTTCTGCAAGACTTTCCCCTCATCTCTAACTATAGAATTTCTCTTGGGCTGCTCTGAAGATTTGACCTTTGGCTATGAGCAATTTGAATCTATTTCCAGGATTGTTCTTTTGTTTTGAAGTTACTTATCCTGATAATGCTGCTTTAAGCAAAATCTTCAATCTGTGGTCTGATATCTTTCATTAGTTTTGAAAAATTCAAATATTTCTTCTGCCCCATTTTTTCTCTTTTCTGCTGATATTGCTACTGCAAATATTAATGCCATTTAATATTGTCCCACAGTTCTTGGATGCTCTACTTTGGGTTTTCTGCTCTCTTCTCTTTCTTTTAGTTTGGGTAATCTCTATTGACCTATCTTCAAGTTCACTGATTCCTCCTCCCCTTACCTATAGCAAATCAATAGTTGTGTCCTTTGAAGGCATTCTGTTCCTCTGCTGTTTTTTGCTAGCATTTTGATCAGCTCTTTCTGCTCCCTTCTCTGCTGAAACTCCCATCTGTGGGAGCATGCTGTGTACCTTTTTCCCTAAAGCCTTTAACATATTAATCATGCTTAAACCCCCTTTCTTGACAGTTCTAACATCTGAGCCATATCTGCTTCTGTTCTATCGATTGTTTGATCCTTAACAGTGGGCCTTTTGTTGTCTTTGCTATTTTGGTTGAAAGCTTGACCCTGTTTAGTAGTGGAAGTAAGCAGCGCCTGAAAACAGGCCTGCTTCTACTGGGCCTGCAGTGCTGGCTATTGAAGCAATCTAGTCAGCAGCTGACATGGGTTTCGATTTTGTAGTTGCTACTGTTATCCTTAGAGTATGCCTGGCTTCAAATTTCCCCAGCAATACCTTGCTCAGGTGTGAGATGTATTTGTCTAGAGTGTTCTCAACATCGACTCCGCCCTCACTTGAGGCTGCAGGTGCAGCTGCACACTACTGCCATCTACACAGTAGCAGGTGTTCTGTCTTCCCATCTACCAACAGGCTTAGGCCTTGTGTCTCTGGATGTGTGGATTCACCAGGAGCACATCAGCCCTTCCCCAGGTATATGAGACCTCTAATGATATAGTCACAGGGCAGTGTCCTGCACACACACACTCCCACCCCAGGGCTCCCTCTTCTCTATTCCTGCTACCACAGGTTTTCACCTTGCCCAGAGGGTGACAGTGATTTAAGGGCTTTGTTCCATTTGGGAGGATTCAGGCAAATGCAGCCATCTCCTCCTCCAAGTCAGCACCACCAGGAAAGCTTTTTTGCCCCTGGCTCTGCCCTGGGTCTTTCCCACAGCACACTGCATCCTGGTGAAGAACCCAGAGTGGCTGCAAACTCCCTTTGTTCCTGTGGCTCCCAGGGCTCTATATCCTAACCCAAGTTTACACTTGGTATAGCTGGTGTTATGGTTTGGTTATGAGATGTCTCCCAAATGCTCATGCAAGAAAGTTTAAAGGTAAAAAGACTGGTTATGAGAGCCTCAATCCAATCAGTGCATTAAGCCCAATAGAGATTAACTGGTTGGTAATGTAGGTCAGTGGGGTGTGGCTGGAGGAGGTGGGTCATTGAAGGCATGCCTTTGGGCTATATATTTTGTCCCTCGTGGGGGACTCTGCTTCCTGATTGTCATGTCCTGATCGGCTTTCCCCAGCCACCCTTCTGCCAAGATGTTCTGCCTCACCTCTAGCCCACAGCAATGGAGTTTGCTGTCTGTGGACTGAGACCTTTGAAACTGTGAGCCCTAAGTAAACTTCCTCCTCTAATTGTTCTTGTCAGGTCTTTTTGTCAGATCAGGGGAAGAGCTGACTAAATAAGTTAGTATACAGAATTTCATTAAAACTTAGCCAACTACTTATCTGCTCGGACCACAACCCTCCCATGATGTTGGCCCAGAAGCCCTGTCTTTCAAGAGAGGGGAAGTGACCCCGTGTGACGCCTGCTGTCTGATAGGTTCAAGAAAACTTAGGACTGGTAGATCATTCAGCTTTGTCTCTGCTTACACAATTTCTATTCGTCTTTCAAAGTTGCCACACAATTTTATGAATCAGCCCCCTGGCTCCTCGCTGTGACCCATCTTCTCACCCCGGAGATGTGCCCTGCGCCCCCAGTATGAGCTTTGGCGCTGGCCAGCCCCGATGCAAACCTCGGAAGCCCCGGGTTCAAATGACTTTTGTGAAATTCGTGGGTGCGAGCGAACCTAATTCCACTTTGCATCTTAACTGGTGCCACCCTGGCCCCCACCGAGGCTTCTGGGCGCGATGCCCTTGCAGCAGGTGACCGTCAGGTGACAGTCCGGGGCAGGGCGGCCTCAGCCAGTCACGCTGAGCCCGCACTGGCCGTCCCTCGCCTAGCACCGCTCGCCTCCCAGCCGCCTCTGGGGACCGACAGGGCTCCGCACCGCGGGCCCGCGGCGGAGGCTCGGGTCCGCCAGCCCCGCCGAGGGTGCCCGCGGCCCTTCAGCGCCCCGCGTCCCCTTCCCCGTCGGCCGCGCCGCCCACCGCCGCTCACAGAGCCCGCGCGGGAGGCGCCGACTGGGCGCGAAGCGGTCACCGCACACCGCCCGCTGCTCAGCACTCACCGCCGCTCGCCGCCGCGGCCCGGCCCCACGGCGCACGCGCAGTCCCGCCCCTCTCACCCCGCAGGCGCGCTTCGCTTCCGCTTCCGTTTCCGCCGCGTCCTTCCGGCGCCGCGGGGCGCAGCGCTGCGGCGGGTGGTGCGTTGCTGCTCAGTCCCGTCCCGGCTAAGCTCGCGAGCCCTGCCTGCCGTCCGCGCCGCCCTGAGGCGCCGGGCCCCTGGCGGCTGCCGCAGGGTCAGGGTCGCAGCGCGCTGCGGCCTGTCGCCCACACGCGGGAGGCGGCTGTGCCCACCTCGGAGCAGTCGGGCGCGTCAGAACGGGCCCGGCGTGCGCTGCGACAAAGCTGTGCGGCCTCGGGACCTGACCCTGCGCCCCCGAAGTCCCAGAGCGACTTGCGACGTCCCTGGTGGCCTGCGCCTCGCGCTCTTTCCAACACCCTGTTGTTTGACCCTGAAATGCCCTGCGGTTCCTGGGAGGCACCAGTCTGTGGGGTTACGGATCCGGATTCAGAAGCCAGCCGGCTTGACTTGGCCTGTGGACTCCACGGCTGGCCATCTGGAGACCCTCCCTAAACGCCGTGGGTCTTCACCTGTGCCTTGTTTGCTACCCTTCTTCCCCGGCGCCTTAAGGGTTTTACTCCGCAGGAGAGAAGACCTGCCTCCGAGCTGCAGAGGCAGGTCTCCGCTGTTTTGCATCACCAGGCTGCAGCTTCCACATACTGCGGAGTTAGTGGGGTCCTCTGGAGCAGTTCCCCAGGATCTGTGAGACGTGTTCACTCATTGCATATGGTGCCATGACTGTCCCTCAAACCAGAACTTTTGTCAAGGCACGTAGAGAATGTTGCCAAGTTGAATGGACTGGGGCCGGGACTCATTCCTTTAGTAATAATACCGGGGACTAGAACCACTCAGACCTGGGCAGGAGTTAGCAATCATTTTTATTTCCTCACTAATAGATATCAGCTATGCTTACAGCAGTGATACTCTTTCAGTTCCCTTAAAGATCATATACTGGATTCAGAGATTGTGTTTTCCAGATCTGCCCAATGATAGAGCATCTTGAAGCATTTCAGATTTGAGTATGGGGTACACTATAGTAATCCCATGAATGCTAAAGCAGACTTATTTCAATTATGCATACACTGTAAGAGTTAAGCGAAATACTAAACACTGAGAGCAAATTCTGGTCTTTAACACACAAAAAAGAGTAATTTTAAAAAATTGAGCCGTTCAGTTATTAGAAAAAACTTACCAAAAATCGAAAAGGTTTGAAAATATTCCATAAAGTTTTTGACAGAAAATCGTTTCACAAAATAGATTGCATGTGAAATAAACACTAGAATGACATTCAGGTACAATGTAGTGAAATTAGAACCAGGAAACAAACATTTTCTGGAATCTGAAGAAGATGTGTGTACAAATAATCCTGAAATTAATTTCTGTAGCAAGTATTTTCTGGTCACTATAGCTTAAGATATAGCTTCTGTTGAAGAAAGATTTGAGCAAAACGACAAGCAACCTACTTTAATTTTTAGGTTTTTAAAATGACATTGAAAAATGTGAAAGAAAAAGAACTTAAATAAATACTGTCATTGCAGGAAAAAGTACTAACCATGATATAACAGTAACAGTAGACAATGATAGAGAAATGTTTTTTAATGTTTTCTGCAATCATAATTTTTCATATGTACCTTCCTCGTAATGTTTAAACATGATGTTAATATTCATGATTCAATTCTAAATCTAAAGCTTGAGGACTCTTATTCATAATTACAGTTGCTACTCAGCAGAGTTTCCCCTAGTTGAAGTAAAAATATCTCCAGAGCACTGTGACTCTGAAAAGGTTGTTTGATTTGGCACTGTTGTCAATAGAACACAATTATGTGGAATATTGATTATATTAACAATGATTTTTCCGAAATGAAGGCAAAAATAATAAAATTCATGGAATGATGTGTGGATTACATATGTCTTATTACTCATCCAGTCATTAGCAACCCATCAGCAGAATGCCCACAAGTGCATAATGATAATTAAATTCAATCATCTTTGGTTTTTTGCCAGTTTTCAGCTATGTAGAAGTCAGAGTTCCACTCATCATTTTGGTTTTGTCCTTATAAAGGTATATTTATCAAGGTAAGTAGATATAATATCTTATGTAACAGTTTGTGTATCTTATAACTTTCAAGTATTTGTATATATGGAGATTTTTTGTCTTGCCCTGAGCCCCAGAGATTTAAAAGTGGGTTTGGTGGGGAATATAATCTCCTAAATTTTATGGTAATACTTAGTAAATTATTGTATAAATGTCTTAAAATGTATCACAATACTGAACAAGCACTGTACATCACATTTAGGTAAAGACCAAGAAAGGAAATCTGAACATAAAAATAATTGAATGCAGATTAAAATCTAAAGCTAAAGTATGGCTAAGAGCAGTTACGTTACAGCAAAGGTGTGTTAGTCACCTTTCTGTTAACTGTAACAAACACTTGAGACAAAGTTTGCTTGGGCTCATAATTGTAAAGATTCAGTCTGTGATTGGCTGGTCCCGTTGCTCTAGTTGAGGCAGTGCATCGTGGTGGGAGTGTGTGCCGAGCAGACCCTCCTGCCTCACAGCTGGGAAGCCAAAGGGGGGCCTGAGAAAGGGACTGGGGTTCCACTATCCCCTTCAGGAGCCCTCCCACCATGACCTAACTTCCTTCCACGAGGCTTCACCTCTTAAAAGGCCCATCATCTCCAAATAGCACCAGGCTGGGGACCAAGCCTTTAACACATGGCCTTAGGGGGCATCTAAGATCCAACCATAGCAGGGGGGACTATGACAAGTTAATTCCTATGGCATCCCATTGGCTGTCAAGTACGATCCTGTCCATCCTCATCATTCTGTTTGTCATTGCTACAAGTAACGTGAGGTCTAAAGGCCTACATGTTGCTTTTATTGCTAACTAGTGAAATTACAGAAGCGGACCTTGAAAATGCAAGTCTTCACAGTAAACAAGAGTTTGAAATCAATAAAGGACACATCCCCACTCTCCTGTAGCTAGAGGAAGATCTCTCAGCATGTGAAGCTTGTCATTAGGAATTAGTGAGGGGCTAAATGGACAATACAGCCCCAGAACATCGGTCTTGCTTTTTCAGTGCAATACAGAGAACCAGGAGGGTGTTCCTCACTGCTGCCAGTTGTTCTCGAATACGCCTCCCCTGTCACTGAAAGTACAGTGAGAACAAAGTATTCTCAAAAGACTCCAGATACTGTTGCCGTGTTCTGTGAAAATGGCCTTCAAAAGAAACTTAATTTTGATTTGTCTTGTTTGATACTCTATCTCCCTGATAGAATTGGTGTCTCTGTGTTTCTTTGTTTTTTGCCTTTGGTCTGTCCTGTAAGAGAAAACCCTGTGTTCTCTCTCCCAACATGCATGGGAAGAGTCCTGTGACTGCTGTATTTCTCCTTTTCACCAAGAAGTTGAGAGTGGTTTCATTTGGCAGGACAAGCATCTGCTGTCCTAGTCCTCAGGTCAACCTCCTCCAGGCTTTGCTCTTGGGCCCTTCTTCCAGGACTCTGCTGTCACCAGGCCCCCAGTGCTTCTCTGGGGCCTCTCAGGTTGTGCTGCCCACTCAGGCCCTGTGTCTATGACCACGACCCTACCTGCTCATCAGTAACTCATTCTCTTGCTGCAGCTGTGGGTCAAGAGTTGTTACCTGACCCTGGTCTTGGGAAACCCTGCTACCACCCCTGATGCTCCCTTCCTGGGAGCTTGGGAAGGTGGCCAGTATATCCCTGGGTCTGTCTCAGCCCCTGGAGGGAGCAGACACTTGAGCTGGTGGCTGAATTTTCCGTGCATGCCTGGTTGCACCCGTCCATGGAGTCATGAGTCTGCCTTGCCTGCTCACGGTGGTTGTCACCTCTGCAGGTGCATCGTCTGCCACCAGGGCCCACACCCCACAGACGAGGGCAAGGGGTGCCTTTGACCATACTGCAGTCAGCTTCCGTCAGTAAAAAGCAATCATTCAGCCCTGGGTGGACTCTGTCAGTCTGTTCAGAAGTCAGGTGATCTGATCTGATGAAGGTGTGCTCCGGAGAGAGTGGGCCTTAGGGGACAGCTATGCCCACGCCCTCCCCTCCCCACCAGAGGAGTTAGATCATCTGGATCTGACTGGTGCTGGCTGTGTGATCAGTCTTGGGCAAATCACTAGGCTTCATTTTTTCGCCTGGCAGAGGAGACTAAGCCTGCCTGGTTCTCTGGAGGATATGGACCTGTGCACCCGGCTGGGGGTGGGGCCCTGCCAACACCATTCCAGCACAGTTCAGGGCAGCCAGGTGCCAGTGTGGGTGCAGGGCACCCACCCCCGATTTAGCTGTCCCTCTTTTCTGGCCCTTGACTTTGAGGGCAGGTGCCGTATGTGTGTGTTGTTTTATTTAGTGCTGGGGATTGGACCAGAGGCGCGCTGCCACAGAGCTACACCCCAGCCCTTTCATTCCTGATTTTGAGTCAGGGTCTTGCTAAACTGCAGAAGCTGGCCTGCAACTTGAGATTCTCTTGCCTCAGCCTCCTGAGTTGCTGGGATCACAGGTGTGCACTGCTGCTGGCACCGTGTGTGTACGTGCCCCTCACATAGAAATCACTGCAAGTCTTGGAAGAAACCGTGCATTTAATTCTGATAAAACTTAAAGTGGCATCTACATTAACAAACATGCTTCTGAGTAAAAATATAACAGATACTATCTTCTCTTAAACAGTAATCCACATTTGCTTATTCCTAAACAATGCACATGCTGTGAATAACCTAGTGCCCAAGCCCTGAACGGATACCTGCTATCTTCAATATATGTATGGACTCCTGCATTTCACCTGAGTCCAGGTGCACCTTCTTAGTAAAAGCCACGCCCCTTAGAATATGTAAAGTTGACTTGAACCGCAGTAGCCTGAAGGATTAAATGGAAAACTTCACACTTGGGAGCCCTGGCTCCCATTCCTTCCCTAGTTCAAGGGGAAGTCCTAGAATCCCCCACAAGTTCCCTGGAACCCTAGCCATCAGGAGAGGGGATAAGGGAGGTTCCATATCCCAATCTGCAAAGGGGGCTCCCAGGGAGGCCAAGGAGTCTGGGGCTCTTCAGCAGCAGCTGTGAGCTTGTAGCAGGAGGCTGCCCTTCCCTGGCCAATTCCAGAGCAGGCCTCATGCTTTTTCCTTCAAGTTTTGTTCTCAAAACTAGTGGGGGTGACTACTCCAAACTGCTGGGGGCTCCCAGGAAAGGAGGGCTTTGCCTGAACCAGGAGTCGTGAAATTCCGGTCTAGAAGGAAATCGATCTGGAATTCCACCTGTGAGCCTCCTCTCTCCCTGAACAGTTCACTCCTACTCTTCGGGTTCTTGATAGCAGGGCCCAGACAGGGATACTTCCAAATGAAGGGGTGTCCTTTGTGAAGGATCTGGGCAGAAAGCATGGCTGAGCCACTAAACATTCCTTAATCCCACAAACTGCATCTGGAGAGCACTCGCTTGTACCCCTTCACCTGTTACTGATCAAACAACGAGGTAAACCATTTTCTTCCCGTTGATGTTTCTGGTCTTCAGGCCCAGGTACCGGTGGCTGTTCTTCTCCGGCTGCCCATACAACATGGTGGCGAGGAACTCAGACTCATCCTTGTGGCCAGTCTCAGGTCTCAGAAAGGTGAATGCAGCTCTTAGTTTGCGACACAGGTAGGTCATAGCTTCCACCTCCTCTGAAGGCTCCTCGTACACAGGCTGTTTCATCTCCTCATAGGCAGACAGGATCACAGCCTGAAATAAGTTGATCAAGATGCAGATCATCACCAGCATGAATGATGACAGGAACAGAACCCCAAGAACTCTGTTATTAGAAAATTCAGTGTCCTGAAAAGCAGAGACGCAATAAGAAAATATTGTCTGTGTGGCGTGGATCATGTTACTGTAGTTCCATTCGTGCTGACCGAAGACCAGGTAACCAAAAGCCATGTACACAAAGAAGTAAACAGATACCACGAAGGCCATGTGGCAGATGCCAGGAAGGGCAGCCTGGATGGCCCTCTGAGCCAGGCGCACATCATAGAAAAATCTGGAATACCTGAGGGTCTTCAGAATGGTCAGAAATAATAGGAAAGCCAGAATTATCCTCATGGTGTGATCGACTTGAGAAACAGCATGAAAGGGAATGAAGTCTGCAGGATTGGACAAGTAGAACTGAATCACGCCCGTGGCCAAGAAGTGCTTACTGATAAAGAGCGTAATCAGCAGGGTGAATATGCATTTTAAAGCAAAGTTGAGCAGATTATACACACTCTTCATGTAGGAGGTCCTTTCTTGCATGATTACGTAGCCCTCATCCACAATATAGGCTAGAAAAAAAATGAGAATGGCCACATACAAGTAGATCTCTGCTGATGTCTTCCTGTTGAAGTCAGCAAGACGGAAGGAGTGTGTGGATATGCTGGAGTTGATGACTCCCAGCTGTGAGACCTCAAACAGGATCGAAATGCTGCAGAAGAGGTTGGCGTCTGGGTTAAAAGTGGTCAGTTCCAGAATCACAGCCCATGTCTTCTCATCAAGCCATTTGCCTCCTTGGAGTTCTTTGAGCCTCAATGTGGAATTAAACTGCTGCTGTTCTGGAAAAAAGTAAAAAGCATACCCTCCAGATCCATAGGTATTTAGCAGCCCATAGGAATAATACACCCATTTCTTTTCTTGAGGCTTATAAGTAAAACCAGGGGTAGTGTTGGATGTGGCCCGCTTTCCAACTGAGTTCCAAAAGTTAGAGTAGTTTTTCGTGTCTTCTGGGTCAATGCCGTACTTGGGACGACAGTGAACCTCTCCGGAGATGCTGTTCTCCACAAAGTTTTCAGGGGGCAGGCACACTCTTTCCCCAGCTTTTGCTCGCACTTGCCTCATGAGTGGAAGGCCAAGGATCTTAGAAGAGCTGTCAAGAAGAAACGCTGGGTTCAGGCTATCGTGGAGCAAAGGCAGGAGCACGCTCTCAAGCCACCTGTAGATGTCTTGCAGCTTTGTCACCGCAGCGAGGTCCACAGAGAACCGGTCCCGAATGTACTGGTTGTAGTAGAAGCTGTCGGTGTGACGCAGCAGAGCGATAAGGAGCAGCAGGAGGGCCAGGAAGATAAAGTGGGTCAGAATGTAGCTCAGGAACAGGACGGCCCTTCTCCTGACCCTCTTCTTCCTCTTGAATATTCTGATCTCATCCTCGGTGAGAGGTTGGTACATCCTGGAGCCTTGCAGGTAGAGGATGTGCTCGTGGAGCGTCTGCATGTCCTCCGGACGCACCGTCAGCTCCCGCAGCCTGATCTCGATGTAGCCGTGCTTGGTCGACCATGAAAGGTTTTTGCAGTACTTTGGCTTATTTGTTTTGGTGCCTGACAAGAGTATGATCTTAACCGGCTGCACAAGAAAAACGGACTGACAGAATGAGCAAACAGATGCAAAGAGCCACTCGACGGACTTTTCGTAGCCATAAGTCAGCCCATAAAATATGATGAAGAACGACGAGACACTGCAGGTGGCAAACACCAAGAACCACGCGATGTAGACACACCAGGCAGGCAAGACGAGCTGGGGCTTTGTGTTAAGCTTCTGAGCATCCTCTTGGAAAGAGGACTCCCTAGGAGGAACATCTTGATTGTCTTCTCTATTTGTGTTACTGGCATTTCTATTTCTGTTACTGGCATTTGTGTTCGTCCTGTGGATCTTCGAGGCCTTGGTCTCTTCTTCCTTACTCTGCTGCTCTCCTTTAAAGGTGACCCGAAGAGAAGTCTTGGAAGGCTCAGGCTTTCCCTGTTTCTGGATGCTTGGGGTTCCTCTGGTGCTTGGGGTGCCCTTGGCACTTGGGGTTCCTCTGGCGCTTGGGGTTCCCCTGGTACTTGGGGTTTCTTTGGCGCTTGGGGTTCCTCTGGCGCTTGGGGTTCCCCTGGCGCTTGGGGTTCCCCTGGTACTTGGGGTTTCTTTGGCGCTTGGGGTTCCTTTGGCGCTTACCATTTCCCTGAGCCTTGCCTTTTCCTTGGCTTGCTCCTTGGACGTTTCATAAGCATGCCACTTGTCCAGACGCTCTTTCCAGTACCCACTTTCCTCTGATATGAAGGGATGCTTTCGAGGAGCCACCTCATCCAGACCCACTTGAGGTTTCTTCTGGGAGTAAGTGAAGAAAAAATTTATTAACAGATGAACAGGGATGGTAATTATGACGCTTTCAATCCCTATCATCATGGATCGGATGTAGCGTCCCTCTTTCGTTTGTTCTTTGACATTCAGATTGAAGAACATGATGTTACAGACGAGGGAGCTGAGCAACATGGCCAAGCAGCAAGACAGTCTTTGGAGCCTATTGAAGGACTTGGTGACGATATCCGTGAACACCGAGAACCACATGTGGTTCTTCCCTAGCCTACTGGTCATGTCTATCAGGAAGTAGTCCTCTCTTTTGAGAGGCTCATCTGGGTCGGTGACAGGAAATGTTTCTTCCAAAGTAGTGTCAATAGAAAGCCATTTCCTGCACATAAATAGCCAAATACGTCTACTAAACAGATTTTCCACTTTGATTCGACTTAAATACCAGTCCGGACATTTTCCCTCATTGTTGTGCCACACTCGAATGGAATGGATGTCCCCTAAGTCACTTTTTGTTGTAAGGAGAAAAGTGTTGATGCTCCCACGGTAGAGAGTTTTAAAATATGGATGGCTCAAACAATGCACATCACTGCTACTCTCTGTTCCCTTAAGTTGGATGAAGACATTGGCCCTGGTCCCAGACCTGCAACGACTCCCTGTGAAAATAGTGACCAGGTAGCACATGTTGTCGTAAGGATCGTTATCAGGCAGAATTATCACATGGTCCCGGAGAAACTGGTCCATCTCATCCCTGTGCAAGGCCCAGAAGGCTAGCACCGTGTAGATGATCATAATGAAGAGAACAGTGAAGAGGGTCACAGGGTTTTGACTGACGTTCCTGATGACCGTGAGCCGTAGATCCACAGGATTTGGAACCACAATCACCTTGGCTGTCACAAAGTGGGTGTGCAGGTTACGGTAGGCCAGCTTGAGTCTGCCCAGCTGCCGCCTGGTCCTCACTGTGCTCTTGCAGGAACAGTGCACTTTGTCCCAGGTCATCTTCTCACCCAGCATACAAGTGTCCTCCTTCCAGTCATTCTGGATCCCATACATGTCCATGCAGTGCACAGTGAAGAGAGAGATCCTCACTAGCTTGTCACTGGGCTCCAGGACAAAATGGGGTCCCTGCAGAACCATGGATACCGTGCCCTTGGGTGAGTGGCTGCGCTGAGCTATGACTTGCAGCAGGGACGATGGCAGGCAGATCACTCGGACCTGCCTCACTGGGCAGGCTGGGTTAGGCAGGTCACTCCAGCTGTGGTCTACAACTGGAGGGATGTCATGAGGCACAAGAAAGACCGCAACCACATCAGTGGGGGCAACCTGACCGCCTGCGTACACAAACACCTTGAACAACACGGTCACTTCTGTCACGATGTGAACCAGCACCTCGCTGACGTTTCTGATGTCTACTTCAAATTCAAACGCCCCAGTTGTTTTCTTCAAGGACCCCTCACGCTCCTTGCTGGGTCCCACCATGAGATCAAAGTTTGCAAAGGTCAAGTTTTTTCTGACGAGGAACACATCTGCTACATCAGGTGTGATCTCTATCACACGCCCCTTGTCTGTGGCTCCTGTCATTCTGAACCCAACCACCTCTGCAGAAAGGTTTTCTGGATAAAGTAACCAGGGAAAGGGGTCATCTGTGAACTCATAAAACATCAAAGAAACCAGAGCTTTTGCAGGAAGATCAGGAACCCTGCTTGTATTCAGCGTGGCACGGAAGCAATTTCGGCAGCTTTTCTCATTTCTGAAGGCCTGGGAAACATCCCACTTTTCCACCCTCTCCACGTACATGTTCAGTTTGGGAGTCCTCAGCACAGTGGTCTCGTTGCCCGGCACTTTGCAAGCCAGTATTGTCTCTGACAGAGCTTCGACTATTTTGAAAGGATCCTCTTTGGAAGGATCCTCTTCGTGAGTGGTCAGCATGAGGATATTGGACAGGCTCATCAGTATCCCAGTGCTTATGATATCGATCTGCTCAGAACGGAAGTGCTTTTCTCTTTGCCCATACTCTTGCAGGGCTTGGTTTGCTTGCCACAGCCTCTCTGTGGCCCTTTTCTGAGCTTTCTGGGTGAGTTCAGAGTGTTTCTGAGTTAATTTGGTGATGACCATCACGACCTGGCCAATTTCTTCCAAAGTGTTTTCCGGGAGCTGGGAAGACTGCCCGACAAGGTCTTCCCGGAGAGCATTTTTAGTGCGCTGGAGTGCTAGTTCAGTTTTCAAGTTATTCAAGACAGAAGCCACCACATACATTAAGCAACCTGCAGGTAACAAGTCCTTCTTTTGAAGCAAAGTGATCAGCAAAGAAGTGGATCCTGTGCAGAGCTGGAGCAAGTGATCCAACACGATGCTTGAAGAATTCTTCTCAGTAGGTTCCAGTACGGTGGCATAAAAGGTCACCTGAGAAAAGGCTCCTAGGGAGTCATAAACCTGAGCGTAAAACTTCAAGGCATAACGGTTTGCTGGTGTCCCAGCAGGAAGAAAGGAAGGGGGTGCTGTGGACTCTGTCCCCAGATACAGGGTGGTCCCTAAGGTGTTCTCTTTCACTGAATTGATCTGTCCCATACTTTCAGCATCAGAAATGATTATTTTATATGTAAGAGGAATGTCTTTATCCTTAAAATCACTACACTGGATAACAAATTGAGTGAACACTGCAATTCCTCTAGCTGGATTAACTTGGCATTCCCCAATTTGAGGGCCATAATTAATGGTAAAGCCATGTTTGAACACCAAGGTCATGCCCTTCCAACTTGTTAGAGAGACGGAAACCCAAAACTGATCTTCTGAGAAATGAGCAAAGGCAAAAGCTTTTACCATCAAATAAGCACCGTTCCTCCCTGTTACAGTTTGTCCCGTCCAGTCAAATAGCACCTCATCACCTGCTGAGGACAAAATTGACCAGCTATAGAAATCCCTGCTGACACAGTCTGTGCACTTTACAAACACAGAAAATCGATCTGATACAGCTAAACTGCTGCCACAATTTTCAATACATGAGATGTGTGCATTAGGTGGCTGTCCTGGGAGCACATACACCCTTTTATCAGAAAATGCTGATTTGGAAACCTTCTTTACCACTATTCTGAAATAATACGCTCTATCCCCTTTAAGTGTTCCTGGGGCAAGCCTGAGTATAGGGCCTGAAGCCTGTGGCCAGTTCAGATTAATCTGCTCTGGGTGACAGATTTCCTTACTTGTCACTGTTATTTGATCTCCCTGGTAGTTGCCTGCATTTGTGGTACAGTACCAAGAAAAAAGGAGACCCTCTGTGGGATTGTCCGCTTCTGGGTCAGCAGACTTGCTTCCATCCAGAACTAGCTCATCTGCGAAATTCACTGTTATATCCGCATTTCCAAGAAGAACGGCCGTCAGTGGGCGTTTAATAAACTGGACGTAGACGGAATCTGACCTGCTGTCGGATGTTCCCCATTTGGTCATGGTCAGGCTGAAACGAAACACGTACACTCCCCACTGCAGAGTAAACTTGGGGATGCGAAAAAGGGGCATGTCTGTCTGTAGCTGAACGGGCAGAGGACGGGACCAGTCGGGCGCTTCATTTAGAGAGCTCACGGGAAAGATCTCCCACTTGTAGACGAGGCGCGGGGTCGGGCAATCAATGTCCGCGGTGCCGTTGATGGAGTTGTCCTTGTTCCTGCTGAAGACCACGGGATCCTCGTCCCTGTTGATGCGCAGGTCATTGATGTCGCAGGATATCATCTGAC
>JAJEJO010002626.1:18899-33292 GCA_020662805.1 Glaucomys volans
GAGGGCGCCCGACGGCCAGGCCGACGCCCCGCCGGGGCCCGCGGGCGGCGGGAGGTGGCCCAGGCCCAGGCCCAGGCCCAGGAGCAGGAGCGCGGGCCCAGGCCGCATGGCGCCCGCCGCGGAAGCTGCGAGGGCCGCCGGGCGCCGACCGGCCCAACGGCCGGTGGGCGCGGGGGCAGCAGCAGCCGCGAGAGCAGCTGGGACAGCGGGGCTCGGGCAGCAGAGGTCGCGGGGAAGGTACTTGAGGGTGCGGCAGGGACACAGCGAGTCTCAGGACCAGGAAGGTTCTTGGAGAAGCTGGGGCATGGGAGGTAACAGGGACAGCTGGGTCTCAGAATCAGGGAGGTACACAGAGCAGCTGGGACACTGGAGATCACAGGGGCGGTGTGGTCTCAAGGGAAGTGGAGTCTCCGAGTGGACCACTGGGGACTCCAGAAAAGTGGGGACAAGGAAGATCATAAGGGCTGCTGGGTCTCAGGAACAGCGGTGGGGCGGGCATTTGCCCACCTCTGTTGGCACGAGTGTGCCAGCGCCAGGAACCGGGGTTGCTAAGTGAGGTTGATCGCAGCGGGTTTACTTGTGAAGGGACAAGGGATGTGTCTGAAGAAGGGGCCAAGGAGTCCCAGAGAGAACTGAACGGGCTCAGGGCCAGCCTGGTTCTCGGCTTACTTGATGGAAAAGAATCTCAGCACACATCAGAGGTATAGAGGTTTATTTAGGACAGTGAATACGCATCTGGGGAAGATGGGGACACTTCAAGGAGAAGCGGACATTTTGAAGCTGACGCTTCTTTTAGAGGAGACTTGGTGAGGGGTTGGGTGTGGGCAGGTGTGTAGGAATGACGTCAGTGACCTGGAGACAGGCTCTGGTGATCTGGCCAATCTCAGAATGCTCCGGTAGATGTGCTTTTCATGATCTGATCAATAGATGGCACTAGGAAGTCTCCTAAATTATAGCATTTCAAGATAATGTATCCCTTTTTGCTTATCTACTTATTGGGGTTAATAGTGCACCGGTGGATGTACAGATTTTCCAGGAATTTGGGAGTAACTGGCCTGGGGGAGAGACAGGTATAGGGAGTAAAATGAGCGTTGACAGAGGATGGGAGAGCAGTGACTGAGATTGGGGGCCTCCGATGACCTCGTGGCTGTGGCATGCCTGGTGACTGGGAATGCTTCTGTGCAAGGGCACAGGGTGCTTTAGCTGCTGTGGCAAGGTGTTGCTCCCTGCCGAGCAACAAGGTTCGGTGTATCTCCTCAGGACCCGCCAGAGGAGAATACGGGGTCGAGCAGGATGATGAGTGTCGGCGGCCAAGGAACCACACCAGAGCCGGGAGGTCTGTCAAAGCAGGATCTCTCGTTTATTAAAGGAAGTTACACGGCTTTTATGTAGGGTGAGGATGCAGTGAGATCCAATCAGATTGAGGGTCTGCAAGGCATGGGGTGTGCACGCAGACAAGAGTCTCATAGGACTATAGGGCAAGCACAAGCTGATCACGTTCGCGGAACTACTACTAGCCAATCCTAGGCAGTGAGTCAGACAGCGTCACGTAAGGGAAGGAGGTTGCCACGAGGGCGCTGTCACCATTGCTGTCACCATTATAGGGTGTGTCCCCCATAGCAAGGCCCTGCATGAGGCTCTGTGTAAGAGTCTTAACATCTCTGACCTTGATCTCAGGCACCCAACTCCTGCGAATGAAGGAATTCTTATGCTAGAAACCACAATGTTTCACCAGCTCTGCTTCTCCTGTTCTTGCCCACTTTACAGTAACTTTTAACAATGGACTTCCTTTTTCTTTTTTATTTTTGCCTGGGGATTCAACTCAGGGCCTCACATATGCTAGGCAAGTGCTTTACCACGGAGCCACACCCCAGCCCCTGGACTTTCTTGAGTGCTACACAAAACTCCTCACACTGCACTTTGCAACTGTGGGTTGCAACTGTGAAAAAGCCACACAGACGTCCTCGTTTCTGTAACTCTCCTGCATACAAAGAATAATGGCTGCATAGTCTTCAACCTGATAATGAGACATATAAGTAAAGACTGCTGGTGTGACTCTTAGACCTGCATCTCCATCAGAGAGCAGAGCTCCGCCTGAGCCCAGCTTCATCTTCAAAATCTGTGTTTGTGAATCGCGTTTTTCAGTCCCTCTTCACCCCTCCCCAGAACCGAGTTTGGCTGTGCTGGCTGTGGCAGTAACAGGCCTGGAAACATGTGGAGCTTCTGGATTAAAATCTTATTTCCTTATCCTTCCTTCATGTCTTCTTCATACCCATTTCTTATTCCTTCTATCCTACCTCATACTGACTCACCAAGAAGGCTCCTTAGCAAAAATCCCACTCTCTGGGAAAACCAGTTCCCAAATATTGGAAGTCAAGAGGGACTGTGAGCTCCTGAGGACACAGGGGGTCTGGCTTCGGATGTACTTCCTCTGCTTCTCCTAGTGTCCCTGAGACACACCAAGGAAAGACGGTGTGAAGACTGGAAGGTTGCCATCTGTACACCAGGAGGGGGCTCCCCAAGAACTTGTGCCATCACCCTGATCTTGGATTTCTCTCCAGAAGATGAGAAACAAGTGTTTAAGCCACCCAGTGAGTGACATTCTGTAATAGCAGCTCGAGTTGACCAAGATTAGGGGAAATGTCAAGGCTAGGGTCTCAGATTGGCGTTTCAGAGACCACATTGGGAAGAGGCCCTTTGGAGAAGCCCACAGGCCATGGATCCTTCAGGATTGATAGGTCATGCCAAGGCAGAGCTGGGAGGAGCTGTGGGGGGCTCGGGGAGCACAGGAAGGTGAGGAGAGGGCTTCCAGAAGGGAGATGGATTGAGTCATGGGAGGGGAAGTGGGTGAAGATGTTGCTGGACTTGGGAATGGTCTTTGGTGCCCTGGACAAGAGCTGTGTCAGTGGTGCTTGGTGGGGAGAGAGCAAAAGTTTGAGTTGGGTAGGTTGAGGGAGAACAGGAGGGAACAAGGAAGTGGAGGCCATCACATACACCTCTTTGGGTTAGTGCAGAGACCTGGTGGAGCCAAGGTGGGGGCAATACCTGCGGGGAGTGGGAGAGATGAAGGACTTTTTTTAATGGGGATGGATCCTAGGGGCACTATACCACTGAGCTATAATCCCAGCCCTTTTTGTTTTGAATGTCTCACTAAATTGCCTAGGGCCTTGCTGAATTCTGAGGCTAGCTCTGAACTTGCAATCCTCCTGCCTCAACCTCCAGAGCCACTGGGATTACAGGTATGGCCACCAAACGCCAACATGAAGGTCATTTTAACTGGTTGTAAACTAAGATGTACAAAAAGATAAAGAAACCGAAGACCACCCAAGTGTGCCCACATCCCAGCCAAAGAAACAGTGCCAGTGCTGCTAAAAGCCTCAACATACCTTCTACGAGAGAATCCCGCCCCCTCTGGGTAATGGTTAACCCAGGCCAGTGCTTCTCACTCACGCGTTTCCTTATTGTTTCATCCCACAGGGATAGATCATGGAGCAACCCGTCAATCCCAGGCCACTGAACTTCCTGCAGCACCATCATACTGCACACGTTCGAGGAACTGGGTCCGTGAGAATCACTTGTGTTGACTTCAGTAGCTTATTTACCATTTTCACAGCCTGGGAGCTTTCTACTGAGGCAGTATGTTACAGTCTAATGACGAATGGCAGCCAGAGTTGGCTTCTATGCTCTTCTATTACAATAATATAGCTAGCCATCCCCAGACATGTGCCCTCTCAAATGTAGTTAGCATGTTGGCTAAGCAGAAAGCCAATTTTAAGAAAAAATAATTTAGATCTCCTCTCCCTACCCCAGTTCATTAGGTCTCACTGCAGGAGGCCAGTGCTTTCCCATCCCTTGGATGAAAAGCACTATGCTTACCATTGGTTTAAAAGAAAAGTGATTTTTCAGTAATTAACATATCCAGGTCCATGATTAGGCCTGACTTCACTTTACATTAACTTCCCCGCCCGAGCTCTGGTCTTCTTCTCCCAAGGTCACCTCTCACCCCCAAGGTAGAGTTGAAAGGGGAAGAGAGACAGGGCAGAGAAGGGCCCAGTTGGTGGCACCTGTGTGGCTGATGGCATCGAAGCTGACTTCTCGGAGGATGCAATGAACTCTTCTGAGGGTCTCTTACAAAGTGGTGTTATAGCAACAGAAAACAGATTAAAATGTTGTGTTCCCAGGGAGATTCTCCAGCGTGATCAGGAGAGTCAGCCCCACCCCAATCCCAAATCCCCTCCCTATACCCCCACCCTAATCCCTTCCTGCACCCTATAAATGCTGGCAACAAAAGAATTAATGCACGATTTTCCCGGCACACCGCTTTTAGGTATAAGGGCAATTGTCGCTGGCCAGCTAAAATAAAGGCTTCTTTTGGTTTATGTGATCAGCTTGGATGATTTTATTTTCTTTGGGTACAACAAAACAAGAACCAACATTTTTTAAAGACAGGATCTGACCCAGCACTGGCACTACTTAACTCCTGCAGCCTGGGAGGAAGGCAGGGAGGGGTTAGATTAACACTGACAGCGCCCCCTGCTTGGGAGCAGGTTGATGGCAGAGCTCCGCTGCGACTGGCCTGAGGGGCAAGCGATGTGGCAAGAGAGGACACTATTTCTCCTACAAGTATCTGAGAAGGGAGGTTGGGGCAACCCACGGGCAGGCAAAGCAGAAAATCGAGTCCATGATGTTGTGGGGCGAAACTTAAGAACAGACTGATCACCACTGGGAAGTCCAAATTTGAGAGTCTTTATTAGCCTGCCGGCTGACTGTCTCACACAGTGCCCCAAAAATGACTATTGGGAGAACATTCCCGACCACAGGGGTGCAGGGGTTTTTATATCATAAGTCAGTACATCAATCGTAAGTGTCTGTTGCTATGATTCAAAATTACAAACTAACATCATGGGATCTGAAATCATTCACAGAGGGGGAAGTGGGTCAAAATGACCTTACTTAGGTACAAACTAAAGAATGGTTACTAACATCTAGACAATTGCTGTTGACATCACCGTTAACATGGTACATTGTTTAGGAAAATAGGAACCACAAAGAGAACAATTTTTCATTATACAAAAATTGCCAACAATTGTGGCTGGAGGATCCAAGATGGCAGACTAGAGGGAGGCTGTGTTCCTTGTCGCTCTGTAACTCAGGATTCAAACAGAGGAAAATCTGTTTCTCCATGAAGCAGTCTTTCCTCCTCATTGATCTCCTGCTGTTTACCACATCTGTCTACTGCGATCACCCGCAGTCTACCAGCGAAACACAGTTGAGTGCAGATTGCTCACTGACCACCGCCTATCATCCGTCACTTGCCTGTTTGCCTGCCTCTGGCCTGCCCATCACCTGCCTCTCACCTACCCATCGCCCACCAACCGAGGTCCATCTGCCGATCGTCCTCCAGTAAACTGCAGAGCCTGCAGACCTTCAGTGGATCACCAGCTGCCTGCTGTTGCCTGGAAGTCCACCATCACAGTGCCCGCAGGTTTGGTTATACATGGCTGCCACCATTTGGGGGAAAAAAAAGCCAGGAGTTGCAGGACCCCGGCCATACTGACAGCACCCCGCCTCCAGGACCCCCGGCTTGACTGACAGCACACCACCTCCAGGGGCCCAGCCTGACCGACTGCACCCCCTACAGACTCGGTGCCCACACCCTGTGCTGCATCTCTGCATTTGCCAACACATCTGCAAGCCAGTGCAGCCATCTTGGATTATCCGCGAAGGGGAAACTGTCATTAGGTGGGGCAAATTCCATCCTGCGGCCCTCTGGAGACTGGAAGCTCATTGTCAGGTACCTCTCATGCCTCAGGCTACTAAAGACTGGGAGGTTTGAATAGTATATGATGGTTGTGGTGTAGTTTTTTTTTTCCTTTGTGATAACTTTTAAATTTTTATTTCTTTACTTTTCTTGCTCTCTACTTTCCTTTGGTCTACCTGTTTCAAGGATTTCTGTTGCTTTTTTTTTCCCCCTGTGGATTGCTTTTTTTCACTTTTCTCATGCTAACAACCAACTTCTTTTGACTACAGTTTCACTCCTCCTATGATCTAGAACTTCTTCATACTCTTTTCTTACACTGTTAACACTTACAGCCTACACCCCTCCCCGTCCTCTTTGTCCTCCATTAGAAACTGCAGTCCTCATTGCAAATCTGTTTGTTATACTGTAGATAATAATTGAACTCATCCTCTGTTTATTATGACAATATCGTAACAATATTGTAACAAAAAGACTATTATAACAATAGTCTTCATAGGGGCTATTTGGTTTACAGCTGCATATTATCTGTACTGGGTGTCACTAATATTGATTCCCCTCTTAAAGAAGAGGTTTCAGAAAACTATAGGGTCACTATAAGCCTATAGGGCAGAAACTATAATACCCTAAATCTGCATTGCTAGAGGGGAAGATACATGAACAACATGGAAAAACAAGGGAGGAAAGTGTTCCAAACAAACCAAGATTCTACACTAATAGAATTCAATGATAGGGCTAGGGATATAGCTCAGTTGGTAGAGTGCCTGCCTCACAAGCACAAAGCCCTGGGTTCAAGCCCCAGCACTGCCAAAAACAAACAAACAAACAAACAAAAACCCAAAAAACTAAGAATCCAATGACAGCATGGTAGAAGAAATGCCAGAAAAGGAGTTCGGAATATACATGATTAAAATAATCAGAGAAGCAAATGATCAATTAAGAGAGCAAATGTAGGCAATGAATGATCATTCCAATAAGCAGCTCGAAGAGCAACTACAGGAAACAAAAGATCACCTCAACAAAGAGATAGAGATTCTGAAAAAGAACCAAACAGAAATCCTTGAAATGAAGGAAACAATAAACCAAATTAAACACTCGATGGAAAGCATCACCAACAGACTAGATCACTTAGAAGACAGAACCTCAGACAATGAAGACAAAATATTGAATCTTGAAAATAAAGTTGCCCAAACAGAGAAGATGGTAAGAAATCATGAATGGAACCTACAAGAACTATGGGATATCATGAAAAGACCAAATTTAAGAATTATCAGGATTGAGGAAGGCACAGAGATACAAACCAAAGGAATGAACAACCTATTCAATGAAATAATATCAGAAAATTTCCCAAACCTGAAGAATGAAATGGAAATTCAACTACGGGTGGCTTACAGAACACCAAATGCACAAAATTACAGCAGATCCACACCAAGACACATTACAATGAAAATAGGATTTTAAAGGCTGTGAGAGAAAAGAAACAGATTACATAGAGGGGAAAACCACTATGGATATCAGCAGATTTCTCAGCCCAGACCTGAAAAGCTAGAAGGGCCAGGAACAATATATTTCAAGCTCTGAAAGAACATGGTTGCCAACCAAGAATCCCATATCCAGCAAAGCTAACCTTCAGCTTTGAAGATGAAATAAAATCCTTCCATGACAAACAAAAGTTAAAGGAATTTACACATAGAAAGCCTGTACTAGAGAACATCCTCAGCAAGATATTCCATGAGGAAGAAACGAACAACAACAATGTAAGTCATCAAAGGGAGGAACTATCCTAAAAGAAAAGTCAATTAAAGGAGAAATCAAGTCAAGTTAAAAACCAAATCTAAGCCAAAATGACTGGGAATACAAATCATATCTCAATAATAACCCTGAATGGTAACGGCCTAAACTCATCAATCAAAAGACATAGACTGGCAGACTGGATTAAAAAGAAAGATCCAACAATATGTTGCCTTCAAGAGACTGATCTCATAGAAAAGGACATCCACAGACTAAAGATGAAAGGATGGGAAACAACCTACCACGCACATGGACTCAGTAAAAAAGCCGGGGTTTCCTTCCTTATATCAGATAAAGTGGACTGACTTCAAGCCGACATTAGTCAGAAGGGATAAAGAAGGACATTACATACTGCTTAAGAGAACCATAAATCAGGAAGACATAACGATCATAAATATTTATGCCCCAAACAATGGCCCATCCATGTACATCAAACAAATCCTTCTCAATTACAGGAATCAAATAGACCACAACACAATATAATTCTGGGTGACTTTAACACACCACTGTCACCACTGGACAGATCTTCCAAACAAAAACTAAACAAAGAAACCATAGAACTCAATAACACAATCAATAACTTAGACTTAACGACCCATATAGAATATTCCATCCATCAATGAGTGAATGCACTTTCTTCTCAGCAGCACATGGCTCCTTCTCTAAAATAGACCATATGTTATGCCACAAAGCAGCCCTTAGTAAATGCAAAAAAGTAGAGATACTACCTTGTATTCTATCAGATCATAATGGAATGAAATTAGAAATCAACGACAAAATAAACAAAAACTACTCCAACATCTGGAGACTAAATAATATGCTATTGAATGAAGCATGGATAACAGAAAACATCAGGGAGGAAATAAAAAATTCTTAGAGGCAAATGAGAATGATGATACAACATATCAAAATCTCTGGGACACTATGAAAGCAGTACTAAGAGGAAAATTCATTGCATTGAGCACATTCAAGAAAAGAATAAAAAGTCAACAACTCAGCGACCTAACCTTCCATCTCAAAGCCCTAGAAAAAAGAACAGAACGACACCAAAAGTATTAGAAGATAGGAAATAATTAAACTCAGAGCTGAAATCAATGAAATTGAAACAAAAGAAACAATTCAAAAAATTGACAAAACAAAAAGTTGATTCTTTGAAAAACTAAACAAAATAGATAAACCCTTAGCCACACTAACAAAGAGGAGAGAGAAAACTCAAATTACTAAAATTCATGATGAAAAAGGAAATATCACAACAGACACTATTGAAATACAAAACATAATTAGAAGCTACTTTGAAAACCTGTACTCCAATAAAATAAAAGAACCTTGAAGACATCGACAAATTTCTAGAGACATGATCCTCCCAAACTGAACCAGGAGGACATACACAATTTAAACAGATCAATTTCAAGCAATGAAATAGAAGAAGTCATCAAAAGCCTACCAACCAAGAAAAGCCTGGGACCAGATGGATTCTCAGCTGAGTTCTACAAGACCTTCAAAGAAGAGCTTATACCAATACTCCTGAAAGTATTTCATAAAATAGAAAAGGAGGGAACCCTTCCAAATTCATTCTATGAAGCTAGTATCACTCTGATACCAAAATCAGACAAAGACACATCTAGAAAAGAAAACTTTAGGCCAATATCTCTGATGAATACAGATGCTAAAATTCTTAACAAAATTCTGACAAATCGCTTACAAAAACATATTAGGAAGATAGTGCAACCCGATCAAAGTGGGGTTTATCCCAGGGATGCAGGGTTGGTTCAATATCCGGAAATCAATAAATGTAATTCATCACATCAATAGTTAATAACATCAAATGTTAAGAATCAGACGATTATTTCGATAGATGCTGAGAAAGCATTTGACAAAATACAACACCCCTTCATGCTCAAAACACTAGAAAATACAAGGATGGTAGGAACATACCTCAACATTGTAAAGGCTATTTATGCTAAGCCCATGGCCAACATCATTCTTTCTTTTTTTTTTTTTTGGTATTGAGGATTGAACCCAGGGGCACTTCACCACTGAGCCACATCCCCAGCCCTATTTTGTATTTTATTTAAAGACAGGGTCTCACTGAGTTGCTTAGGGCCTCTCTAAGTTGCTGAGGCTGGCTTTGAACTCATGATCCTCCGGCCTCAGCCTCCCAAGTGCTGGGATTACAGGCGTGCGCCACCGCTCCCGGCCCAACATCAATCTTAATGGAGAAAAACTGAAAGCATTCCCTTTGAAAACTGGAACAAGACAGGGATGCGCACTGTCACCACTTCTATTCAACATTGTGCTGGAAATGCTAGTCAGAGCAATTAGACAGGCCACAGAAATTAAAGGTATACGAATAGGAAAAGAAGAACTCAAGCTGTCACTATTTGCTGATAACATGATCCTATATTTAGAGGATCCAAAAAACTTCACCAGGAAACTTTTAGACCTAATTAGTGAATTTAGCAAAATAGCAGGATATAAAATAAACATACATAAATCAAATGCATTTATCTACATAAATGATGAATCATCTGAAAGTGAATTGAGGAAAACAACTCTGTTCAAAATAGCCTCAAATAAAATAAAATACTTGGGAATCAATCTAACAAAAGAGGTGAAAAACCTCTATAACAAAAACTACAAACGTTAAAGAAAGAAATTGAGGAAGACCTTAGAAGATGGAAAGATCTTCCATGTTCTTGGATAGGCAGAATTAATATAATCAAAATGGCCATACTTCCAAAGGTGTTGTACAAATTAAATGCAATTCCAATAAAAATTCCTATGACATTCCTCACAGAAATAGAAAAAGCAATCATGAAATTCATCTGGAAGAATAAAAGACCCAGAATAGCCAAAACAATCCTGGGCAGGAAGAATGACACAGGAGGTATCACAATACCAGACCTTAAACTCTACTATAGAGCAATAGTTACAAAAACAGCATGGTATTGGCACCAAGATAGACAGGTAGACCAATGGTACAGAATAGAAGACACAGAGACAAATCCACATAAGTACAGTTATCTCATACTAGACAAAGGTGGAGAATAGATAGCCTCTTCAACAAATGGTGCTGGGAAAACTGGAAATCCACATGCAGCAAAATGAAATTAAACCCCTATCTCTGACTCTGTACAAAACTCAACTCAAAATGGATCAAGGATCTAGGAATTAGACCTGAGACTCTTTGCCAAATAGAAGAAATAGTAGGCCTGAATCTTCTTCATGTTGGCTTAGAACCAGACTTTCTCAACATGACCACCAGAGCGCAAGAAATAAAAGGAAGAATCAATAAATGGGACGGATTCAAACTAAAAAGCTTTTTCTCAGCAAAAGAAACAATCAATAATGTGAAAAGAGAGCCTACAGAGTGGGAAAAAATCTTTTCCACACATACTTCAGACAGAGCACTGGTCTCCAAAATTTATAAAGAACTTACAAAACTTTACACCAAAAATGTAGAGAACCCAATCAACAAATGGGCTAAGGAACTGGGAAGACACTTCACAGAAGATGATATACAGGTGATCAACAAATATATGAAAAAGTGCTCATCATCTCTAGTAATTAGAGAAAGGCAAATTAAAATCACCCTAAGATTTCATCTAACTCCAATTAGAATGACTATTATCAGGAATACAAGCAATAATAAGTGTTGGCGAGGATGTGGGGAAAAAGGCACAGTTGTACATTGCTGGTGGAGTTGCAAATTGGTGCAGCCACTCTGGAAAGAAGTATGGAGATTCCTCAAAAAGCTTGGAATGGACCCACCATTTGACCCAGCTATCCCAGTCCTCGGTTTATACACAAAAGTCTTAAAATCAGCAAAGTATAGGGATGCAGCCACATCTATGTTCATAGCTGCTCAATTCACAGTAGCCAGATTGTGAAACCAACCTAGATGCCCTTCAATTGAAGAATGGATAAAGAAACTGTGGTATATATATATATACAATGGAATATTAGCCATAAAGAAGAATAAAATTATGGCATTTGCTGGAGCATATCATGCTAGGTGAAATAAGCCAAACCCAAAAAACCAAAGGCCAAATGTTTTCTCTGATCAGTGGATGCTGATACATAATGGGGGGTGTTATGGGGGGATAAGAAAAGAATGGAGGAAGTATGGATGGTGTAGAGGAAAATGGGATGGGAGGGGTTGGGGGAAGGGAAAATAGTAGACTGAGATGTACAGTATTACCCTGTGTATATGTAAGATTATATGAATGGTGTGAAAGAAAAGATATATTCCCTGCTGTATAATTCTATCAAAATGGGTTCTACCGTCATGTATAATTAAAAAGAACCAATAAAAAAGAAAGTACAATTGTGAAATTTTCCAGTCATCAAACGATTTACCCTCTAAACTGTACCTCAAGATATTTACCTATCTACCTACCAATATGATTACCAGAAGTTCTTCCCACTACGGTTTTGTTTCATTTTTCTGTCTGCCCTAAGGTACACTGAGCACCATGAGAATAGCTTATTAATTTTCTTTAGCAACTTCAGACTTTCTGTCCATTGCATTGCTAAAATATTTATCCATGGGGTAGCAGTAGGATGAATTTCAAATATAAGATCCTTTTGATGAACTAACCATTTATTTCAGAAGCTAGCACTCAGGGCTGGTGTGTAGCTCATTGATAGAACTTGTATTTTGCACCTGCAAGGCCCTGAGTTCAATCCCTTGCACCCCCTCAAAAACATTGAACTCTACACCTTGTTACTCTGCTCAGGAAACCTGCAGACCTATGTAGTAGATTTCTAATGCCTCTAGGACCAGAGATACTGCTGAGTAACTATTACAATTCAAAAGGGTAGAATCACAGTTTTCGTGTAAGAAGTTTTTATGTTGTGCTCTGGAATTTGAATTCACACTTACAATTTTCTTTGGTATTTATGACAACTCAGCTTGTGGACATGAACAGGGAGATTAGGTTATACTTCTCTAGGTCACCTACCTTGATTGAATATGGAATGACAGTTCCTAAACTAGGCAGTAAGTGATTAAATAATTTTTCTACAATTAAATGTCTCTATTTTAAAAATCAAGCACTACATTTTGATTCAGAGCAGTGACCTAATGGATAATATTTGCTTCCCATTACTCAGCCAGTGGTTGTAACAAATGGCCACCTCTCACACATTCATGTGGGATCTGACACACAGCCACACTGTCTCTCTTCTCAGAGTTTCTCAATCTTCAATTTTTCCTGAAGAAAGCTAAACAAAAGATGGGCTTGTTGCTAGGCTGGTGGCCCATGCCTGTAAGACCATCAGTGGCACACAACTGTAACCCCGAGGGCTTTGGAGGTCGAGGAAGGAAGATGGCAAATTTCAGGCCAGCCTCTGCAATTTAGCCAGACTCTGTCTCAAAATCAAAAACAAAAACAAGGCAGAGGGGGGTGAGAATGGCTGGGAATGTAGCAAAAATGACCATGCTGAAAGATAGGATCCTGAAATAAAACACAGGAAATTTCAGAACTTGTCTACAACATAGATTAAAAGGAGTCACTACTGGTTTGGATCAAAGTTAAGCCCTGCTTGTTTTTTTTTTGTTTGTTTGTTTTTGTTTTTTGTGTTTTGGAACCAGGGATTGAACTCAGGGACACTCGGCCACTGAGCCACATCCCCAGCCCTATTTTGTATTTTATTTAGAGACAGGGTCTCACTGAGTTGCTTAGGGCCTCGCTAAGTTGCTGAGGCTGGCTTTGAACTCTCGAACCTCCTGACTCAGCCTCCCAAGTCACTTGGATTACAGGCGTGCGCCACCACGCCCGGCTGCCCTGCTTGTTTTTAAATAAGCATCTCAGTTTGTCATGTTACTTGTTTTTATTGGCATATAAATTTTTAATTATTTTAATCATCCTGTATTTCCTTTGGCTTTCTCAGTCCAAGTTCTTAGATTTTTGCATCCTATCCTATTCTGCCTGAAATTTCAGTGGTGAACCACTTTAGAAAAATCTACAGTTGGAAAGAGAAAGAATATTTCCATTTATGCCTGAGCCCTAAAACAATACAAAAGAGCAATGCTAATCAGTCATAGTATTCTTTCTCATGTTTGACTATATTCTTTTTGCAAAGTGGCAAATTCCCATGGTGGGAGCCAGTCAATAATTTTCTCCTGACACAGAGGGTATAAGTGGCAAACAGACATTGTTCAAATGTATTTTGAAGACAAGTAAATATATCAACAGAACAGAAAATGACCATTTCTCCCATCAAAGGAAAGTCTGGTCCGTCCCTCAGTACTAGCTTTGTATCTTTTTTTTTTTTTTTTTTTTAATGGTACTGGGGATCGAACCCAGGGCCTTGTGCTTGCAAGGCAAGCGGTCTACCAGCAGAGCTATATCCCCAGCCCCAGCTTTGTATCTTTCTTTGGAACATTAAATCTCAAAGCCAAGACATCTTCATCTGTGGAAGAAAGTATTTGGAACTTTTCTCCTTTAAAAATTCCCTAATAACTTGACTGGGAAGGAAGTGGTCTGATATTATCCATACTGGGAACCAGGGATTTCCTAACTTCTTGCTGTATCCTTCAGTCCACATCATCAAACAGTTGCAAAAGGTTTTGAGTTTTCAAAATAGGTCATTGTTTAAAACAGTGTTAATAACAAAAGTTCCTGAAGATTTGGTACTAAGTGGTGAGGAGGAAGCAGTTCAGAGTTCTGAAATTAATAAAAGATCTTATTTTAAATGTTGTAGAGACAAAGATACAGACTTTCCAGATCACAGTATAGGTTAGCACAATCTTTACAGCAAAACTTTGAAATTTTTTATTAAAAAGAAAATGAAGGAGTCTGGGGTTGTGGCTCAGTGGCAGAGTGCTTGCCTAGCATGT
>JAJEJO010002626.1:33392-138591 GCA_020662805.1 Glaucomys volans
AAAAAAAAAAAAAAAAAAAAAAAAACTGCCCTTTTGTCATTTTGTATTGCCAACCATGTCGTGCTAAGCAGCTGGTGACAGGTACAGAGGCGAGCTTTCCCACGGTAGAAGCATCTCCTACACAACATGGAGTGTCAGAGCAAAATGGAGTGTGTTTAGTCATTGCCCACACAGCCTGGCCTGTCACATTTCCAAATCTGTCAGCAAGTCACACATGAGATGCTATCCAGAAGTGACCTCATGAATATGTGGCTGCGCTCGCGTGTGGCTTTCCCAGGGGACTACTTAGAGCTTGGAAGTGACGTTGTCCCTGGCTCCCCTTCCTGTCAAGGGTCTCTAGCTGCAGTCGCTTCCCCAAGAGGGTCCCCAGCAGGCAGGAGGCTCTGGCGGGGTCGGGACGGATGAGAGGACAGCCGGCTCAGGCTGCGGCTCGCGCTTCTGCAGGCTGGTGCCCTGGCCCCCTGCCCAGACTCCTATCTGATGGCGAAGGCAGCGCAGACTCCGAGGTTCACACCAAAGCAGGTTCCCCTCGTGCCCTGGCAGGGTTTCGGCAGCCCAGCAGCAGGAGAGCCCGCGGACGTCCCCTAGAGCACAGCTCCTGAGGGACCCACTTGGGCGCCAAGGTGCTCGTCCAGCCCTGGGGGTGGGCCTTGGTGGGCCTGGGGCGGGGCCGTCCGGGGACAACCAATGAACGAGCTAGAGGGATCGGGCCCCGCCCCGAGCCCCGCCCCGAGCCCCGCCCCTCCCCGGCTCCGCCTGCGCAGTCCGGGAGGCAGCAGCCGAGCGCGCGGTCCGGATTCCCGACTCGCCCCGGCTTCGCCGACCATGGCAGGGTCTGCGCAGCTGCGCGACTGTCAGGTACGCTGGGTCCCCCTCGGCCCCCGGTGGCCAGTCGCCGGCAGGGCGGGACCCGACCTGTGGGCGACCCTGGGTCGGGCTGGGTGGACCTGGCGCAGGAGTTGGCCCTGGGCGCACGGACGCCTCCGTGCCCGCGCACTGAGCGGCTACCCCATCCCGTGGGGTCCCCACCTAGAAAAACAAACGGCGGGGAGGCTCCAGAAACCTCCTAAAAAGTTTGCTCAGCGGTGTGATTGGTACAACAGGGACACCAAATGGAAGCGCGGGTTTTCTTCAAATCGCCCGGGGCGAGCTGCACAAGCCCCTTTTGCAGATGAGGAAGATGAAGGTCAGGGGGACTATGCACTTGCCCACAGCCACCCAGTTACCCGCTCCAGGGAGGGCCCTCTGCTGGCCAGGCTTATTTCCTCCATCCAGGGTAATCAGCTGGACTCTAACCTCTGGCCTCTGGCCTAACACCAAGGGCAGCCATGACAGTGAACAAATCCGAGTCTTGAGATGTTCCCATGGGGGTTTTGGGGTCTGACTCCTCCCACAGAGTGGAGGAGTTGTTTTGGTGGTTGACAGTGTTAGGTAGATAATCACAGATGGGTGACCTGGGAGGGACTAGGAAAGGTGGCTGAAAGCCGTGGGGAGCTTTATCTGACAGCACCTGGAAGGTTGGGGCTCGGGGATTAAAACCTCCGCCAGCAAGATCACATCATTCCCTACCAGGTGGCCTGTACCCTCCCCAACCACCCAGACTGTCACAACCCCCATTCATCCTGGCAACTGAAACATTGCTGAGGACCTGTTCACAGGGCCCTAAACGGATGAAGGGAGCAGGAAATTGAGGCTAAAACAGGGGTCTTGGCTTCCTGAAGATCTAGTTGAGCCTTACACCGTCCTCTCTTCCCGTAGTCCATGCAGTTCTTATGCTGTCAGTCAAAAGTCAAGAGTGGACCTGGGCAGGCCTCTCTGGAAACGGCCCTGGGACTCCCTGATAAAACTGGAGGGCAGGAGGGACAATGTCCCTCTCCTCTCTGAGGAATTCACACTCTCCCGTTAGAGTGTCTCCTTTTCTCTTTTCCAATTCCTTAATAAACTCATGCCTGCTACTCTGAACACCATGTCTGGAATCTTTCTGGTGGGTTTTTGTTAGTTTTGTTTGTTTTGGTTCTGCAATTGAATCCCAGGGCGCTTAACCACTGCACCATGTGCCCAGCCCTTTTTATTTGGAGACAGGTTCTCACTTAGTTGCTTAGGGCCTCCCCAATTTGCCCAGGCTGGCCTCAGACTTGCAATCCTCCTTCCTCAGCCTCCTGAGTTGTGGAATTATGGGCGTGCACCACCACACCCAGCTAAGAACTGGGGTTTGAAGAGCGGGGTCTCCATAGCTGCCTGCAATCCACTGCATGACTGTGCCCTGTGCCGGCAGGTGCTGTACACTTCGCCCTCCAGGTGGAAAGCCCACCCCCTCCAGGTTGCACTGCTGTGCTAGGTCCTCACCTGTCAGGCCAACCACTCCTCCTTGTGATCAGGGACTCCCATTTGCTGGGTGTGTGCTTCCACCAGACACCTGAGGTCACCCCACTGGATTCTCCTGATCCCATTTTACAGAGTCTGAGAGGGAGGTTCTTGCTGGGGGCACACAGCTTCCAGGGATTGGATAGGAATCTGTCCCAGCCAGGCTCAGCTCTGTACTGCATGAAGTCTCAAAGTCCCTGAGAGCTGGAAAGGCCACATCTCGCAGAAGCCCAAGTGCTGGGCATTTGGAGATGCGCAATGTTGGGGGTGGGGCTTGAGCCTGAGGCACTCAGTGGAACCCAGCCCGGTCTTCCTTCTTCCTGTGTGTAGGCATGGAAAGATGCTGGGCTCCCACTCTCCACGCCAAGCAACGAAGCCTGCAAGCTGTTCGACGCCACTCTGACCCAGGTATGCCTGCGACAACAGCCATGGCTGCTCCTACACAGCTCTGTGGGGAGAGTTCTGCAGCTGCTGAAAGCGTTTCAAGGTGCACTGGACTGTGGTGAGATCCAGCGCTTTGGAGGGTGTGGGAAGTGTCTCTGTTGGCCACAGCGTGGCTGAGAGGGCCTCTGCACTCGCCCTTCTCCTGAGGCTCCCAGGGGCAGTGGACTCACTGAGGGGAACCTTGGCTGCAGAACCCCCACCCGTGGCCTGCTGGGGCTTTGATGTGGTCTCTACCCTCTAGGGAGTGGGGTCCCGCCTGGGGGCTCATCTACGAATGTGCCTGCTTGTGACCAGGCCAACACTGTCGCTGCAGATATCTCCACCAGCGACGGATCTGTGATTTTGGAATGAGGAGTCAGGTCCAGCCACTTTGTTTGTCAGGTGGAGAAATGGAGGCCCGGGGCGTTGAGTTGACTTGAGTCAAAGGTGGTCCGGGGAGTTAAAGGCAAAGCCAGGGTGCACCTGGGCTGAGGATGCTGGCGGAAGCCAAGCTGCACAGACTCCGTCCACACGGCAGGAGGACCCGGGAAGCTCTCCGAAGCACCTGAGCTGAACGAGGACACTGCTCAAATGCCCTTCGCCACCCCGGGTGCTGCTGTTCTCAGCCTGTCCTTCCCCAGTGGCTCTGCCATGTGCTTTCGAGCCATCCGTTCTGTGTTGAGCAGGGGCCCTCTCACCCCTGATGCCCCTTCTTGGCCCTTCGGAGGTACTTGGACCCTTCCATCCCACATTCCTCCTTCGGCGGCCGCTCACCTCTTCCTGTGCACACGCTGCCTGTTTACTGGTGTCTCTGTGCCATTTTGCCTCGAGCACGGGTTCCTTGAAGCTCTGTGCCAACTACTCTATCTTATAAAAAAGCAGTTGCTCATTCTGTGTAGCTGTAGGTTAAGTAACCGAAAGGGCAGATTTTAAAATCCAAAGCATTATTATAATGATTTTAGGATTTTCAAAAAATAAGTATTTGTCTTAATCTATTTTCTGTTGTTGGATCAGAATGCCCGAGACTGGGTGATCTATAAAGAAAAGAGGCTTATTTAGATCACAATTCTAGAAGTCCACGAACGTGGTGCCAGCATCTACTCAGCTTCTGGTGAGGGCTCCTGGCAGGAAGTAGAAGGGGGTAGGGACTGAGCAGTGACCCGATTTATAAAGACCTGCTTGGAGAGAACAGTGTGACCTAAAAGAAGGACATCGCCTCCTCTTAGAGACCCAGTCACTTCTAAAAGGCTCCACCCCCAACACTGCTGCATCAGCAGCCAGGTTTCCTTGTGAGTTGTGATGGTGACAGGTCACACTGAACCATAGCAGCATTTTAAAAAGGGACTAGAAAGAATGTCACGACCAGCATGACCAAACTTTCAAGTCTGGTGAGGAGAGAAGGGGGATTGGAAAATAAAGATTCACAGACAGATCTTGAAGATGAAGCTGGGCTCAGGCGGAGCTCTGCTCTCTGATGGAGATGCAGGTCTAAGAGTCACGCCAGCAGTCTCCATTTATCTGTCTCATTATCAGGTTGAAGACTGTGCAGCCATTATTCTTCGTATGCAGGAGAGTTACAGAAACGAGGACGTCTGTGTGGCTTTTCCGCAGTTGCAACCCACAGTTGCAAAGTGCAGTGTGAGGAGCTTTGGGTAGCTCTCAAGAAAGTCCATTGTTTAAAGTTACTATAACCCGAGAAGCAGAGCTGGTGACACACTGTGGTTTCTAGCATGAGTCCCTTCCTTCCCGGGAGCCGTGTGCCTGAGATCAGGTCAGAGCCAACAGGGCTCTTGCACAGCCTCCTCGTGCAGGACCTCGCCACAGCAGCTGAGCACCCTGTGCCCTGCACAGGGACGTTCCCAGGCACTGGGCATGCCACAGCCATGAGGGCACCAGAGACCCACAATCTCAGTCACTGCTCTCCCATCCTCTGTCATCACTCTCCACAAAAGAAGTACACCAAATTATCAAAAACCGTGATGAGATTAGGGTAGTCTCTCGGCCTTTGTATCTTTTTCTAACTCTACAAGGAATGCTTACTGTGGTCATTTTTAAAATTTTTATTGTTTTGGTACTGGGAATCCAAACCAAGGCCTCACACAGGCTAGGCAAGTGCTGTACCACTGAGCTATGTCCCCAGCCCTACTGGGGTTGTTCTTAAGAGGGATGAATAAGAAGTAGGAATTGCGAGCTGAAGAAGCTGATGTGAGGCTGGCAACCTGTCAGGGAGGACCAACCTTTCGGTTTCGGAAATGGTATCACCAGCCCAAGAAAGCACCTTGAATCATGTGTCTTCCTAGGAAACCTACCAAGTTATGCTTTCCATGAGTTCAAAAGTTATGCTGGAATTCAAAAAATACTCATTGTTCTAGAGAGAAAAAGAATCTGGTGCTGGGGTGTGACTCAGGGAAGAACATGTGCCTAGCAAGCGTGAGACCCGCAGCAGCACAACAGAAATCCTGATTCAGATTCCGCCTTCACCGAGAGATCTCAGAGGCCCCTGAGGACAACCTTGTCTTACCTTTTTAATTCCAGTACGTGAAATGGACCAACGACAGGAGTCTTGGTGGCATTGAGGGCTGTCTGTCCAAACTCAGAGCAGCAGATCCGAACTTTGGTGAGTGACGGTTTCCCTGGTGATGAGGCAGTGTAGGCTTAGCTGGGTGGGTGGGGCTCGGGAGGGAAGGTGACCGCTACCATCGTGTCTGGGATGACGGCTGCTTCTGTAGAAGGCTCTTTCTGATTTTTTTCTCTGACCACCATCAAGTACATGAAGACACTGAACCCCCTTCTCTGATGAGGAAACTGAGGTTCAGTGAGAATAAGACACATTCCCAAAGTCGTCTGAATCCAAAGCTCTGGACTCAAGAGGTGGTGACTATGGGCTCTGTCGGGGGACAGGGTGCCTCACCCAGAGCTGCCAGCATGGGGGCAGGACCAGGCAGGACAGGCCGGCACACAGACCAGCCTTTTGGGTGGTGGGCAGGGGGTCAACACAATGCATCCCAGACCCCAGGTGGGCATCCCAGTGCAGGGTGAGGCTCTGGGCCTGGGAGATAAGCAGAGGACTGGCTGCAGGGACCCTTCCCACCTACTGCACCCTGGTCCAACAAGGCAGAGGACCCTTCCCACCTACTGCACCCTGGCCCAACAAGGCAGGGGACCCTTCCCACCTACTGCACCCTGGTCCAACTAGGCAGGGGGCTCAGGCTTCCCTGGCAGGGGCGGAGGGGGATAGAATTGGGGAAGAAAAAGGAAGCTGACCCAGCTTGCGGGAGCAGCCAGTGGCCAGGGTCGGCTCAGGTTCTCAGAGAAGACTTCAAGCCCAGGTCAGAAGCAGGGGCCACATGACTGATCCTAGCATTGTGGTAGGTACTAGGTCCCAGGCCAGTGGACACCCTGCCTCTCTCAAGGTGGGGGCTCAGAAGCCCAGGAGGGGCTTGGTAAGCTACTGCCACAAAGCACCCCAACTCCTGCTGTCAGCAAGTGAGAGCTATGGGACAGGGTCTTGTATCTCTGTTGGGACCAACCCTGGATGGTGTCCACTGTGTATCCCCTGGGGGCAGAGCACTGGTCGTAGTGACAGTACCAGCCCATGAACCCACAGGCAGGCCTCTCCCTCGCTCCTCAGGTGAAGGGCAGGTGCTTCAGACATTGGCACTCACCAGAATGCCCTGTTAAGAAACCACGTGTGCTACTACCAGGCTGCCCTGCTCGGCTGGGCACTGGAGGCCAGGACTGGGTTCTGGATTTTGGCACGAGCCACCCATGTACAGCCTGGCTCACGTTCAGGGATGTGGGCTGGGATGGTCAGGGCTCAGCTGGGCCGTTTAAATCAAAAGCTGTTTTCCGATCACCCGCCAGCCATGGGTCACGCCATCTCCAATGGCCTCGTGCTCATTGGCACTGGGTGCTCCACGAGGCTAGACAAAGACCTGGACCTGGCTGTGAAGACCATGGTGGAGATTTCAAAAGCCCAGCCACCAACACCACGGGAGCAGCTGCACGTGTCTGCGGTGGAGGCATTTGCCAAGGGGTGAGGGACCTCCTGGGCTGGGGCCTGGCCCTGCAAGGCCGCGCGGGGTGGTGTGCGGGCTGTCCCAGTGCCCTTGGGAAGGGGTCGCCTCAGCGTAATTCCCACCTGGGTGGCCCCCTGGCTGCCGAGCACATCCTGCCTGCTGTCCTGTGCCAAGCGAGGAAGTAGTGGTCTGGGATCCCCAGTTCAGTGTTCAGAGTGACTTAATTCACTAACTGAATGGGTTGTCGTTTTAACTAAAAACCAGATGGGAAGGCAGTACAGAAATATCTAGAAGAGAAGAGGACATATTCACCCACCCACCGCTTGCCCCGACACTGCCTGTCCACTCTCCGACCCTGACAAAGCTCCTGAGATGATCAGTATACAAGGGGACCCAGGGCCTCCCTGATGCTAGGCAAGTGCTCCACCACTGAGCAACACCCCCAGCCCTTCATATAATTTTTAAAAAACAATTCAGTGAGCTGGGCACAGTGTCACACTCCTGTAATCCCAGCAACTCCAGAGGCTGAGGCAGGAGGATCGAAAGTTACTTAGTGAGGCCCTAAGTACCTTAGAGAGACCTTGTCTGAAAATAAAAAATAAGAAGGGCTGGGGATGAGACTTAGTGGTAAAGCATCTCTTGGTTCAATTCCCAGTACAAAAAAAACAAATAAGCAAAAACAATTCAGTGCAGATTCTGACACCTGAGATCTTTTGCATTTCCCATGTGCATGGGCTTTGGGTTCAGTGTGACTGAGAAATCTCTCTTGGCTTCTAGGAACTTCCCAAAAGCCTGTGATCTATGGGAGCAGATTCTCCGGGACCACCCAACAGACATGTTGGCCCTGAAATTCTCCCACGATGCCTATTTTTACCTGGGCTATCAGGAACAGATGCGAGATTCTGTTGCTCGAATTTACCCTTTTTGGACACCTGACATCCCCCTTAGCAGGTATGGTGGAAATCACATCATTTTTATATCTTAATCTCTCCCTTCAGCCCTAAAAAAAAACCCCTCTTATGGACCTGCCCTAGAAATAATGAGACTACTGTTACTATTCTAGTTCTTTAAAGTTAAAGGCTTCCTCCTCTTCTTTCAATTTTCCTCGCACTCTGTGAATGTGGTAGCACTATTACGCATTAGTCAGGATGGGATTGTTCCCTGCAGTAACAAGTGTCCCCTAGATCTTATTCCCCAAACTTTATTATAACAAAGGTTGATTTCTCATGCTTATTCCATGTCCATCTAAACAAGGCCAAGGGCTCTGTAACAATGTCCTTGTCTCCATCTAGGATCCCAGCTGGTGAAGCAGCTGCCCTCTGGACGCACTAGTTGCTACCAGGGAAAAAATGAACTCTTCTGAAGGGTTCACAGTGGCAATTCAGTGCTCAGAATGAAAGGGATACCCTGATGCTCCCAGTTCATTGGCCAGAACTGAACACATGACCTGATCACATGACCTAAGGGGTTAGGGGAGAGCAGGAATGTTTGACAACCACCACCCACCACAGGCTTCATTGCAATTAATCCTGAGATTGCCCTGAGCATCAAATAGGTTAGTAGAATAAAGAGCTGTATTAGTCTGGGCCCTCCCAAAAAAATAGTAGGAACTTGAGCTTCTTCTCTGACTGTATCTCTGTCTCTCTCTTGATCATTTTTGCTACAATAATGAACATCCCCTAGATCTTTTTCTCCAAAAAGAAGGAGAAAGAGAGAAAGAATTGTTTTAAGTTAGCTCATGTGATCGTTGGGTCTGGCAAGTTTGAAATCCATAGGGCAGGGCAGCAGGCTAGAAGTTCCTGCCGGAGTTAGCGTTACAGGCTAGTATCCAAAGACAGTCTGCAGGCAGAGTTCCTTCTTTTGGGGACCTCAGTCTTTACTCTTAACACCTTCAACTGATTGAATGAGGCCCATCTACATTATAGAGTGTAATTTGTTTGATTCATAGTTTACTGATTTAAATGTTAAAAATCACATCTAAAAAGAAATATATTCACAGTACCACCTAGACTGGTTTTGATCTAACAACTGGGTACCATGGCCCAACCAAGATGACACATAAAATTAACTATCATGAGAGCCTAATAGCTCTTGAAGTGCAGTAAGCACTCAGTCTTTTTTTTTTTTTTTTTTTTTTTTGCAGTGCTGGGAATTGAACCAAGGGCCTTCAATATTCTTTTTAAATAAGTTTTTAGTTTTAGGTGAACACAATACCTTTCCTTTATTTTTGCATGGTGCTGGGATCAAACCCAGGGCCTCACACATGCTAGGCGAGCACACTACCCCTGAGCCACAACCCCAGCCCCCAATGTGTATTCCTTTTTTTTTTTTTTTTTTGTGCTTACAAGGCAAGCACTCTACCAACTCAGCTTTATCCCCAGCTTCAATAATTTTTTTTTAAAGCTATACCTAGGGGGCTGGGGATATAGCTCAGTTGGTAGAGCGCTTGCCTTGCAAGCACAAGGCCCTGGGTTCAATCCCCAGCACAGCAAAAAAAAAAAAAAAAAAAAAAAAGCTATACCTAGAGCCACTGCTCCAGAACTTTGCTTGTATGAAGAACAGGTTAGACTGTGTCTCTGTCCACGGTGGTAAAGATCAGTACAGACAACAGCCAAGCCTCGAGTGGAAGCAGCACTGCTCTCTCCTCTTTTCACGTAGCCCCCAAAACACACAAGAAAGAACGCCTCTCTTGTGTGCGACCACCGGTGGGGCTCGGGTGCCATTGGCACGCATGAGAAATGTGGGTGCGTCGATTCAGCAGCATTTCCAAGTCCAGCCTGGGCGGGCTGGGGCTGAGAGTGCGTTAGACAAACAGGTCCTGGAGCTCTGGGCCTGGGGAGTGGCCAGGCTGTCCAGTGGGTGCGTCCAGACAGGCAGTGGCCCATGCACAGTGCTGTGGGAGCAACGGAGGAGCTGACAGAGGCTTCCCAGAAAGTGCCTGGAGCTGTGCCCCTGGGTGGGTCACAGCGGGGTCAGGAGGATGGGTGAAACTGCTGATGTCTGAGGAGGTGGACGCTGAGGGAGGAGGGGACCTCTGTGTGGACAGCGCTGGGCTTGGGGACAGCGCGTGGATGTTGAAGGCCACTGTGTTCCTCACCAACCAAAAGCCTCAGACGGTTGAGCAGCTCAGGGCTTGGCCCCGTTTGGAACGCGTCAGTCTCTCAGGGTTGCCGTAACCAAGTTCTGCCACCCAAGTGGCTGAAAGCAGCAGAAATGCATTCACTTATAGTTCAGAGATCAGAGGTCTGAAGCAAGGTTTGGGCCAGACCTATTTTCTCCAGAGATTCTAGGGTTCCTCCTGGACCCCACCAGCATCTGGTGGTAGCCAGACTCTGCAGCATCCCTTTAATTTCTGCCTCCATCTTCATACACCCTCTCCCCTGTGCCTCCCTCTGACTTCACATGACCTCCTATAAGGACAACATCCATTGCTTATCTTGACTTGATTCCATCTGCAACGACCCCGTTTCCAAATGCAGTCACATTTGCGTGTCCTGAGAGTTACCGCGTTAGCATGTCTTCCTGGGGGACGCAGTTCTACCTCCTCCCAGTCCATCTTTTTGTGTTGAGACATCTTCTCTGTTCCTAGCTACGTGAAAGGCATCTATTCTTTTGGATTAATGGAAACCAACTTCTACGATCAGGCAGAAAAACTTGCTAAAGAGGTAAGTGAGCTTTTCCCAAAGTGCATGACCCTTCAGAGAGGGGCTGTCAGGTGGAGCAGAGCTCCCGAGGGCCACCCCTCGTATGTGACCCACTCTGAGTGTCCTCAGAGAATTGGGGGAGGCCCACTTTAGTGCAGTCATCCATCAAGGCAGGGCTTCCAGCTGTCACTCACCTGTGTCTCAAGGTCCCCAGAGCCACATTCACATCTCCAGATTAGGACAGGGAGGCTGGGGCCACCTCAATCACGCGGGATTGTGCAGTGTGGTGGCTCTGGGCTCCCATCAGCCCTGTCTGGCTCCAGAGTCCCACGTGCACGACTGGGACAGGCCCCCACAGGTGGGCGGCAGGTGCCGACTTGGATCTTGCTTAACTCGCCTTTCCTTTGTCGCTGCTGGCACCAGGGGTCTGGGAGTCAGTAATGACAAATAAAGGCGGCCATGGGCTCTTCTTCCTCCAGTAGCGGGGTCTTCTTGTCCACAGGTCCTCCCCTTGACCAGGCCCATTGCTCAGTGCACAAACACCAGTGCGTAGCCTGCTGGGTGCTGCCTGCCTTCCCAAGTCCTGACTCCATGCCACTGGAGCATGCTGCCTGGCACAGAGCGTGGTGCACGGCCCACCAGCCTGGATCTCAGGCCAGGCAACAGGTCTGAGTGCACAGCAGCTCAAGCTCTCAGGGTCCCTCTCTGCCACTTCTGTCCCTGCAGAGTGGACATTGAGGCTCAGGGAGGGACTGTCCTGCACAGAGGGTGGCAGCTGCTCTCGGTCCAGCCTCGGGACTGGCACTTCATGTCTACCAGCTCTTGTCCACACTCTGTACCTACGATATTGAACTCCCTGTTGCCCAGATAAGGGGGCAGAGGCTCAGTGAGGTCAGGGCTGGAGCCTACCCTAGGCCACACTGCTCAGAGCTGGGGGTGGTCAGATTCTACCTGGGCCACCAAACTGGTTGACTGTCTTTCCAGCTGCCTGATCTAGACCCCTGCTTCCCGGCATCCTAGCTAGGCTTCCCCCCAGGTGTTGCCCCGAAGCACCCTTCCTCAGGAGAGCACCCACTAGGGGGTGTCTGAAGATTGCCCTGGTTTCAGAATCAGAGCCCAGGTTTGAGGCTCAGGGTGGGGGTTCTTTGCCTTCACTCTGAGTCAGGCGTGAGAGGACTGGATAGCTTCTTGGCCAACCTTGCTCCTTGGCCTGGGGGACCAGGCACCCCTGTCCAGGGGCGAGCCACAGGAAGATCTCTTAGGATCCATCACAGCCGGCCCCCTGGTTGGGTGGTGTTCACTGGGCACCCGAGGGACAGCAGGAGAGTTGAGAAAGGTCAGCGGGCAGGGTGGCTGTGGGAGCTGACATGGCAGATTCACCCAGAAGATGGCAAAAGGTGGAGGCTTGGTGTGCCTCACGGGGCAGGAGGCCATGAGGAAGGCCCTGCTCCCTCGGGCTCCTGTCATCCCAGGCTGCAGGCTGCACACTCTGGCGTCGCCCGACAGACAATCACTGAGCACAAAGGCCAGCTGCACGTGTCCCAGGCTCCAGGACTGTGAGGATGGAGGCAGCAGCTCCACTGCCCTGCACCAGCCTCCTGGGGTGCCAGAGGGGCAACAGGTGGCTGGCCAGGGGACCTGGGAAGGAAGTCTGTACTCTCCCAGGGTCCTCGAGAGGGCTCCATGCAAGGGAGGAGGCTGCTGCCTCCCCAGGGTCAGCGAGAGCCAGGGTGGCAGGGCTCTGCTCTGGGCCACAGCGAGAGTGCAGCAGGGCACAGTACTTGGTGTGCAGTGTCCCCAGGTGTCCAGCCCCAGGGCCTCCTGGGACCTGGGACCCACTCTCTTCCTCCTGCAGGCCCACGTGCAGTAGGCGGGGCCTGAGAAAGCCAAGGGCCGGAGCAGGGAGGAGGGCTTGCTGGGGACCACCCATTGCCAAAACCTTGCGCGGGTCCCAGGCCAGGGCAGAGGTGTGGAGGGTGTGGGAAGGGTGGAGGCAGTGGGGCTGGAGGACTCACAACTTGGGGAGGGGGACCTGGGCATGGCCACTCCAGGTGGCCACTCCGTGGCGAGCCTGGCTTTACTGCTGTGTGCCTGGGGCTTGACAGACACTTCAGTGAACATGAGCTGAACAAAGAGACAGAGGCCAGCACTGCCAGGAGCCGAGAGCCATCCCAGGCGCCCCACCTGCCTCCCTGGTCACTGTGAAGCTCAGGGACATTAACAGCAACGCCGTCACTTCTGAGCCCAGAAGGCCACCTGTGTGGTCATCACGGGAATGTCAGTTGGAGAGGGCAGCCACAGCCACTGTAACATGTGACAGGAAGGCGGCATGGGTGACCTTCCCCCTGTTTCCAGGGGGAAACAGGACCAGAGCTACCAGATGGCTCCTCCGTACACAGGAGGCTGCAGGGTCAGCGGCTAAGCCCTGGCTGGGACACCCGGGGAAGCCACTTAGCCCTGTGAGCCTCAGTGTCCTCATGTGTGGAAGGGGCTGTGATGCCCATCCTGGGGTTGGCACCACCAGCTGGTGTGCCCCTGGCACAGGGGCCATGGGGCTGGTTGGTGGGCGGTGGCTCTTCTGAGTCAGAACTGTCTTCATGCTTGCTCTGTCCCCTCCAGTCAGACCCCATGCCCCGGGGCCAGTGCCGCCCTGGCCCAGGCCGCCTGGCTAACCCACGCTCTCCCACCACCCTGCACAGGCGTTATCTGCTGAGCCCACGGACGCGTGGTCTGCACACACCATTGCCCACGTCCACGAGATGAGAGCCGAGCTGCAGGACGGGCTGCGCTTCATGCAGTGCTCAGAAGCCCACTGGAAGGTGCGATGCCCGGGCCATCCTCCACCCCAGGCTTCCTGGCGGGAGTCACAGGCGTGCTGAGTTCTAGGAGCTTGGGATCAGCTCTGCGCCTGGGATAGGCAAGGGATTCCCTGAGAGCCACACCTGCCAACATTTTGCAGCTTACTCTAGAATTGCTCTAGAATTACTCTAGAATTGCTCTTGGCCTGAGGCATTTGGTTGCAAAAGGCCTGGATCAAAAGATCAGGGGAGAGTAAAGCCTGGTGTGGGTGGGACCATGAGGTCCCTGAGCGACTCCTCCTGGAACCACCAGTGGCCTCGGGCAGTGTTGGATGCAGCCGGGAGGAGGCCAGGAGGCCCATGGGGGCAGTGGTGGTGTGTGCAGGACTGGCACTGGGGGCAGGTCCTGGGGCTTCCTGAGCTGGGGCACCCTGCCTTTCCTGGTGGCCCAACGACTCTGCGGCCACACCGCCCCCACCCCGGCTCCCGGCTTCTCTCAGCCCCACTGTTGACTGGCTGCCTTCTTGGGACCTTTTCTTCCCTCCCTGCAGCCATGGTGGCCCTTCGTCCTCTGTGTGTGCCTCTTGCCCCAGGCTTATTCTGGCACATGGCCTGGCCACCTATCTAGGTGGCCTTGTGGCCCTGTCCTTCTGTGTGCCATGGTGGACTCCCCAGGGCACCATTCACTGGGGTAGCAAGTCTTCCCCAGAGCCTGGTGCCAAGTGGCAGGTGCTCAGTGATATGAGAGAAAGGACCCAGGGGGGCGGGGCAGTCACCAGTGTCCCTCTGAGCAGCCCTCTGGCCCAGGACATTACCAGTAGGATGTGGCTTTCCAGAAGGTGCCTGGCATCTCGGGGAATGTTCCTGGGCCCAGCACGCTACGAGGGTAGCAGTATTTGAGCACCATGACCCGTGAGGCCCACGTGCAGATCTTTCTGTGGATCTCCAAACTCCGGGGACTGGGAGGCCCCAGGGGCAGCGGAACCAGCCCTGGGGCACCAGGAACCTGCCACCTCTGGCTCCCCAGGCAGGTACTGTGAGTTCTTGTAGGCAGGTGGGGCCACTAGAGTGTCCGAGTCCTTCCCGCTGAGGGGCAGGAGGCTGGCCCAGGCATCTCCCCAGGGCAGTGAAGCCTGGCCCATGCCTCCAAGGCCTTCTCTACCCTGGGTCATGAACTCCATCCCTCTGAGCCTGGTGCTCTCCTCTGTGCTATGGGAAGCCCTTGGCCCCAGATGAGTCCCCATCGGTTTTGGTTCTGACACAGCCAAGTCTGGGGTCATCTCAGAGTGGATGATTCTCCTCTGATGCCCTCCCTACCTGTTCCCATGGCTTGTGGCAGCCTCTGGCCTGGCCAGCCTCTGGCCTTACCCCCGTGTGGGTAACAAGGCCTGGGATTTCTTTCCCTTCTTGGCACCTGCCTTCTGCATCTACAGAGCCAGAGCTCGGTGAGACCCCCACCTCTGCCCCAGGCCCCTGTCCTGCACTGAGGAACCCCTGAGGGTCCCACACAGACTTCTATCCTCACAGGGCCTGGTGAACCCAGACGGGCAGCTTAGATGAGCGATTTGCGCCCCCATGACCGACGCTCTTGGGGAGGTGGAAACCCAAAGGAGGTGTCAGACCCCACTGGGCTTGGGGGGCAGTGGTCATGGAAGGCTTCCTGGAGGGGGCAGCCTCTGGCTGCGTACCGAAGGATGAAAGGTGTTTGGCAAGTGGAGGAGGCGAAGGTGGCGGGTACCCAGCCTAGCAGCAGCTGGAGCAAAGGCCAAGGCCTATGAGAGCCCGAGGGAGTGGAGCTGGGCAGGTGGACGAGGGCTGTGCAGGAGGCTCCTCTTCCTGGGAGAGGCAAGGGGGTGTCTGGGGAGAGGAGCAGCCACTGCAGGGCTTCAGGGAAGGAAGGGCTCATATCACGGTGGGGGTGCCTCTGGGCAGGTGAGCCCGGCAGACCCAAGGGAGAGGGCCCCACCACGGGGCCTAGCGTAGGATGGAGACCCTCAGACCATTCACTCAGCTTTTCTGAGTCAGAGAAATCAGACCTGAGTGCTGGGGAGGGGCCGTGGTCTGGTCTGTGCTGGGGGAGGACTTGGGGTTCAGCGCTGCCGAGGGGAGGGGGCAGCCAGGCCCTCCTCGCAGCCGTCTTGTTTCAGGCCTCTGGGTTGCACACTGCCCCGGCAGGGATCTCGAGTCCAGTTCCTGAAGCCTGGTTGCCCCAGCAGGCCCCGCTCTGAGCAGAGCCTGCCTCCTGTTGAGAGCCAGGCTCCTGCAAATGGCAGGCACCACCCGAATCAGCCCCCTCGCCCCCCTGGGGGGCTCCTCCCGGCTGGAGCGGGCCTGGAGCTGGGGGTCCTCACAGTTTTATCTAAGTGCCATGAGCCCTTGCGGTGTCCCGGGGAGTCTGTCGTGCCTTCCCAGCTCCACACCCGAAGGAGCCGGGGCTGGAGCTGCTGAGGCGCTGCCTCCATGGGCCCTGGGGCTGCTGCTCCTAGCTGGGGGCTGGCAAGCACCCACCTCGCCCAGCCCCAGCTTCCCCTCTGCAGAAGCAGGCAGGATCGTGCTGCCCCTCAGCCCCGAAGGCCATAGGTGGAGTGGAGATGCCCAGCACAGGGCGGCCTGGGAGCAGGTGCCGGCAGGGGTGATGCCCTGCATTCAGGGTTTTCTGCTGGGGCTGCAGCTGCTTCTTTGCTTCTCTTCTTCTTTCCAGGACTCAGATATGCTCGCTTGTCATAATTACTGGCACTGGGCCTTGTACTTGATTGAAAAGGTAAGATGTGGACTGCCTCACTGGGAGGACTTCGGGGAGTGTGTCTGCGTTTGCCAACTGCTTCTCTGCCGGGTGTTTGCTCACAAGAGGGCCCGAGGCCAGACAGCCTGGGGTTTTCAAGGGCTTTTCAAGCTGCTAATTTGCTTTTTGCACTTTTTTTGGGGTGGGGCGAGGACTGGGGATTGAACTCAGGGGCACTTGATCACTGAGCAACATCACCAGTATTTTATTTAGAGACAGGGTCTCACCGAGCTGCTTAGAACCTCCCTTTTGCTGAGGCTGGCTTTGAACTCACAATCCTCCTGCCTCAGCCTCCCGAGCCACTGGGATTACAGGTGTGCACCACCGCGCCTGACCATTTTTTACTCTTGAGAAGTGGGGGTCACGTGGATTATGGGTAGTTTGTAAGGAGGCCCCTGTGAGGGCAAACAGCTCAACGCCTCTCCACAGACTGTACCTCCTAGAAGGAGCTGGGGCTTGGGAGCCCCTGACCCCCATGGTTCCTCCAGGTTTTTAGGGTGCTTCTTCTATGCTGTCTGTCTTAGAGACAGGAGGCTCTCTAGAGGTCCTCCTCTAGAAGGAGGAAGGCCTTCTAGACTTCCTTCCGTCACCAAGTCTAGAAGAAAACGGAGACCCACTTGAATATACAGGAGGGAAAACAGCGGGATAAAGATGAGACAAAGCTCCTAGCAGGCGCTGTGGGCTGTGCCCAGGCTGAGCATCCCTTGTGCAGAGTGCTTGAGACACAACTGTTGCCAGTGCCGGATTTTCTCGGGTTCTGGAGTACTTGCCTATACATACTGAGATATCTTGGGGCTGGGACCCACGTCTGAACACAGAAGTCACTGATGTTTCACATGCGTGTACACAGTCTGAAGGTGACGTCGTGCCATGCTGGGCACGTGCCTGGTGAGTGTGTTGGGTTTTGGTGCTGGGATTGAACCCAGGGCTTCCCACGTGCTGGGCAAGTGCTCCACCTCTGAGCTGCACTCCCAGGCCTTTTTATCTCTATTTTTAAAATTTGAGATGGGGTCTTACCCAGACTGGCCTCACACTTGCCATCCTCCTGCCCCGGCCTCAGAGTGACCGGGATCACAGGTTTGGCCACTCCGGCTTGTGCCTGTGCTCTGGCTGCACCTGCCACTGTGGGATTTCCCACTTGGGGTGTCATGTCAGTGCTCAGAAGGTTCTGGATTTGGGAGCATTTCAGGTTTGGAGTTTGGGGTGTAGGGCTGCTCAGCGGAGTGAATTTTTCTGGTAGGAAAAACAATGCTTCCCCAGAACCGCACCCTCTGGGGCAGTTCGGGGTCCTGCCCTTGCTTCTGTGCTGGGAGCAAAGAACTCGGTGGGGCAGCAGGCTCAGCCTCCTCCCCTCCTAGGACACAGGCCCGAGCCCTCCCACCCGCCTTTGTAAGGTGGAGGTCACGCGGGGGCTTTGGCTGGCTGTGTTCAGTGCCTTTCTCAGCTTCACAGCCCCTGCAGCTGCTAACCGAGGTGACTTTGCATCCCCAGGGTGAACACGAGGCTGCGCTGGCCATTTACGATAAGCACGTAAGTGTGCTGCTGGTCTGTCCGGGCGGCGGTTGCCATCTCGTCTCGGGTAGGCCTCCTTCCCAGCCAAAGAACAGCAGGGGCAGGGCCCCGACCTTGCGTCTGATCTCAGGAGGCTGAGTGTGGCCAAGAGCCATGTTGTAGCTCGCCATGTGACAGGTGTCCCATTGACACTGTCCACCCCACAGGTGTTGGTAGATCCACCTGTCCAAGGTGACTGTGTCTGCAATCTCTGACTCAGTCCTTCTAGGTGGCTCTTCTTTGGTAAGATAATGGATCTGCCCCTAGAATTTTTTTTATGCACCATGTAAAATTAAGCACACAGGTCAGTGGCCTGAGCACACGGGCTGTGCTGAGCATCTGTCCCCACCCTCCACCTCCAGAACTTACTGTCATCCCATGCTGAAACTCTATGCCCACCCCTCCTCCCCAGCCCCTAGGTGTTCTTTTGAAAAATGACCCAGCGAGGGCTCAACACTAAAAGCTGGGACCACAGAAGCGCCCATGATTTGTGGGTCTGAACACCAGAGAAAGGCCCTCAGTCTGGTTTCCATGAAGTGATCCTCCCACGTTGTTAGGACTCCTGAGAAGTGTGAGGGTGAGGTGTGGCCAGGTCACCTGTGGGCAGGCTGGCGTGTCTCCTGCCAGCATGGTCTAAGGTTCAGGGCTGGCACGTGCCCCTGGGTCCTCGGTGTAGCGGCTCCTTCATGTCTGCCTTGTGCCCTCTCTGGTACCTGCAGCCATCTGAGCCTTGACAAGGGTGACAGTCTGGGTGGTTGGGATGGTGGGGCTGGTGGGGGTGGGTCCTGTTAGCCGAGGCCTTGCTCTGCACAGGCCATGCTCGCACCCAGGTCCACTGACTGGCCATCCCTGTGGCCCCCCATCAGTCGGCCATCTGAGCCGAGCCTCAGTGGCTCTTGTCTTCCAGATCCTCCCCAGCCTGCAGGCCAGCGGTGCAATGCTGGATGTGGTGGACAGCTGCTCGATGCTCTACCGCCTTCAAATGGAAGGTAGTGTCTGCCTTCCTGGCCCCTTCCCGCTCTCCCCCACACAGCGAGGGCCAGTGTTAGGCTGGGCAAGAGCTCCTCAGCCATGGGCCTCGGGGCCAGTGGGTCAACTGCCGCCTGCCACCCCAGGTGCCAGCTGCTCAGCCATCTTCCAGCCTGCCTGAGGTGACTGTCCACCGCCACCACCGACTGCTTTCTCTCAGTTCCCACCTTGCCTTGGCGTGGGAGCCTCGGCTCTGTACCCAGGATGGCACCTGCTGTTCCCACAGCCTGTCCCCAGGCCTTCAGGCCCAATGGCACCTAGCTACCTATCTAGCTCCTCCCCTATGGCGTGGAAGGAAGGAGTTTCTCACCACCTGGGGTTACAGAGAGGTTTCTCAGTCCTGTTACCCATGCTCTGTAGGTGACCTGGAGTGGGCTGGCCACAGCTCAGGTGTGGATGGCTTCCAGCCGATGCTACAGTGCCAGATGGTTCTCTCCACTCCTCCAGACTCAGCAGAACCAAACCTGTACCACCTGGACCTGGGCTAGGTCACTGGGCCATGTGGGGATGGAGGCCCTGGGAAACACTACAGGGACCTGAGGGAGGGCAGTGTGAGCCTTTCTGGAAGGTTCCAGGGAGGACTCCTAGCAGAGGTGAAATGTGAGCCATGGAAGGGTACGTAATGGCAGAGACGGGGGAGGGTGTTACACACGGAGGGAGCAGCCAGTGGCCTGTGAGGGATGCTGTGAGAGGGCAGGCTTGAGTGGTCATGACCAGGTGGGGCAAGAGGAGGTGCCCACGTGTGGGCAGTCAGAGCAAGGAGTCTGGCTTCTCTCTGGAGTGGGAGGGAGCCTGCCAGAACAGTGCTGGGCGGGCTTGGCTGTGCCTTCCAGAAAGCCTGCTGAGCTCAGCTGGAGACCGAGAACAGCAAGGGGGCCAGGGCCTCTGAGGAGGCCAGGGGTCCCCAAGGAGGTCAGGGGTCCCCTGAGAATGCCAGAGATCCCTGAGGAGGCCAGAGGATCCCCAAGGAGGCCAGAAGTCCCCCAGGAGGCTGCTGCCACACTTTCCAGGCTCAGCTGCTGGTCACTCCTGTGGTCAAGGAAGTAAGAAGCTGAAACTGGCCAAACTTGGCATAGAACTGGGCAGCTGGGGGAGGGCCCCTCAACCCTGAGACCCTGTTACCCTTCCTCTTTCAAGGCGGAGACCTTGAAAGGAGTCTGGAACTCTCTAAGGAGCTCCAAGCTGGGGCTGCCTTAGTGCAGAGAGAGGCTGGGGAAAGGGTGGGAGACCCCAAGCCTGAGCCTGAGAGGCGAGGTGGCCCGGTGAGGGGCAGGCAGGGGTGAGAGAGGCCCCTGCTGTCCTTGCAGTGCAAAGTGGAGACTCCAGAACCATTGTCCAATTTGACAGGGTGGAAAATAGAGATCAGGGCAACATTGGTGGAGATGCAGGTGCCCGGGGAGAAGGAAGACCCCGGGATTCAAGGAGCGGGAGGGAGGCAGGTGGGAGGTGGCGCTGGAGGCGGGGCAGAGCAGGGCTGTCTGCGGGTGAGGACTGCAGACGTGCAGGGAGGAGGGTGTCATAAGGGCCATAGATTTTTTACTGAGCGCCCGATGTGTGTCAGACACTGCTTGTGGAACAACTGAAGAATTTAAAAAGTGTTTTTGGGTTTGCCAGAGGGGTCAAAGGCTTTGTTTAGTAACCTCTGATAATTCTGAAAATCGGCTTCTTCCTTGTACGTTCAACGCCTCTGCAGTTGACAAAGTCAACATGAGCAGGGGCCGCGGCCTCAGCAGCCCAGCTTACCTGGCTGCTTCCCTGGAACAGGACTCTGCGGGCTTCCTGAGGGGTAGGTGGGCACAGGAGGCCAGAGAGCAGGTGTGTCCTGTTCCCGGTCCCTGCCAAGCCCCAGGTCTCCCTCCTGTGTCCCTAGGGGTGTCTGTGGGCCAGCGGTGGCAGGACATTCTGCCTGTGACCCAGAAGCACAGCCGGGACCACGTCTTGCTGTTCAATGATGCGCATTTTCTGATGGCCTCCCTGGGTGCCCGGGACCCCCAGACCACACAGGAGCTGCTGACCACTCTGCAGGATGCCAGCGAGTATGCAGACGGGGGCCGCAGAGCACTCCCCAGGACAGGGCTGGCCCTGTGCTAAGAGGGCAGGCGCCATGCGAAGGCCTGCTGGGGGATGGGGAGGCTGGTGTGGAGGCCCTGCTGGGAGTCGGCCCTGGGGACCCCATGGAGAGCCATTCTCAGGCGTGTGTCCTGCCAGCATGTGTCTGCAGGTGCGTGATGTCCAGAGGTGCCCCTGGCATCCCCAGCACAGTGCTCCTCTCCATCCCTAGCTGGGTGTTAGAGCCTGGGTGTCGTGGGCAGCCTCCCGTAGTGCTGGATGCCAGCTTCTTACAGGCCCTGGGGTCCTGGGCCAGGGGCACCTCTGCACTGACCTTAGCTTCCTCATCTGTAAATGGGGGATGGTGCCTGCCCGGGCTGGCAGGGTGCCTGGGGGGCACAGTGCCACAGACATACCCTCCTGGTGGCAAGGGTCACCCTGACTTTTAGTGCCTTTGCTGGCATTGTCTGCCATCCCGACCTCTCTGTGAGGTTGATACTGTTATACCCACTTCACAGATGAGCAAACTGAGGCCAGAAATAGGGCACCTGTCCTGATAACAGGCCATGTCCAGCCCAGACCAGAGTTCAGAGCCCTGTCCTCTCCTGTGGATGGGCTGCTTTTGTTGCCTCACCCTGTCTGGGCAGCTACCCTGTCCTTGCTCAGAACACGCATGTGGGCAGGACAGCATGCTGTGCAGGACAGCTGTTGAGACTCTGTTGGTGGCAGATCTCCAGGAGAAAACTGCCAGCACCTGCTGGCCCGAGACGTGGGACTGCCTCTGTGCCAGGCCCTGGTGGCGGCCGAGGACGGGAACCCTGACCGTGTCTTGGAACTGCTCCTGCCCATCCGCTACCGCATCGTCCAGATCGGGGGCAGCAATGCCCAGGTGAGCTGGCTGCCTCCAGTGAGACTCTTGGCTGGAGCGAGAGAGCCTGGGTCAGGGAGCCCTGCACCTGCCGCCCCACCTCTCTCCTGTGGTATCAGTGCCTGTGGGGTGGGAGAGTCCTCATCCCTCACCTTGCCTGTAAGTGTGGCCTCGAGGACCCCCGGGCTGCAGCCCATCTCTCATCCACGTTAGAGGCACCTGACTTGCTAATTGCCCTTGCAGAGAGACGTCTTCAACCAGTTGCTGATTCATGCAGCCTTGAACTGCACCTCCAGAGTTCATAGGAACGTGGCCCGGTGAGCTCCCCACCCCTCCCACAGCTGGGCACAGAAGGGTCCCCCAGTAGCATGCTGGCCTCATGTGGGTCTCCCTGTGTATGGAGTGCCTTGTGGGGAGGGTCTTGCTTCTGAGGTTGGGAAGGCACAAGGCTATCGGGGATCATGTTCTGTGTTAGCATGCTCAGTGTCCCAAAAAACTAGCCAGCACCACTCCCATGCACACTCTCCTCCTTCCTGTGTGGACAGAGAGGGCTAAGGACCCAGCTGGCGCAGGTGCCCGGGGCAGTGCAGAACGGCCGGGGCCTCCTGGGGCAGGGTAAGGTAGCCAGGGGAACCGCCTACTTGACCTGACCACGTGGGGGATGGTGTTCCCTCCAGGTGCCCACCAGGCACAGGCCATCCCATCAAAGGGTAGGTTAGAGTGTGGCCCAGTGTGTGCTCGAAGCTTGGTCCCCAGTGCGGGGATACTGACAAGCTGGTGGAGCTCTTGGGAGGTGGCTAGGTCACTGGGGCCTATTGGTAGCTGGCGAGGTCACTCAGAAGAGGTGAGTGCAGTTCTTGGGGCACTCCATTCCTTCTCTCCAGAGCATAAGACAAGGCCGCCCCATGCACTTGGCCTCTTCTGCATGCAGCTGCTTCCCTTTCTGCTTCTCCATGCTGTACCCATCCGAGGGCACCATCACCAGAGGCCAAGCAGGTGGAGCTTCCCAATCTCGGACTGTCAGTCTCCAAATCTCTTAAGCCAAATGAAACCTCTCAACTAAGCATCTGCTCCTGGTGTTTTGTTACAGCAACGAGAGCAGACAGATACACTCGTGGTCTGTGCCATGGCGTCTCCGCCCACAGGACCAAGCCCAGTCCCTTAACACCACTCACACCCCTCAGAGCCACTGTCGGCAGTTGTCTGAGGTCTGCCCTATTCTCCATGGGCTGCCATAAAACAGAACACAACACCGCAGCCTGCGTGGCTTGTAGAACATACTTTTATTGCCTTGCAGCCCCGGAGGCTGGAGTGTCTGGGATCAAGGTCCATCAGGGTTTGGGCTCTGGTGAGGCTGCTCTTCCTGGCTTGCAGATGGCTGCCTTCTTGCTGCGTCATGCGACCTCTGAACGCCAGACAGAGTGACTCTCTCATCCTTCTTACAGGTGCCCTGATCCATTGAGGGCCCACTCATGTCCCAATCACCTCCCAAAGGCCCATCTGCTAATGCCATCATGCAGGAGCTGGGGGTGTGGGAAGGACACCAACTTCAGTCCACAGTTCAATCCAGTACTGTGGATTGAACCCCAGGGCCTCATGCATGCTAGGCAAGCACTCTGCCACTGAGCTGCATCCCCAGCCCTTTTCTTATAATAAGAATTTTTTTTGGGGGGGGGGGAGGCTGGGGATTTGAACTCAGGACCTTGTGCTTGGAAGGCAAGCAATCTACTAACTGAGCTATATCCCTGACCCCCCCAGCCCTTTTCTTATTTGGAGAAAGGGCCGCACTCTGCCTTAGCCTCCCAAGTAGCTGGGATTACAGGCATGTGCCACCACAGCTCATAGCAGGGTGTCTACCTCAAACTGCACCTACACTTGCTTTCTTCCCACTTGCTCCCCTAGTCCCTCACCTCTGTTCTGCAGCTCACCTGGACAGTGTCATGTGCTTCCAGGCCCACACCACATCTGCTGTCCCTGTGTCCCCAGCATTGGGCTGATACAGGATGGAACAAGGCCACAGTGACATCCCCACTCAGAACCCTTCCCCTTGACATCAGGGCGTTTCTGGTTTTATCTCTAAGGCAGAATCAAAGTCCATCCAAGTGGATGTCCAGTCTGCCCGTCAGCAGTCTTCCTCCCCTCGCCCCTTCTCAAGCTGAGGCCAGGGATGCTGTGTCCCTGCCTTGGGACCAAGGAACCACAGGCCTCCACACTCTTCTAGAAGTCCCACAACAGAACCTCTGTGTCTGTCTTGCAGGAGCCTTCTGATGGAGCGTGACGCCTTGAAGCCCAACTCACCTCTGACGGAGCGGCTCATCCGCAAGGCAGCCACCGTCCACCTCATGGAGTGAGCCAGGCCTGGTGCCGTGGCCTGCACAAGCTCAGTGGTGGCCTCCCCAGCTTTAGATGGGCTCCTCTTGGGTTAGGGTTAGGAAACAGCTAGGGCCTTGTTAGGTTGTTCGAGGGCAAGATTCAGCCTTAAGCAAAGCCCCCTGAGCCAGCAGTTCTGTAGAAGGAGAACACAAAGGAAGTGTGATCCAGTTTCCTTCCAGTCCGTGGTAAGGGTGCATGTGGTTTTCAGCACTCAGACTCAACATGGTGCTGCTTTCTCTACTTGGCTTGTAAATCTTATTTTCCCATGGGCACACTTAACACCAGTTCCTGGTTGTTCAAGGGTTGGAAGGTGGGGCTGGCCCAGCTGAGGCCCTGGAGGTGGCCTGCCCACACCTGGCTGCCCTTGGAATAAATCCTTTCCTGTAGTCTTCCTTGTATTCAAGACAAGTACTCTTGTCCCATTTTTCAGGGGAGGGTGCTGATAGGTGGGGGAGTGACCTACCCAGAGTCATAGCCAGTGAAGACTTCTGTCCTTTGTGGGAGGGTCCTCACCTTGCTGCTTTTGACCTCAACCCCTGGCTGCTGCCTCTACTGCCCTCCTCATGGATCACAGGCATGCAGAGCCACTCCTGCTGCTTGAGGGACATCCTCAAGCCTCCCAGGGGTTTTGGTGGTGCTGTCTGGCTCTTCTGGCTCAAGTGTATGTGGGAATGAGGCCTTGGGCGCATGCTTCCTCAGGCCACTGAGATTCTATGCTGTGGATGCACATTGTTACTGGGGTGTGAACTGTGCTGGGGCTGCTGTGGTGCACTGGTGCGTGGCTGGGACGGGATGTGAGCTGTTAAGTGCTGCCTGTTTGATGTTTCCCTATCATTAACCTGGCTGCTGGCAGTTGTGCTGCTGTCAGCCTTGGGCCAGGAGGTCCAAGTGCAAAGATGTCTTTCAAGTTCCTTCGATTCCCACTAAAGTTCAGTGGGGACTCACTGGGGCAGGCAGTGGCGGTCTCCTGAGGGGGAGAGGAGGACTTCAAGCCCTCTATGGCCCCGCAGCTTGCTCAAGCCTGGGCAAATTTCCAGGATTAAAATGAATTAATTGTTTCATTTTTTCTAACTCTTGTGGGCACCTTTGAGTATCTCCTGTGTTCCAGTCCTGGGACTGGATTCTGCAGCGATCAGCTTCTCCTTGAACTTGGGGTGGGCGGGCAGCAATTCAAGAAAATGGATAATTTCATTATGATTTCAAGAGAGGTGTTGTGTCTTGTCAGACATGGTGGGGCAAGTAATCCCAGCCACGCAGGAGGCTGAAGCAGGAGAATGGCAAGTTCCAGTCCAGCCTCAGCAATTTATTGAGATCCTGCCTCAAAATAAAAGAGAAATGGCCAGAGATGTAGCTCAGTGGTGGAGTGCCCTTGGGTTCAATCTCCAGTATAAAGGAAAAAAAGAGAGACATGCTGTCTCTACCCAGAAGTTGGGGACACATTCAAGGGGGAGCCTCCTTCCTTTTCCTGGTTGGAAGCCAGACATGTTGTGGCCAAGGAAGTGGGAACCCTGGTCCCTACTCCAGGCAACTGCCCACCCCCACTACAGGGGGGTGAAGGTGCCTCCTCTGTGCCCTGTGACCTTGCTATCATACCTTTCTCTCCTGCTGCAACATCAGGTCAGGTACAGCATCAGTGTCCCTAGCATCACTGTCATGGCCTGCACTGGGAAGCTGTCAGTGAAAGCTGGTGAATGAACGTCTGAAAGAAAGCATGAACAGGGGACGGGGCCGAAGCTCCATGGCAGAGCGCTTGCCTGTGTGAGGCGCTGGGTTCAACCTCACACCACATAAAATAAAGACATTTTGCCCATCTACAACAAAAAGAATGCATAAATACATAAAGCAGAACCCGACCTGGGGAAGGAAGTGAACCTACAACTGACAGGAAAATGATAAAAGAGGAGGCGAGAGATGAGAGGAATGGAGTAATGGAGGGAAGATAGAGGTTACAGTTGGAAACAAGTTATTCACCGTCAGTGCTGTTTACTAAGACCCTACTGTGTGCTCACACCATACAAGTAGAGTTGGGGACCCCCCTTCCCAGCAGACACCGCTAGGGCCACAGGGATCTAGTACCCAGAGGGCAGGGCAGGAGTGGAGTCACTGAGGCACGGATCCCGGAGTTCCTGCCATAGCCTTCCCTTTTGTTTGTGAATCAAGTAAGCCCCGCTCTTGCAATCCCAGATTTGGTGCCGGTGACACTAAATGGCGACCACCCCAGGGAAGACAGCTGAAAACTTGGCGCGACTGGGCTGGTGGGCCCAAAAAGGCCAGACCGCGGTGTGAGCAAAATCTAGAAGAGGTGGATGGGGGACCCAACCCAACTCTCTTTTGAGCCTCCCTCTATCCAGGCCACCCCCGGAATTCCCTGTTCCTGGAACCAGGAAATCTTTCTGAAACTAGCCTGAAGCTGGCATCCTGTTATTTGTCACCCAAAGGCGCCTGGCAGGTACTGGCGGCTGGGGTGTGCACTGTGTCTATCTGTCACCACCGCTGTTCTCCAGTTAGGTAAGATCCCGAGCAATAGAAGGAATGCAACTCGGAAGGGAGCCACGGCCAGAGCTCAGAGTGGGAAAGGAAAGGCAAAGGGGTCCATGCCCCAGGCTGCTGCTGAGCCTCCAGACGCAGAGGCGTCGGGGACACCAGGACACGCAAAACGGCTGTGCATCGGGAGGGCCACCCTCCTTCCGCGCTGCCTGACCACCCCACGCTCCCAGCTCACTCCACTAGCCCTTGCCGAGCACCCAGCAGCTTAAGAGCTTGCTGCCACCAGGGCGGGGCCGGGGACCCCAGGTCCGCAACTTCTGGGAGGGAGCGTCCGCGCGTGCGCAGCAGAGCCGAAGCGCGGAGCAGTGCGCGTGCGCGCCGGGCTCGCTTCCGGTGCGCTGACTTCAACTCCCAGGGTGCACCGGGCGGCGAGCCCTGTTCAAACTGGCCAATCGTCGGCTCTCGCCGCGCGGCGCCGGGTTTAAACCCTCGGCCGTGGTGGCCGCGTCTTCCGCGGCCGGGCGGGGCGAGGTGAGGGCGAGGGTCCGCGGCCCGCGTGCATCTCCACGGGCCCGCGCCCCACTCGCCGCCGCGCTTCCTGCGCAGCTCCTCCCGGGAAGCCGAGATGGACGCGGCCGGGAAGGAAGGTGAGCGCGGCGGGGGGTTGGAGGCGCTGGGGCCGCAGGCGGGTCGCGCCGGTCAGCCGCCCGCCCAGGGTCTCCCTCGCCGCAGGCTCCCTCGTGGTGGCTCTCCGACCGGTGGCCGCGCGGACGTGTGTGCGGGGCCTGCAGCTTTTCTTGTTGGTCGCTGGCGTCTGTTTGCTAAGACTTGTTTCGGAGCCGGGGACCGCGGCCCGCGGCCTTCTGTCTTGTTCCTTCTGTCTTGTTCCTTCGTTGTTGGTTGTCAGATGAGAGGCAGAACTTTCCCCGAACGTCGGCCCCCACGGGTGTCCAGGCTCCCATAAAATGGCATAGCATTTGCACATAGTGGAGACATGTCCTCCCATATGGTTTAAATCATTTCTAGACTACTTAACATGCCACTACCACGTAAATGCGGTGTGCGCAGTTATCAGTATTAGGGCAAAAACACGAGAAAAAGAAGTCTGCAAGTTCAGGACTGGCTCGGTTATAATTCAGGTACTTCCGATCCACAATAGGCTGTGTCCCCAGATGTGGAACCAGGGGATTTAGAGGGTGGGCCAACTGTAAAGGTCATACCCTCTTCTTTTGGGGGGTGGGGTTAGGTACCAGGGATTGAACTCAGGGGCACTCGACCTCTGAGCCACGTCCCCAGCCCTATTTTGTATTTTATTTAGAGCCAGGGTCTTACTGGGCATAGCGCCTGGGTTTTGCTGAGGCTAAGTTTGTACTTGAGATCCTCCTTCCTCAGCCTCCAAAGCTGTTGGAATTACAGGCATGTGCCACCGTGCCAGGCTTATACCCTCTTTTTCTCTTAAAGCATTTTGACTTCCTTTTATCTTTTGTTCCTGAGGACATGCAGGTGAGGCAGTTGAACAGCGTTCTCCAGTGCCCTCAGCATCACAGTTTGCAGAAACCTCCTAGAGACCTCGAGTCATCATTGCTTCTTCATCCTGTCCAGACGGCTGTTTCCTTCTGCACCCTCTCCTTCCCCTTGTGGCCTCCTTTCAAGTCAGTCCTCTGCCTACATGCTGAACCTCACTGCTCCTCAAGGACTTCACCCCTTCTTTGCCCTTCTTCACCTCCTTGTTTTAGCCTGACCATTAGATTACACTCATCAGCCACATGAAGATACGTTCCCTTGTCCCCCTTGTCTCCCTGTCTTCTCCCCTGCCTCTCCAGTGCTGTTCCTTGTTCAGAGCCAAAATTCGTTCTGTTTTGCTATTTGCCTCCCTCAACCCCTTCCATTCCAGCTTCTGTCCACAGCCCTCCAGTCAAGCTGCTTTTATCAGTTACTAAAATTCCACATTGCTAATTCTTCTGTCATTTTTCTGTCCTAATTTAATCCACCAAATTTCCAATGACATTCCACCTCCTTTTTTTCTGGAAAGTTTCAAAATACTTTTGGTTTTCCTCTCCTCTCTGGCTGGTATACTGGTATCTTTTTGCAGGTTCCTCTTCCTCATCAGCCATCTTCACAAGCTGACCTCCCCTGAACCTGGCCTGAGACCTCATTGTACTTTTGCCTTGGGGGTCATCAGCATCCCATGGATTTCTTTGTGGAGATGCTCCTTTTTAGCTCTCTTCTGAGCTCTGGTCTTGGATAGTCACCTGTTTGACATCCTCACATGAGTGTTTGGCACCTCAAACTCAATGGTGCTTCCTCTCCATTCTTGTCTGTCTTTCCCAGCAAAGTAAATGACCCCTTCTGTTTGCCCAGCTGTGCAGGTTGAGAACCTTCCACACGTACACAGTCACAAACTTCTGTCCTATCCACCTTAACAATGTATTTCTAAACCATTCTCTTTCCAGCTCCATCCAGATGCCACACCCTGTTCTCAACCACCTACCTCGCCTGCACCTGCTTGCTTTTCACTTTGCCCAGAGTTTTAGGCAGCCTTTTCACTGCTGTGACCATAAAGCCTGAGAACCACTTAGAGGAGGAAGTTTGTTTTGGCTCACAATTTCAGAGGTTCAGTCCACAGTCAGCTGACTCTCGCTCTGGTCCTGAGGGGAGGCGAAGAAAGTAGCTGAGGACTGGGCAACAAGGAAGTAGAGGGCTGCACTCACCAGGCGAAGATCCCACCCCCACAGCCACATGCCGGGACCACCTCCTCCAGCCACACCCTGCCTGCCTTTGGTTAATCTGTGGCAGTGGATTCGTGCACTGATTAGGGTGCAGCTCTTGTAATCTAATCATTTCACCTCAGAATTCTTGCATTGTCTCACATGAACTTTTGGGGGACACCTCATCTAAATCATAACAGCCAGTATGTACATTTACAATTGCTGCTTTGTTTCTGACACACTCTACACAGCAGCCAGGGAAACCTGTTTTCAAACACAAGTTAGATTTTAACACTCCTCTGCTGGAGTCCCTTCATAGCCTCCTGTTGCACTTGGATAAAATGAAGTCTCCGTGCCCTGGTAGCAGGCCCTCTTCAGCATTGCTGTAGCCACTAACCTCTTCCCAGCTCCTCAAACACACTTTATTTAGTTTCCTCAGAGGTGTCCCCTCTTCTGTGTTAGCTTCTCACAATGCCAGGTGCATGCAGGAGGGCTGACACCATGTGTCCTGAGTCTGCTTGGGGCCTGGTGGACCCTGTGGCTTGTAGGTGCTCCTGTGTCTGCAGAATAGTGGAGTCAGCCAGCCCAGGCCGGAGGAGGCTGGCTTCTAGCCCATAGTACTTTTTTCCATAGCGTACAGTTGAGGGTGTCTAGAAGTGACCTAGAAAATCAGTTTCCTGAGTTGAGATTATAAAAAGTGAAGTATACCTCTCTCATCTTTGTCCCTTGGTCACCTCCTTGCCTCCTCCAAAAGTCATTGATGTTATCAGTGTCTTGTATCCCCTGCTAGATACACTTTGCAAATGCCAGCCAATATGTAGACAGTCAGTTCTTCTGTCTCCTCAGTGTCCTGTGTCTTGTTTTTTACACTTAATTGATCTTGATGGTTGTTTGTGTGGCAATGTAAAAGGAATGTTACTTTTTGTACCTATGAGTGTTCCATCACAGTTACAGATTGTACTTTGATTCATCTGCTAGGTGAACACTGAGTCTGTGCAGATTGTCTTGCTGTTACAAAAGCTGCTGCTCTTTAGAGGACGTGCGCAGAGTGCAGATTTCCTGGGATAGTCCTGCAGGTGGCCCTCCACAGAGCTGCAGTGACCTTTGCCTTGCACAGCTGTCTAGGAATTGTCTTCCCCACAGCTTTGCCTATAGGCCATCAAACTTTGCTTTTTGCCAGTCTGATGGGTGAGAAGTTGAGTCTTAGGGAAAGTGTCTTTTTTTCCAATACTCTTATTTTTGAGTGAGACTGAACTTCTTGTTGTATTTAAGAAAAATTTTTATTTATTTTTGTGAAATTTGTTTCCATTTTCCATCAGGTTGTTAGTTGTGTTCTTAGCAATTTGTAGGTACTCGTATAAATTAGTCCTTTATGAGATCAGTTGCAAATACTATTTTCCCTGCTTCTTGTTCCTTTTAACTTTGCTCATTGTGATTTTTGCCACTTAGAGATTTTACAAGTTTTTATATATTTGAAGATCAATTTTGTATGTTAGGACTTATGGTTTGGTGCCATAGTTAGATCTTAGTACTGAGATTACAAAGCAATTTCCTCATGTTCCTTTAAGGTTTCTTTTTCAATTGATCTTTAATTTATTTGGAATTTGTCCTGGTATGTTATGACATATGGATCAAACTTGACTTTCTTCCCATTATGTCTTCTAACTGTTCTTTGTGTGCGAAGGATGTTGATTGCCACGTAATAACTTTGTCCTTGGTAGTATTCTTTTATCCATCCTTTTACTACCCTTTTACTATTTATAATAGCTTTCAGTTGGTTTTCTGAATCTACAACCTTAGCATCTGTGCACTGTGATTGATTGTCTCCACATTCTTTCCTTTGTTTGATCATGTTGGTTAACGTGTCCAGAATAGTGAGCATTGTGGGGCTTGGAGCCATTGCCTCGTGCCTGGCTTCAATGGCATTGCTTCTGTAGCTTTTCCAGGAAGCCTCACGCTGGCTCGTGGACTAGCACACGTGGATGGTGGTCAGTCACTGGTACTGGTCCTTAACATTTCTATGGATCTTTTCTTTTGGGGTATGAGATAAAATAATACCTCTTGCCCACTTGAAGTTAGGTTTGGCTCAGGTGACTTGCTTGATCAATGAAATGGGAGTATGGTGTTGTGTGTCCCTTCTGGGTAAATGTCATTAAGAACCAGCTTGGAATTTGCTCTTTCATGGTTCAAGGACACCAACTGTGGTCCCACTGGTGGAGACTCAGCCCAGGATCTGAAGTGGAGGCCATGGAGCAGGATCCACCTTATCTGAGCAGACGTAGTTTGAATGAGAAATATGTCTTTATTGTTTTAGCCTGTTGAGCTTTGGGGACTCTTTGCTACGTCAGCATAAGTTAACCTATCCCAATGATAAGGTACATCTGCTCCTGTCTCAGGAGGAATACTTTTGCTGTTATCCCATTGAACATAATTTTAGCTTTTGGGTTGAGATGACTATTTCCTTATATGATAAAATACATCTATTACTTTTTAAGAGCCTTTAAAATCAAGAATATATGTTGCCTTTTAGCACATGCCTCTTCGATGTGTATGGAGACAGTTTTCTCTTTAGTTCTAGTAATATAATGGTTGTATTGCTACATTGTGTTAAACCGTATTACGCTCCTGAAATGAGCTTGTCATAAAGCACTATTACTCTTTTAATGATCTGCTGAATTCTCCTGCTGTTGTTCCTGTTGAGGATATTTTTTAAAAAATTTTTTTGTTTTTTTAGTTGTAGATGGGCACAATACCTTTATTGAATTTATTTGTTATGTGATGCTGAGGATGGAGCCCAGTACCTCAGGCGTGCTAGGCAAGTGCTCTACCACTGAGCCACAACCCCAGCCCTGAGGACATTTTTGTTGTCATAGTGAGGCTGGTCTCCAGCTACGTTTATTGAAAAAACAGCACAGGTTTTTGATGTCATTGTGCTTGCTTCATAGAAGCGGGTTACTGGGTTTATTTCACTGTCCTCTGGAGCAATGTAAATACTATTGGAATTAGATGTTCTTTAAGCTTTGATGGAGTTACCCTATGAAACCAACTGGCTCCCCCTCTTAGGATAGTTCTGTAATGTTTCTCCAGTTATTTATGATAATTGAACTACTAGGATTCACTTTCTTTCCTCTGGACTCAGTTTTATAAATAAACTTGGTTAATTTTAGTAGAAAACTAAACAATATTTTCTTGGAAGATGATCTACTTAGCCATGTTCATGGGCTTATGTGCCCAGAGCTGAGCACACCAGCCTGAGGACCTTTCACTTCCTCTCTGGTCATTTCTCTTCGATTTCTTTTATGCATTGGTGCTGGAGAGTGAACCCTGGGCCTCATCTGAGCTAAGCTTTGGCTCTACCACTGACCTACACCCCCACCTGTCTTTATTTTTCCTTAACTAGGTAATTAGGACTGCTTGATTAACTAGGATTTGATAAGGATACTAGTGTATTTTCAAATTCTCTGATTTTTTTTATTAAGTATGCTGCGTCGTTTATTAAGGTGAAATAAGACTTTGTGGAAGTGCTGTATATTTCATTTTTGAGGTATCAGTTCAGTGCATTTCAGTAACTGTTTGCTAAGTGTCCAGGCCCTTCACTGGACATTGGGGAATTTGCATGCCTAATACATTTGTTGTCTTGGAGGAGGTATGAGCCCTGCTGGGGCCAGAGAGAGCCCAGAGTGTCCAGGCTAGTGCAGCCGGAGGTGGGGGTCAGGTCCAAGGGCCATGGGAGCTGTGGCATAGGGGCTGGAGGTGGGGAGCAGTTGCCCCAGCTGAGGGACCTGCTGACGCACAGCCTGGGGTCTGTTGGAGGGAGCTGGGTGAGTGGACAGGGCCAGCGAAAGCTGTGGGGGGGAGTCTGGTGGGATGGGAGTTCTGGGAGGACTACTTGGAGTGATGGTATCAACAAATACTTGAATCCCTACTCTGCAGTTCAGATGTAAATGAATTCATTGTTGGAAGGTGAATGGGTATTTTGTGGTTTATAAGGTGGAATTTAGCCACCTGTAATCCCAGCAACTGAGGCAGGAGGATTGCAAGTTCAAAATCGGTCTCAGCAACTTAGTGAGGCCCTAAGCAACTTAGTGAGACCCTGGAGCAAAACAGACATAACAAAAATAATAAAAAAGGGCTGGGAATGTAGCCTGGTGGTCAGACGCCCCTGGGTTCGATCCCTGGGACTGAAAAAAAAAAAAAAAAAAAAAAAAAAGGAGGGGGGATTTAATTCTAGAGGCGCTGGGGCAGGCAGTCTTTTGAAAATGTTCTATGCCTGAAAATGACAGCTCATCTTGAAAAGCCAGCTGAGTGATCCGTGAATGCACGTCAGGTTATGTCACAAAACACGGCCTTGTGCTGTTAGGGCGGCTCAGCAAACCAGGACGGCTGTGCAATTTAAAAAGGAAAATGGAGGCTGGGGCTGGGGCTCAGATGTGGAGCACTTGCCCAGCATGTGTGAGGCACTGGGTTCGATTCTCAACCCCACATATAAATAAAGTCCATTGACAACTGAAAAAGCCTAAATAAGTAAATAAAGGGGAAAAAAGATAATTTGGAGCACCCTATGAAAACACCACTAAATTAAAGTAGGTTAGGCTTTGGGGGGTGGAATTTCCTAATGACCCTGGTAATATTTTCCTGTGTCACCTCAGTCCTGAAATAACTCGACATTATGCCTTCCAGGTGTTCTTTTGGCTGATGAAAAATTTGACTTCGATCTTTCATTGTCTTCTTCAAGGTAAACAAATGAGTTTTCTTCCCTTGCTTGGGACATCCACATGAGTAAAGTTTTTGATTTGAATGCCAGAGTTATGAACCATTAATAATTCTTTTCTTTAAAAATAGTGCAAATGAAGATGATGAAGTCTTTTTTGGGCCTGTGGGGCATAGAGAAAGATGCATTGCTGCCGGCTTGGAATTAAACAATCAGATTGCTGAACAGCCCGGCTTGCCAGTGTCTGACGGCGCCTGCACACTGAGCCCTCTCTCGGCAGAGAGGTTTGTGGAAGTGTACAGAGAGGCTCGCTTGCTGGCTCTGCAGCTGGAAAGCCACAGCAGAGAAGAGGCAGCTCAGGCTGCCGAGTCTGGAAGCTCTTCGAGCCACGGTGTGGAAAGATTCATCCAGGAATCACAATTAAAAATGAAACTCTTTGAGAAAGAACAGGAAAAGGAGAAGAGCCCCAAGTCACTTAAAAGAGAGACATACTACTTGTCAGACAGCCCCTTTCAGGGGCTCCCAGTCTCCTCCCCGGCCCTGTCCATTGCTCCTGTCCGGGTGGGTCCTGTCCAGACACAGGGACTGCCCCCCTCCTCTCATCCTTTGCCAGGGGAGCCAGGTGCTGTCCACCCTTTGGATCAGGCAGTGCCTCAGAAGAGGGCTGTCAGCAAGCTGCAGCTGCCTCGGCCTTCGTTTGTGAGAGGACGGCACCTTCCCTCCGCCATAGAGAAGGTAGGCAAAACCACGCGGTGCGGCTTTTCCTGGGGACCGAGGCCCTCCTTGCTTCTCAGCCTCCCATCGATACCCTGCCATGGAGACTGTGCAGGGAAGGCCTGGGGGCTCCGGATCTCTGAGGGTCCAGTGTGTGGGGTGGGAAGGTAGTAGCAAGGTGGCAACTGAGCAGCGACAGTGTAGGAATACCCTCTCCTGAGCGCTGGTCACGGCGGCTTCTGTCCGCACTAATGCTCCACCCCAGCGATGCGTGTGTTTTAACCAGCACCCTCTTCCAAGAGTTCCTCCTCCGTGGTCACTAGGCATGCTCCTTGGCTGACTTAGTTTTATGTTGCTTTCTACCTGGGCACTGAGTGCGAAAGAGCTGTCCTGGGAGTTGACAGGTACACTCTGGGGAACTGGGGATCCTGGAGGTTTGTGGAGGGATGGGTGGGGGAGGGTGGGTGCCAGACCATGACCACAGCCTGCTTCCCAGTCTGCCTGATGCTTCTTGCTCTTCCTGTGAGGAGACGTCAGAGAGCCTGGGCAGGGCAGGTTACTCAGGCCTGCCACCCTTCCCAGAGCTGCTCTGCTGTGGGCAGCAGTGGTACCGAGTGACACTGTGGGGTTGTCTTAGGGTTAGGTGAGTGTCCTGCCTAGAAGTGCCTTTTCCCGTTTTTAAACCCATCCTGACGTCCTGACTCAGATCAGAGACCTGACTTTAGGGGTTTGTGAACACAGCATGGATGGACACAGCCAGGGTTTGTGGTGCGGCACATGTGTACTCAGAACAGACCTTCACAGGTGTTCACAGCAGCCTCATTCCTAACTGCCAAAAAACTGAGCCAACCCGAAGTCCATCACCTGATGAATGGGTAAATATCACAAACGTATATCCAGACAGTGGAATACTTCTGGCAGTAAAAAGTTGCAGTAGTGCTGGGCGGGATGGCACATGCCTATAATCCCAGAGACCAGGGAGGCTGGGGCAAGAGGATCACAAGTTCAAAGCCACCTTCAGCAACTAAGCAAGGGCCTGAGTGATTTAGCAAGACCCTGTCTCAAAACAAAATATAAAAGTGGGCTGGGGATGTGGCTCAGCAAGTTGCAGTACTGACACATGCTACTACACAGACGACCTTTGAGAACACGTTTAATGAAAGAAGCCAGACGCAAAAGGTCACATGTTGAATGACCATTTAATGAAATGACCATCAGCAACAGATTGTAGTGGGAGCCAGAGGGCCGGTGGTTGCCCAGGACTGGCAAGGCCAAGGGATTGGACAGTGGCTGCTAATGCATACGGGTTTCTTTTAGGGGGACGCGTGCTATAACAAGCTTATATTGATGGTTGTAGAAAATTGTAAACATGAAAATCCGAGTGTAGACTTTAAAGTGGTGGTTTTGTGTTATGTGAAGTATAACTTGAGTGCTTAGATGCTGCAAGGGAAGAGTTGCTGCTGCACCCTTGTGACTGTGAGCATCTGCCACTCTTGGCTTATTAACCCTCCTTGTTGTTTATGTGAGCATGGAACAGTCGAAGGCCCTTGTCCCTTAGTATGTCAGGAATTTATTCTTTGACTTCTGGTCAGAAGACGCGGCTTCCTGTACTAGGATAAGATTTATTGCAGTGGGGTAACTTCTCTGGTAGAGATGACTGTGTCGTGAATACGCCTTGCTGTGTAGCATTTTAGGATTTACGTAGCTGGAACCAGTTTATGGTCATTCTTACGTGAGGATCTGACTGAGGAATAGCTTCAGCAGATCTCTCCCCTCGGATCCATCTGCCTGGTGGTGTTTTACGCTGTTTTTAACAAGCCAAGTCCACCATCAGTGTGTGCAGTCTTTTCATGGAGGACATGACCCTCACTCCTTTGCACCAGCTGACGGATTGAGAAGCACGGTAGATTAGGGGAGGAGAAGCAGGGCCTGGGGTCCCTTGGAATTGAAGCCTCGGATCTTGGTAAAGACTATCTAGTTCTCCTATTTCACATTAAAAATTTCAGCCCAAGACAGAGGTACCAGCTAGTCCTTCCAGGGTGAAACTCGTGAATGAAAAGCAGTCTCATGGTGCTGTGCTCCTGGACAGACCCAGCCCGGCCCTGGATGCTGCCAGCTTTCCAGCCCATGGAAGCCACCTGGGCCCAGGCAAGCGGTCCCTCCCTGTTCCCAGCAAGGTGAGTTGTCCAGGGCCACGGGGGCTGTGACTTGCGATGCATGGCAAGGAACAAGGTGGCAACTTTGTTTATTAGGGGTGTGATTTTTTATTAAAGTCAAATAGGAAAGTCAAAAACATTGTCCACTAGAGGCATTTGGTGAACTGACCTCAAGGTGGCGTGTGCTGGGAAGGCCCCTCTCAGTAACGGTAGGTGCTCCTGTCTCCCTCAGGAGGTCCCTGCAGGGGATATGGGTGCTGCTGTTTGGAGCTGCAGCTCCCCACAGGCATGGAGACTCCCACCTTTTGCCATTTATTTTCTGGCTTCAGTCAAACTGAGCCATGTGTAAGGATAACTGGTGTTCCCTCTTCAAGTGCCACCAATTGGGCTGACAGTAGGAGCTGGAGCCCCAAAATCTACATTTCAGCTAGTTTCCTCACATGTTCCTCAAGCAAAAGTTTGAAAGACTGCGCTTTGAGAAACACAGGCGGCCCTGCATGTCCTGGGTTCCCAACGGCAAACGGACGCATTCAGGACAAGAGCTGCATGCGTGCTGGACACGCGTTGGCTGTTTCTTTTGTCACGCTCCCACTGTTCACTTCTCGTTAGGCACTGTTGGCCATCTGCAGGGGCCTTAAAGGAGGGGACGGGTGTAGGTTGTGTGCAGATGCTGTGCCACTGTACATTGGAACTTGGACATCTGTGGGTTCTGGTATTTGCAGGGTTCGGGGGATAATCATTACATAATCATTAAAGTATTATAAATTATTTTAGAAACCTACTTTGGCAGAAATAAGGATGGGTGGCTAATGAAATCTTTGTTGATTCGTTGTTTTTTTTTTTTTTTTTTTTTTTTTAACATTTCTTCTCTGCTGGGGCTAAAGAAGACCCTATTAATAAAGCCACCGGGCTATACTGGCAACCTCGCGAGGAAATCCTCTTCCTCGGGGTCTGTTTCCAGCAGGACATCCAGTGTGTGAATGTCTCCAGCAGCAGGTAAAGGTGAGCAGCCAGTGGCTCATGCTCAGACCCACCAGCCAGATGAGGCCTGGAATGCTGTCCCTTAGGTTGAGACTGTTTTTATAGAACCTCCTGGCTCAGCAGGACGCTGTTCAGGACTGGCTCTGGGCCGTGGGCTAGGCTGGTGGGGAAGATGCTTCATCTCTGCCCTGGGGTGCTTCCCTCCAGTAAGGAGATGGGTGGCTTGTTAGGGGTCCATGTGGTCATAAGGCCTGTACACTTTCAATGCTGACACGCAGATGGACACTTGCTCCTGGCTTGTGTTCATGGAGTCAGACACCCATGTTAAGACAGGACTGTCCTGCTCATTTGGGACACGTGTTCCCTGTGATTGCCATATGTATTTGAGTCCCTCTTGCCACACCTGTTCAAATTCAAGCTCCATGTTCATCTTGCTGAGCCAAAGCTGCCATCTAGTGGCAAAGGGAAGAATCACTTGTAGGCTGCTGGAAAAGCATGTCTTCCAGCTCTTAAGAACTAAATCCTTTCCATGTTATATTTGCTACCTACACTCTGGCCAGAGTCCACTGAGGGTTTTGTACACGAGACGTGAAAATATGAACTCTTGACTCAGACCTATTGTATTTCAAACCTGGACCCTGCCACTCAGTGATTATAAGAAATTTGAGTAGACATGGTGGCCACATCTGTAACCCCCCCTAATCAGGAGGCTGAGGCAGAAGGATTGCAAGTTTGAGGTCATCTTCAGCAACTTAGTGAGACCCGGGGTGTAGCTGAGGTCCTGGTTCAGTCCCCAGCACTGCCATAACAAACAAACAAACAAACAAACAAACAAAAAACCAACAAAGAGGTCTGTGTCCTGACTTACAACCAAGGTGACTTGGAAGTACTCTGCCAAGTACTCTCTGTGGCACATACACACGATCTGAAGACGGAAGCTCTTGGCCCTCGGCCAAGGTGTTTGGAGCTCTGTCTTGCCCCGCCGATTCAGTCGTCAGCACCACTCCTTTACTATTCTGTTGAGATGTAGTCAAAGGCCCATAGTTGGGCCAACAGCAACCAACTCGGGGTATGAGTTAGGGCCCCCAAATCTACATTTCAGCCAGTTCCCCCACGTGTTCCTGATCCAGCAGTGTGAAGACCACCCTTGGAGAAGTTCAGTCGACCTTTCATGAAAGGGGCTTTGGGTATATGTATATTTCTCTTGTGCTTCTTAAGCAGTGGGATGGTCTGAACAACAACTACAAAACGTGAGGCTGAGTGACACCCAGTCTATGTGTCTCCTCTGCAGCCACGTCAAGTCATCTCACAGGTCATCCTGGCAGCAGCTCCCGGCCTCTGCCAAGCGCCAGCAAGCCAGGCAGAATGGCTCCAGCCATGCTGCTCCAGCCTCTGCCAGCAGCCCCCGCCGGGACATCCTGCAGGCAAGCAAGCAGGGCCGAGGCTGCCGAGGCTGCGGCAGAGCAGCCCCAGGCTCCCAGCACAGCTCCTCTCGCCATGCCCCAGACCCCAGGAAGTGGAGGCCTGAGGCTGGACCCTAACTCCATTTTGTCATCCTCTTCTCAACCAAATAAAATTGGAAGTGTAAGAAGGCGAGCTTCCTGTCTAAATTCCAAGACAAAGGTCATGCCCATCCCTTCAAATCCATCTAAAATGCCCAAGTTTTCCATTGGTGAGTAATAGATAAATTTCAGTGTGTTTTAAAATATTGAAGAACTTTTTATTTCAAGTCTTGAAACATCACTCTGGGGTGGTGATGCTCTTGCTTTCTCGCTGTGCAGCCCCGGGGAGTGCTCCAGTGCCTGCCACTCATGTTGGCTTGGGTGGCCAGGCCTGGGATTCTCCTGCGTTCACTCCCGTGTGGAACACGCCACTGCTCGGGCTGGGTTCGAGGTTCCTCTTGGTTGCCCGTCTTCAGCCGTGTGGTTATCCTGCAGGGCATGCTCCGTCTTGGCTTCCTCTGCACCCTGTGTGACGTTGTTGTTGCTTGCATCTCTTGAGGGTCTTGTTTTTTTGTTTTTGTTTTTTATTGTTTTGTGGTGCTGGGGATCAAACCCAGGGCCTTGTGCTTGCAAGGCCAGCACTCACCCAACTGAGCTGTATCCCCAGCCCGAGGGTCTTGGTTTTTCCAACCTGTTTCCTAGTGCTTCAGTTTGGATTGTTCCTTTTGTTACGTTCTGCACAATCTAATCTGCCCTTAAGCTCATCCAGTTAAATTTTCATTTCCAATGTTAGAGTGTCTCCGGGTCTTGTGGTACTTAAGTTTTCTTTTAGCTCCTTGAAAGTATTTAAAATGGTTGTTTTGAAATCTGCTTCTCCTAATCCCATCTTCCCTGTCATTTTGGGGCTCTGTTCCCACAGACCTTTCCCCTGCGATGGTCACATTTTCCTGTGGCTCTCATTATCAGTTGTACACTTTCCAATGCCTGGTTGTGCTGCCTTTAAGGAGCTGAGCTTTGGCCTCTCAGCGGTGAATGTGCCGCTGAACCTGGTCCCTTCCAGGCTTCCTTGGAGGCTCCACAGGGGCAGGGCTACAGGTGTGGAAAGGTGCTGGCACCTGGAGTTCGCTCCTGTTCTGTTTGGTCCTTGAGAGTAGTTTCATGAACCCATCACTCCCGTTGTTAGGGTTCTGGGAATTTCTGTTTAGTCTGTTGACCTTAAGGTCACCAAAAACCTCTTTTCAGGAGAACTTGTCACTGTTCCATGGATGTGGTAGCAGATGCTTTTAGAGAGGAATCAAAACTCTGCTGTTAAGACAGGGCTCTGAGGAGAGTGTGGCATTTGACAGGGAGCTTCAGTTACATCCTTGCACCAGCATTCTAGAACTGTGACGCCACCACACCAGGACCATCAGGACCTTCACACCAGGGTCACACCATCAGTGTAACTTAAAGAAGGCTCACTATCACTTTATTATTTGACAGTGCTTCCCATACAGTCCAACATGCCAGACACCCCCAGCTAGTTCATTGTCTCTGCAAGATGAGAGAGAATGGTTGAGGATCTCAAGGGGCCCAGCTGGAAACCAAAGTCAAAAAGACATTTTAGGACTTTGATCCCAGGAAATAGGCCAAATTGTCAAAATAGGATCACAGATCATTTTAAAATCATAGTCAATCATTTAACCAGAATGACTTAACTAGTTATAAATTGATCGTATTATTAATAAAGTGATCAAAGTATTTAAAAGCAAATAGATGTTAAAAAAGCTTAACTCATTAAAGGCTGTTTTCTTAAGTAATCAAAACCTAAAGCATAAGAAATCATGTTGACACAGCAGTCTTTGCTTCCTGGGCCAGTTTCCAAAAGGTACAGAAAAGCCCCTGCATCGTGGTTGCTCCTGATGGGAGGCCAGTGATGTAACCAGGAATCCAGCTGATGGAAAGGAGTTGAGCATAGTCAGATGCTGGAAGAGACGTCTAAGCGCAGGAGTGCGCCTGCTGGAGCCGAGGTAGGAAAGCCTGTGCCTTGGGTAGGGAGAGCACGTCTCTGGGAAACTCGAGAAGCACGTGAAGCCTTTTGGCTTCATGCAGCACTTCAGGTACATCAAGAAGAGCCAGGAGTGGAAGCCCACATCGTGCTAGGCCTAGACAAACATCTCACAAAATTCTCCCTCATACACATAAAATTCCATTTCTTTTCACTTACCTTTCCTTCCTAAGTTCTCATCTCTCTTCTACTTTTGGTTCCTTTCTACCTTGTTTTTATTTCCTTTCTAAAATTTATATTTTGGAACAGTCCTTTAAAAAATCTCCAATTTAGACAAAAACTTACTCTTCTTTTTTTTTTTTTTTTTTTTTTAAAAAAAATATGTATTTCTTGTAGTTTTATTATTGAAAACATCTTAATTTTCCTCATGTTCTTTGAATGTAGAATTGCACATATTAATTAGAATTTTCACAACTTAGTAACCTTGATCTCTAGAGAATCTCAGGAGGAAAGCTGTCTTGAATTGCCTGCCATAGGCCAATAGCTGATGAGAACATGCTTTAGAATTTCTGTAAACATGGGCTTTGTCCTAGAAAAAAATTTTTAAAAATATGGAATAGAACAAACTTTTTAATAGACATAAATATGTATATTATTTTTATATGGAATTTAAGAAACCAAGTTTGAATTTATATTTAGTAATTGATATTTCTGTATTTTAGCTTCCTTAGAAATGACTCAGATGTTTTATGAGTATCTGTTACTTAATTTAACATTGACTTACATGAAATTTCATTTTTATAAACATTAATCCACGTATGTTCACCTGATTTATTTGTTTTTAATAATTATACCTAGATTACTCATGAAACCTAAGTTATTAGACAAACATAGTAATTATTTCCTTGTTAAAACAATAACAAAAACACAAAGACAAGCCCAGCGGGTGAGTTGCCCTACTTGACAGACAGGAAGCCAGGGCTCCACCTGGTGCCCTGATCTGAATGTTGGTTCTCGGGTCGGACTTAGACTTTGGATCTCGAGCATCTAACAGATCAGCATACCCTGGCTTGCCAGCAGTTCTGAGGATACCCTCATTTTTATTTACAGCAAACTTAAAACGTTGACTCTAGTCCTGTGAGGCAGAAGACATCAGTGTTCGTTACTCTGACAGTGTGAAGTCACATGAGCCAGCTGGATTCCTTAAGGGTGCCACCTGCAGATGCATGTGCAACAAGGACACGTGTAACACGAACACATGCAGGACAAGCTCGTTACTCTCGTTTTAGAGTTTAGTTACGATAGGAAAATATATTAACATGGAAGTATAAAATATTATAAATATATAATGTAAATGTAACAGATATAAAAATATAGTAAACTCACCACTTTGTGAAAAGACATTTGAATCAAATTATATATATATTTTTTTAATTTTTTTAGTTGTAGGTGAACACAATATCTTTATTTTTTTGTTTTTATGTGGTGCTGATGATCGAACCCAGGGTCTCACACATGCTAGGCGAGTGTTGTACCACTGAACACAACCCAGCCCTCAAATTATATCTCTGACAAAATGGGACAAATGAAGGTCACTCACTCACATGGCTGAAGGAGGTTTTTCTTTGTTGGGATGGGCAGTCCAGGAAGGCTGCAGGCCAGATTTGGGGTAAAATAGTCCCCCAGCACAGTTCTAGAAAGGCCCTCCCTTTTCTCAGGTCAGCTTGGTTTAGAGGCGGACACTCGGTGCTGACACTTGTCCTGGGGTGGCTGCAGTAACAAGCCTCCAGGCAGCTCTAAATTAAGTGACAGACCATGTCCTTGTGTTTGCCAGTCTGCTCTGCTGGACTATTCAAAGCCAGTGGGAAGAATTTAAAAAAAATTTTTCTTAGAAGATTATTGCAGCTTTTCTTTGTTTTTTGTTCTTTTTCCTGGTTGATGTGGCAGACAAAACAATTTTTATGCTGGACAGAGCTCAAGATGTTGACCAAGTCACTAGGGTGGTTTAAAAAGGGCAGAACTGTTTCCTAAACCAGCACCAGCCACTTAAACCTACCCTTCATAACAAAAAGGAATGATTCTCAGTGTGTGGGCTGCCTCAGAGCTGCCACAAACTACAAAACCATTAATTTGAAGATTTTGTTGTGTTTTGTTTTAGTTTTGTTTCACTCTCTTGGCTGAAATATTGTAAGCAGTCTTGGTCCTGTATTCATTTCAGTTTGTCTTCATCTTAATAGAAGTGAAAGGTCAGCAGATTCAAAATAGGCAAGGCTAAGACAGAGGTCAAAAGCCTCCCAAGGTGGGACCCTGTATTTGCAGTTCAGCAGGGGATAAAAATAAACCCCACGTGAGAATGGAACGTGATTAACTCAGGCGTTCCCAGAGAGGGCCTTCTCTGCAGGTTTATAATTAGTCCCTTCTGTTTCCTACCCGCCTCCAGAGAGCAGAGGAAGCCCCGAGGCCCGTCAGAGGGCTGGGGTCTGGGGAGAGCGTTCCTGTTGACAGGCCACCCACTCGGGGTTCTTGTTTTGCTGCAAGGCAGAGGGCCTGGGCTTGAGATTGCCGTCCCCTGGTCACAGGAGACTGGTAGGCACCCTGCTGGCAACTGGGCTGTCTGTCATGCAGTGAACTTTCCTTGTCTTGGGTGAAGGTGGTGACAGCCACCCTCATGGCTTTTAAATGACTGTCTTGGACCCTCTGTTTAAATTGCTCCCAGAAAGTTTTCAGAGCAGGGGGAAAGAGTAAGCAGCCAGACCCAGATGAGCAAGAACACAGGTGCTCAGGAGAAGTTCCAGAGCAGCCTGAAGATAAACAGAACAAGCGCCAAGAGAGTTTACCACAGCGTGAGGCCTTGGTCTCGGGCCACTCACCAGGACGGTGTTCTGTCAGAGAGACCCTCCAGCAGAGCCAGGCCTCTGAGGCCCCAGGGTGTGGGGCCTGTGTTTAAAGCAGCCCTGTGAGTCCTGGTCCCCAGTGAAACCCTGAGAGGGCTCCACAGGGCGGAGGGGCTGGAGTGCAGTGGAGAGCAGAGGCTGCCTCTGCCAAAGGTGCGCTGGCTTCAGGTCCCACTTCTGGACACCAGAACTGTCCCCAGAGCATAACAATATGGATCTGGGAGTGACGGAGCACTGCAATGGGAACACCCATGCCCCGGTGAGCCACGGGTACCCAAAGGGGCCCAGTGAAACCGAGGAGCATGACATGAGCCATTTCAAGCAGCAGTCCTCAGCCCAATGATGGACAAGTCTGGCGGTGTCCTTGCAGCGGAGCTCTTGGTGTGAGGTGGTGTGGCCTCTGTAGGCTGGCAGCTGGCTGTCCTGTGGCAGTGCTCTCAGGCACACGGGAGGGAGTCCCTCCTTCGCAGCCTCGGGCTTGATTGTTTTTCTGCTAGGGTTGGCACAAGTGACTCCATTTTGACTCTGATAGCCTTCACAGGTTTTTTTTTTTTTGGAACCAGGGATTGAACTCAGGGGCACTCGGCCACTGAGCCACATCCCCAGCCCTATTTTGTATTTTATTTAGAGACAGGGTCTCCCTGAGTTGCTTAGGGCCTCGCTAAGTCGCTGAGGCTGGCTTTGAACTCGCGACCCTCCTGCCTCAGCCTGAGTCACTGGGATTACAGGCGTGGCCACCGCGCCCGGCTTCACAGATATTTTGAAGTTGTTGGCATTGCTAGTCAGTCCAGGTGCCTTTAACTCCTGAACACCCTCAATCTGAGCCCTCGTGTGAGAAGGAGCTGTTCTGTTGAGGGACCCAGGCCTCTTCCATCTTGTTTTGCCATGATTAGCTTTTCTTCCTCATGGTCCAGTATGGCTGTTCTAGCTTCAGCTCTCACACCTGCCAGTGGGAGGATCTCCTAGGTGAAGAACATACTCCTACCTTTCAAGGATATAGTACTTACTGCAGGTTGTCCATCATTTCCATTTATGTCCCACTGATCAGGACTTAGTCACATGACCATACTTCCTGCAAAGGATGTGAAGACTCTATGTCTTCACTCTGCACCCAGGTAAAATTTCTGCCTGTGAGGAGAGTTCTTACTGAACAGAAACTAGCAGCTTCATTCAGGTTGATGAATAAGGGGAAGGTTGAAAGACAGGAAGGCAGAAAGGTTGCCCCAGGCTAACTTAGGCAGTGCTTTGTGACCCCAGGGTGCACTCTGGGTACAGAGGAGGCATGTGTGTGAGGGTTTTAAGCAGGGAGTAAGCTGACTTCCAGAAAATCCTCCTGGGAGGGAAGGAGGCCTGGGGAAACGTGGAGGCCCACCATCACTGCCTGAGATGAGGCTGCAGGGGCAGGAACCTGTGCCCTCTGACCTGCTGTTCCCTGCAAATGTGCAACAGCACATATGATGTCCTAGTGATGTCAGGGCTCAGGAAAATTAAGGTACTTAGGGCTTTGCTGGGCTTGCCTGGGCTCCACCCACGTTTCTGCGGCGCTTGGCTAGCCAGTGCAGGGAGCCATGGCCAAGCCGAGACTGGCTGAGCCGCCCCAGAGTCCTGTTCCTTCCTGGTTGAAGGTGCAGCGTGAGGAGGCCGTTTCTCCTCTGCACCCTTGGCAGATGCCCTCGCCGTGGCTGGGGTTTGTGTAGAGGAGTGCCTCTCATGCCCCCACCGATGGCAGGTTTCCCTGTGTGACTCACCTGACCTTCAGTCCACGATCCCAGTGCCGTCTGTGCTGCGGGTTGGGAAGTTAGGCTAGGCAGGCTAGGCGGGGGACAACTGCCCGTCTGGCAGGATCCTCGAGTGGTGGCTTCCCAGGTGATCATCTTGACCAATGTGCACTCTTCTCTGGTCTTAGGAGACTCCCCGGATGGCAGGACACCAAGGTCCTCCCAGGCACAGCGGCTACAGTCGTGCTTCCCAGGTGGCAGGTAACTGGCGAGCTCTGCCTCCTCTCCAACGTGTGTGGTGACTGAGGCTCACAGTGTGGCTGCCCCCTCGATCCCGCTCCACAGCAACCATGGGGTGCAGGCTGACAGGCCGAGCTCCTGCCCTGTGGAGCTGCTTCTGTCCAGTGTGATGGGGCGACTGGCTATGGGCTAGAGGGGTTGCTGTGCTTGCCTGGGCAACAGGCTCCCTTTCTGATTTGGTGGCTGCTGTTGTGACTCCTTTGTGCCACAGTGAAGGGCACCAGCATGGGGCTGCTCCCAAACTCGGGCTTGGGTCCAGCACTTCCAGCTCTCACCTGGCACAAGCCACCGAACATCCCGACCTCGTTTTCTCACAGGCCCAACACAGCAGCTCCTGCAGACTAGGCAGGCAGGCACTCGAGTAGGACGCTGGCCTGTGGGAGTCACAGACACGGCCCGCCCAGCCGCCCTATGCTGCACCTTGACTGTCACTTGCTGAGGTCGGGCGTGGGCATGACTCCCGAGGGCTCGGGTGCAGCAGAGACTCTACAGGGGGCTTCTCAGCCCTGCTGACCACAGCCTCTCCCTGGGATGCGGGTGGGCACCGGCACGGAAGTGTGGAGTGTGACCACGTCCGCCTGTGGGTGGAGGAGGCTCTGCCCCCAGGGCCTCGTGGTGGCTGGCAGCAGCTCTGGGGTCTTGCCCGCTTCTCTGGCTGGCCTGGCTGTTGAACTGAGGTCTTGGCGCTGCTCGGCACGCTGGCTCGTGGGATTCAGTGCAGGCCGTCCCTGCTCAGGCTGCCTGTGTCCTCACAGGGTCACTGCTCACAGCACTCCTGTGAGACGGTCATCAGGGCCAGCTTCACAGAGCCTGTCCAGCAGCAGAGGGACGCCCATGAGTGCACGGCGGGTATCAGCACTGCCCACACCTGGTGACTGGCGCCTCTCTGGCCTCCTGACGACTCCCAAAACCTTGCCCCGAGCTCTGGCTTCCCCGCTCTGTGCACCTGCTCGGAGACTCTCTTCTGAGCCTCGGAAAAGATCAGCAGTGAGGTGAGACCGGCAGCAAGTTTGTCTCCAGTGCCCTAGACCTCAAGAATGTCCCCGCGCTGGGGAGGCTGTGGTCACTCAGGAAGCAGCTGGGAAGAAGACACCAAAGACAGGAGGACCCGTGTGCCTAAGTGATTGGAGTGCACACATAGTGACACTGGGCTTTGAGTGTCCTGAGCCTGAGAAGATATTCTGTGCTCATTTGTGGACACTTCTGCTTTCTTTGGTTTCCTCGGCCATTTGGTTTCAGATGTGAATCAGGTACTTGGGGCGTGCTGGCAACCAGTGTGCCCAGCCTGGTGCCGAGGCGCTGCCTAGTGAGCACGGGCATTTCTGAGGCAGGGCCTGCTACGGGGTGGAAGGCCAGGGCCAGCCACTGCTTGGCTGGGACCCAGCCTGCCAGGGGTGGGGGAGGCCTGGAGTGCAGCAGGAGTGGGTGTCTGCAGTAGTGGAGCCTGAGGGACTGGGCCCAGGAACCAGGAGGCCACCCTGGCTGCCTCCTGGGGACGGGCAGCACCCCTGCATGTGGCTTCACTTCTAAAAGGGACAGACTGGGCACCAGGTGCAATAAGCAGATGGAATGTTCCAGCTGAGAGAAACCTTGGGAATTCCCCAGGGTCTGACAGGCGCAGCTGTCCCACGGGGAGGGGGCTTTCTCTGGCACCAGGGCCAGCAGCTCCCCCCACAGGACACTCCTCCAGACAGTCTGCCTCCCAGACAAGCCAGGTGAGTAGCATTCCAGAGAAATCCAGCATGCTTTCCTTTTCCCACCACAGGACTGAGCCCCCGGGGGAGACCGGCAGGAGGGCTGGTGGAGGGCAGGCAGACCTGTCCCCCGGCGGCAGCTTCTCTGCTCCGTCCTCTGTGCCCCAGACGCTGCATTTTTCTGCAGAAAAGAATGACGCTCCTTTCTCACAAGACTTCACAGGAGCAGCTCAGGTTGAGGCAGAGCCGAGGGAAGACACCTGCCCCGGGGAGGTACAGAGTGGAGTGGTGACTTGGAGGGTCTGGGGGTCACTCTGGAGGCCATCCTGCCATCTGGGCCTCAGGTTCCAGTGGGCCCAAGAGAGGTGGTCAGCACTTCTGGGCTGTGGAGGAGAAAAGCAACGCCTTTCACCTGTGTTTGGCAGAGGAGCTGGTCAGAGCCAAAGGGCAGCGAGCGGGAGCAGGGCAGCGCTCTGCTGGCTGTGGGTGGGGTGCTGCGCTGTGCAGAGGGGCACATGATCCTGCTGAGGGCAGGCCAGCCTCTCCCTCTGGTTCCAGCTGTGGACCCACGGGGCCACGCGCAGACAACAGTGCTGGACCACCTTCCTTCCGTGCCGCCTAGGTGCTTCTCGTAGACCTGGGGCTGGGCCGGCTCGCCATAACTTCTGAAGCAGAGAGCAGACCCCCAGCTGACCTTCCTCTCATCGACTTCTGCAGTCCTCCTGAAGCAGATGTGGCTTTGGGATCTGCAAACAGAGCCCTGATCGACCTCACCACGAACACTCCAGACATGAACAGAAACAGTGTGTCAAAACCTTTGCAGGCCGAGGGCCAGGTGAGAAGTGGCAGGTGATTCCTGCTGGCTTCAGCCTGGTTTGGTTCCTCTCCCCAGGGTTTGCCATGGTGGACATGTGGCTTCTAAGGGTTCACGTCTCAATCTTGAGTGGCCTGGGCTTCTCAAAGGTCCCTTACTGGTACTGAGGTGTCCTGCCAGGCCTTGCAGACAGGGGGCAGAGGTCATGTCCCCAATTCCACACCCCCCTGGTGTGGGAAGAGGAGCATGAGTGTGTAAGGGGTCAGTCTGGGGTCAGTGTGTGTCCCTCCTTTGTTGGCTTAGATGTGACAGTCGAGGTTTCCTTTGAATGTACCTGAACCAGGTAGACTGGTTTATTGGTTTGGCACCAGGTGTGGGGCCCAGGTCAGCTACGCTCACCTTGTTGTCTTTGCCCCTCCAGCTGATCGACCTGGGCTCCCCTCTGATCCAGTTGAGCCCTGAGGCTGACAAGGAAAATGTGGACTCCCCGCTTCTCAAGTTCTGATGCTGTAAGGTCCTTGCCTTTTTGTCGTTGTTGAAAGAAAAGTCATAAAGTGGCTTTTGAACCAAATTTTAGAAAAAACTCCATTTAAGAAAAAAAAATTTAAACCCTAAATACACTGTGCAGCAGGCAGGGTGAGGGACTGGGCTGTTAAGGGAGGACCTGGGCTTTTCCCACTCCCTCCTCCCTGCCTTCCCATTAGACTAGAATATAGCATCTAAATTAAGGATTTTTGTTGAGAATTTTGTTATGTAAAATAGCAAGCCACTATTTTAAAAGTCGTTTGTATGAAAAGTTATATTGTAAAATAAATGAAAATGTATTAAAGCTTATCTATCTTGATTTTCAAGTGTGTGCTATTTCATTACTCCAGTTACTGCCAAACCTATATTGTCTAAACCTTAATGCTTTTACAAGCTGGGCGTGGTGGCACACGCCTGTAATCCCAGTGGCTTGGGAGGCTAAGGCAGGAGGATCACCAGTTCAAAGCCAACCTCAGCAACTTAGCGAGGCGCTAACAACTCAGTGAGACCCTGTCTCTAAATAAAATACAATAAAGGGCTGGGGATGTGGCTCTGTGGTTAAGCACCCCTGAGTTCAATCCCCAGTACCAAAAAAAAAAAAGGGTGATTTACAAAATTTAGTGTGAGTAAAAATTGGTATAAATGCAGAGCCTCGCCCCCTCTGCACCATGTGTAGGACTCTGGTCTGGGCAGACTTAGGACCCTGCATTGTTGGTGGGCACCTGCCACACCATGGAGAGGCTGTTCTGGACAGCTGGCATCCTGAGGGGACATCTAAATGTGAAGGTGATGGAGCTGCTGGCCAGGCCTTCAGGCCTGGAGCTGGGGCAGACCCCAGCCGTGCTCTCAGCAAGGGACCACAGGAGAGGACTGTGGCCTGGGGGGCACCTGTCTCTCCTGCTCTAATGACTGGCTGGAAGTCACTAATTTGAGCACATCTCCTGATTCAATGAAGAGATTTCTGCCTAATGGCCACACAGCAGACAGAAAGTGACGAGCTGCGTCCACTCCAGTGTCCCTGCACTGGCCCCAGCCTCACCACTTGGGGTTGAGAGAAGTCGAGTGACATCATCTGCAGATTAACACACCGGGTACTCAGGGAGGTGCCAAGGGCTCCCAGCTTTAGGAGGTCCAATTTCCGTGATCTTTATTACACTAATTTTGTGAAACACAGGTCTCATTTCCATCTCAAATCCACAGCCTCACACTGCTGTCCCCAGATGGCACTTGGGATGTTGCTGCCTTTGTTGTGGCTGGTTACCCGGCACACACCAGTACAAAGCAGCAAAGATAGAACATATTTAACTGGAAAGTCACAAAGGCATCACCACAGTTCAGCCACCCTACAGGTCCCTGCAGCATGCTGAAGCCCAAAGCCCTTCTGGTTAGGCAGGAAGACTGGGGGTTGCCTGCCATTAACTTACCAAGCTGCCACTCTGAGCAAGGGATGTCCCGGTCCTCCAGACGGAGACCAAAACTAATGATGCCAGCTCAGTCATAACCTCACTGTGTGCCCCTCAGTCTGCCCAAGGTCAGGGTCAAATAATGCTTTCCCCATCCCTGGGAAGTGTGGGATCAAACTGCTGCCTGGGGGGAATGTGACCCAGGTTTTGTTTTCCCGAAGGGCCTGCTCCCTCCTGTCTTGCACTCACCCTGCACTCCTGGTACCAGCCGCTGTGACTCTCCAGTTACTGGCTGCAGCCTCTTCTTGGGAACAGGTCTTTAGAACCTCCCTCACCTAAAACTATTCTGCTCTCAGGAAAACTATCCATTCTAGTGAGGAGCCACATTTAAGCATCTATATCCTTTACTGGCCTTTTAAGAAACAAAACAATTTTATTGCCAACCTTTGGTACGTTTGTTATGCTGGATTCAAAACCACCTGCATTGCTGTGCACAAGGGCTCATGTCTACAATCCAGCACATCTGGAAGCTGAGGCAGGGGGATCACAAGCTCCATGTCAGCCTTGATACTTTATCAAGACTGTCTCAATGAAGAAAAGAAAAACGGCTGGGGATGTTGAGCACCGCTGGGTTCAACCCCCAGAACCAACACAAACAAGACAAAAAACAAAGCACCTATTTGTAGTGGCATTTCCTCCCCTGCATTTGCCAAACTACAGTTCAAATCCTATACAAATCAATTTAGTGGATTACAGTGGCAATTTTTAAACAAAAAAATCTTTAGCTGTAGATCGACACGTTATCTTTATTTATTTTTTTATGTGGTGCTGAGAATCAGTGCCCTGCACATGCTAGGTGGGTGCTTTACCACCGAGCTACAACCCCAGCCCTACAGTAGCAATTTTTAAAAAAATAAAATAAAATCGTTGCTTGACATTCTAAGACACTGTGGGAAGCGTCCTTTACCCTCAGGTGTCAGTGTAGAGATCTGCGCGATCCGGGCCTCCAAGTGAAGTGTGACTGTGAACTGAAGCTGGAAAAGTGTGGTCGCGATGTCGAGAATGCCTGTACTCACTGGTGTCAAGCCAAATCCCACCTGAGCTCCCTGCCAGGGTGGCCTGGGCTCGGCGCTGCAGCTCCTGGAGGCCCCAGCACCGCGCGCCCCGCAGGCTGCTGCTGCTGCTGAGGTCGGACCACCCTCCCACCCGTGCGGTTCCAGGGTGCAGCTTCCCTCCACCTCCCTGGCCCGCCTGGTCCCGTCCATGGTCTCCTTCCTGGCTTGCGGGCGCCCACGAGACAGCGCAAGCGCATCCCGGGGACGGCGCGGCGTGCAGAGGCCGCGAGTGCAGAACTCCCGGTCCGGGTCGGTGCGGCGCGCCACAGACTGCACCGAGGCGCGGAAGAGCGGAACGCCGGGCGCGGGGCGCGCGTTTCTGGCCGGGCCGTGAGTGCGGACGCGGCGGCCCGGAGCGACTTCCGGCGCGGCGGCGGCCCGGGTGGCCCGGGCGGCGGGCGGATGCTGGCGGCGCGGCACGTCGTGTGCGCCCTGTCGGGCGGCGTGGACAGCGCGGTGGCCGCGCTGCTGCTAAAGCGGAGAGGTGAGGGCGCCGTGCGCTCTGCGGCCCGGGACGCCTGGGGCAGCGAGCCCGCTCGGGTCGGCGACGGACGGCGGCGGCCGCTCGGGGGACCTCGTGCGGAGCCCACCCGGCCGGACGCTGTCTGCTCGCGGCGCGGGCTGGCCCGCTTTCCCGGACGCGCCTGCGGCCTTCCGGGCCGGGCAGGTGCTTGCGGTCCTCAGGCGGGCCTGGGATGGCCGCCCCAGGTCGCGCCTTCGCTCGGCCCCGTGGCGTTGCGAGGCCCGGCTCGGGCGGGCGGGCGCGGTGTGCTGCGGGGCCCTCCGGCGCCGGCACTTGGAATGCAGAGGTGCGTGCTGGGTCCTGGACGTGGAACCCTGGGTGACTGGGAAGGCGGAACAGCGTCCTAGGCACCAGGTTGGAAGGCCCAGCACCGCAGGTCCGCGAGCAGCAGTGGCCATTAGTACCATCATGAAGGTTAGCACGCGTGCTGCAGGGAAGGCTGGGCACTTCACGGAGTCCTACAGAAGAGTGGGGCTTCACTCCGCAAGGAACTGCAGGCCTGAGCAGACGAAGCCCTTCCGCACTTAGCTGCCCAGCAGAAGCACCGAGGCGGCAAAGTGCTGGCTTGGTCTGGCCAGAGGAGGGTGGGAGGGTTGGGCCCTGATCATGGAAGACTATGGAAGTTGTTACACTTAGTGGGGGCTTTAGGCCGCATTGAGGAGGCGATTCAGAGCCCTTCCCTTGAGAGTTTCTAAGGAGGGGGACAACTGGGTGTTTGGGCAGAGGTGAGAGCTGGCAGTGATCTCCCAGATTCAGCCACTTCAAAACGAAAACCTCTGTGTCCAGACCAGGCATCTGCTTGTTCTAGCCTTGGATTTTCATGCAGGAAGGGGGCTGATGGATGTTGAGAAAAAGTATGGTCCTCTCATTTTGGCACTGAGAACTCAGTGCTTGACATGCTGTGTGTGCCCTGGAAAGTCCAGGGCCCATCCTCCAGTGTAAGTGGGTCACATCTTTTCATGAGGAGGATGTCAGGTAGATGAGGCTATGGGCAGAGTGCAGTTTTAAAGCTCCTTGGAGTTGATTCATCCTACAAGCTCCTTTCAGCTCCCATCATGTGCTGGGTACTGTACTAGAGCTGGGGACACAGGCTTGAACTAGGGAGTCCCTCCCTTGAGCTCCCTGTTGTGGTGAGTTGCAGGGCAGACTAACAGCTGGCTCAGGGTAGTGTGTTCAGTGGTAGAAGTTGCCGACTACTTCTGGATGCAGAGGAGGGAGGCCCTGTGGATGTGCATTTTTATTTTGGCAAGGGTCTGTCAGCAAACCCCTGGTTTGGGGGGTTAGATTTTAGATGTGAGTGTCCCTGAAAGCTCATGTGTGAAACAACACAGGGAAGTTTAGAGGTGAATTGGTGGGGTTATGAGAGCCGAAACCCTATCAGTGCATTAATCCCTCGGGATTAACTGCGTCATAATTGCAGGCAGGGGTGTGTGGCTGGTGGAGGTGGATTACTGGGGCGTGCCTTTGGGGCTTATATTTTGTCCGTGGTGAGGAGAGTCTTTCTCTCCTTCTTGGTGGTCATTTCCCCAGCTGCTTTCCTTCACCACACCACACCTGTCTATGGACTGAGACCTCTGAAACTGTGAGCCTCCAAATAAACTTTTCCTCCACCAATTGTTCTTGTCAGGTCTTTTGATTACAGCAACAGAAAAGCTAAAACGGGTGCTCTCTTAAGCCTTCTTTAACCACATGCTGTGTCTCCCTTACCTCTGGACTATCCAAGGAAGCATTGCTCATACAGGGTAGATCCAGCATAGTTGCTAAGATGGTGTAAAGCCAGTGTCAACCTTTCTGATTTTGGTTGGATACTTCATCACAATAGAAAAGGGAAAGATGGGTCATAAAGTGTATAGGTGGTAGAACCCTTATAATAAAATGCCCAAGTTATTTATTTAGCTTAGTTTTAGTTTTTGTGCTGGGGATTGAATCCAGGCCTCCTGCATGCTAAGCCTGAGTTCCACCATTAAGCTATGCTAAAATATCCAAAATTTTACTTATCTTTATATCTGATAACTTAGAATTTAAGCTTTTTTTTTTTTTTTTTTTGGTACTGAGGATTGAACTCAGGGGCACTCAACCACTGAACCACATCCCCAGCCCTCTTTTGTATTTTATTTAGAGACAGGGTCTCAATGAGTTGCTAAGTGTCGTGCTGTTGCTGAGGCTGGCTTTGAATTCGGGATCCTCCTGCCTTAGCCTTCTGCCTGGCAAGCCTTAATTAGTAGCTGGAAATAACTTTTGAAATGAGCTTGCTTCTCTGATAACTGAATGGCATTTCTATTTGCATTGAAAATTTCCTTTGAGTTCCAGATGACCCTTTGATCCTCGAGCACACATTTACCATGTCCCTTCTGTGTGCTAGGGGCCATTCCTCTACCTGGGTAGAGACACAAAGATGAAAAGAAAATCCCATTTCACTCACCTTGAGGACTTGGGCAACCAGTCTCAGTCCTTAATGTGTTGTGACAAGGGACCTTTACAAAGTGAACGGGTGTGGGGAAAACCCGAGCCCTCATGGGAAGGCTCAGACTACTCTGGCCATGAAGTGCTGGGAGCTTTTTTACCCAAGGTTGATCTGTACGCTCTAAGCGACCTTCTTCCCTCCCCCAGGTTACCAGGTGACAGGGGTGTTCATGAAGAACTGGGACTCCCTGGATGAACATGGTGTCTGCACTGCTGATAGAGACTGTGAAGATGCTTACAAGGTTTGCCAGATCTTAGACATCCCTTTCCACCAGGTGTCGTATGTGAAGGAGTATTGGAATGAGGTGTTCAGGTGAGCGCAGGTTGTAGCACACAGCATTCTTCCCTTCTGCCACCATCAGCCAGACTGATGGTGTGCAGTGCAATGCACCTCCTGGCCATGATGCTGGGGACTGCAGGAACGAGTTGCCCTTGGGACCTCTGTACCCCTACTGTTCTTATTCTTGTTACTTTGCTACCTGCCAGAAATCTCGTTAATGCCTGTTTGAACCTTGACATGTTTCTGCTGCCAAGTTAGAATGGGGAGCTGAGGCTGAGGTCATCTGGAAGGTGCTGGCAGGGGAATACCAATGCCCACGTACCCTGAGGCCAACGGTTGGGAGTCTCAGATAGAGTCATGTGTCATGCTGCCCTGTGCCTTTAGAAATAGGAAAGAACAGGCAGAAACTTTATAAAATATAGTATAGTCCCAGCGATGATTGCTTATTGCATACCAGGGACTGCTATGTCTGGGAACGTTGCACACCAGGCCCTGTTGTGTGGGAGTTTGCTGTCCAGTTGGGAGGATGTTATTGTTAGGGAGGAGTGGCATGTGGGAAAGTGACCCGGGTTGGTAGGAGGGGGAGTCTGCTGTGTGGAGTGGGTCAGGAAAGCATTGTGGAGGAGGCAGGGGTTTGAGCCGCCCCTGCAGGAGGCCTTGAAAACAACCAGGTAGAGAAGACTCACCTGGTGGGGTTGAGGAGCAGCAGTGAAGGGACAGAGAAATGCCCTGGCTTGCTCAGGAGTGTCACACTTTGGTTGGCCCCTGTTCTTCCCCACAGGTGAGCTCTGCTGATGCTCAGTGCCAGGTGGCCATAGATGGCATCTGAGACAAACCATACGTACGGTGCCTGAGTGGGCTGCAGTCTTGATTCTGCCACTTCGGCAACCTTGGGCAATATACTTGGTTGTTCTAAGCCTCAGTTTTCTCATCCTTGAAGTAAGGACGATGCTGATACCTCCAAGGGGTGTTAAATGAGGTTACATACAAAGTTCTAGTTTGTAAACGGTCAGTGAATGTAGCTGTTGTTAATTTCATGGTGAAGCTGAGTATCACAGCCAAGCTAGGCTAGATTATGGAAGACCAGAGGCAGAGCAACTAAGGAATTCCTGCCCTCAAATCTCCCACACTCGATGTGGGAGAGGAAGGTGAAGGCTGGCTGCTCAGAGCCCAGAGGACAAGTCCACTGCACAGCAGATGCAGGCTAGCACAGCACTGGGTGCTTGCTAAACACACCTGCCTGGAACTGGGGTGGGCCCTGGAACCTGGGTTGGTTCAGATCACAGGTGTTCTTAAGGTCTTTGGGAAACAGTGTGAAGACTCATGCGTAAGGGGGCAGAGGGAGGAGGAGCCAGTACTGGCTTCAGATCCAGTCCACATGGGCTGGGGACGCTGACTGGCATTCTCCTGAGTGCCTGGGGTTTCAGGGGATGGCAGGAAGCCCAGTTAAGTTTAAACTCCTTCCTGCAGTGCTGCATTTCAAAGCATGTGAGTGTGGTTCTGAAAGTTAACTCCCCTCTAACAGGCCAGACAGGTTCAGGGAGCACCCTGAGTACGGCCGCAGATGTAGCACAGAGCTGGGATTGAAGCCCAGCTGCCCAGGCCAGTGTGCATCTGTGTCTTCAGGTACCTGGACTGACCCTAGGGTGCTGCTTGCTAGGGACTGGACATGGTCCCATGAGAGTTTCCCTCTGGTGCTGGCGGGGCTGCCCTCTGTCTCACTGGTCTGGGTGTAGCTGTGACTGTGCTCATTGAGCCGTGTTCTGAAAGTGCTCAATTTCTGAGCACTCTCTAGCTCAGAAATTTCTGAATTCTTTGGTTCAAGACCCACTTGGCCTGTAGGGTCTGAGTCAGGTGTTCTTTTAATTACCATCTCCTTCCCACCACACAGGAGTGATGTCTCCTTCCTCGTGGAAAATGGGCTCCCTTAGTTGCTTTGGGTAATGCCCCTGATGTGTCTTCCCTTACTCTGTTCAGGAAATGGTTAGGCGTTCAACTCCTTCAACATTTAAACTCAGTGTCTGTTAAATAGGAAGTTTATTGGGTTTTTGAGCATGCAGAGCAACATGTGTCTGGTTAATTTATAATTTAATGAACCTCACAACTGTCAATGATTAAAAACATAGAAAGAGTGTAATAATACCAAGTGTGTTGCAATCTGGAACCAGATGGGTTTTATGAACCCATGAAGGGGGCAGGTAGGAAAGTTTGACATTGCCTGCTGCCGTTGGTAATTACAGGTGACCTGCGATCCCATGCAGGTTCTCTGTCTTCATAATGCAACCTTTTCATAAGCATTTTTTAAGCCCTTTAGGTTAAATGAGAAGATTATCACACATACTAAAAATATACCCAATTTTAAACTCTGGGAATAGACTTGGAGTGACTCTTCTGAGACTGACGTTCTTTGTATGTCCTGCTGGTGCTCCTGTCAGTTTGTTAAGACAGAAATTCACCAAATTAGAATGCCTGGATGCATTTAAGCACCCAGGAGTTTCTAATCCTCCGAAAAGTTTTCTTGGCATATTTGTCCTGCGACCTGGGTCCCCAGGCTGCTTTGCAGATAGAGCCCTGAGTTCCGTAGCTCAGGATCTTCTTCCTGCGGTGACTCAGCAGGTTCTCTCCTCTGAGCCCTCCTGTGTTGGAGGAGTCCTGGGGACCAGGGTGCAGTGCCCTGTGGGGAAGCAGGTGGCACCTGAGCCACAGCAGCAAGGACACACCTGCCCTGTCTAGGCGTGAGTCAGCGTCAGACGGCAGGTGCAAGGGGCTCTGAGCAGACATCGGGTGAAAACATGGGGAGTGACTGGCTACCAAGCTCGCTGTTGCAGAAAGTCCCAGTGTGGACGGGACAAGGAGAAAGTCCACACCAAATTAGTGACTTGGCTGGCTTTGTTTTTGTTTTGTTTTTGAGGACTGTTTCACTCTTAGAGCTGAAAGTGCTTTCCTTTTATTGCAGTGATTTTCTGAGTGAGTATGAAAGGGGAAGGACTCCTAACCCCGACATAGTCTGCAACAAGCACATCAAGTTCAGCTGCTTTTTTCATTATGCTGTGGATAATCTTGGTAAGGAATTTGGGATTTTTTCATTTCTCATAAGATTTTCGGAGCTAGGACAGAAGCCAAAACCTTATGACCAGTTTCATTTTCTGGGAGGAAAAGAAGCAGTGAAACTGATGCTATTTTGTGTTTCACTGAATCAGGGAATTTTCTGGTGAAGTGCACATGGTGGGAGGAGAGGGTGCTTTCCATTATGGGCCACTCACACATGAGGACAGGCTGCCAACACCTCAAGGAAAGATGTGTTGGGTCCCTGGCCAAAGGGCTGCAAGGTGACAGTGCCTCAGGGGAGGAGGAGATTCTGAGGAACTAAGTAGCAGTGCATCAGCTCTCTTGGTGAGGTCTCATCAGACAGAAAAGGATGTGAACGTGCACCTCGGTGAACCTGCACCTGTATCAAGATGCCAAAGATGACAAAGCTGTTAAAGGCCTGACCAAGAAAGAAGAACCCAAGGTGGAGTGGGCTGCCTGCTCAGAGAGCAGCAGATGTGGTGCGGGGCCTGTGCGTCGTGCACCATGCTGGCAGAGGGGACCACTGAGAGCAGGAGCCAAAGCAGTACAGACTTGCCCGTAGAGGACACCCAGCCTTTCCCATGGCTCCCTGTTTGCAGCGTCTTCTGCTTCTCTTCCTGGGGCCACACACCCCATCTGGGGCTCAGCTCTGCTCAGGGCAGCTCTGGTGCTAGATGCGCGTGTACTTAGGAGAGCTTCTTAAAAGTTGCTGAGTTCATGCTCAGGAAACTCAGGTTTAGTCATCCCTCTCCATGGTCCTGCTGAGACCTTCGCTCTTGCTTCCAAAAGGGAGGACAGCTGTGTGGTCTGCTGACTGGGTCTTCAGCCCCTGTTCTCCTGCGGGTTTGATCTCAGCGACCTGTTCTGGAAGCCCACTGTGGCTGCCAGCTCATGCCTCGCCTCCTGCCCGTTCTGCAGATTCTCTGTTCCTGAGTCTCCCCTTCCTTGATTCTGTCTGCATATTTGACACCCATTCCTCTTTATTGGGACTTCCTGGTGCTGACTCACAGAGACGTCCTTTGGTAGCGGTTCCTGTCCTCTTCCCTAGGGTCACCATCGTGAGGTCTGAAGTTCTCGGTTTGCCCTGCCTCACTGCTGCTTGCCTGCTGCAGGCCCGGGCAGATGGGATTACGCGCCCCTGCTCAGCAGTGTCAGCACTTTTAGTAATGACATGGATGAGGATCGAGTAGTGTGGCGGGAAGCAGACTGGTGGAGAAGCAACGAGAGGACTCCAAACTGCATTTTACGCCCGCAGACCCACAGGAAAACAGCTCCAAATTCTGAGCCCTGAGCCTCAATTTCTCAATATTTGTAGGTTATTTGACATCATCTTAGACCTATCCTATCACTGGGACTTTTTCCTCTTTTTTAAAAGATTCCTAATCTGTGTGGCTGAGGGCCTTGTGCAGGGTCTCTAGCATAGAGCACGCCCACAGAAGAGAGAAGAAACAGCTCTTTTCACAGACATCTATTACTTTTCAGGAGGAAGTAGTCAGAGTCCTAGGACAGTTATCGACAGTCCTGAAGGTGGGACTGGGGACCCATGGTTAATTAGGCTTCCTGGAGAAAGGCAGAGAGAGGGGAGGCGCTGACCCTCCCCAGGCACTGGTCTCTTACCATGACATTTTTGTAATTTCATTTCACAACCAGGTCTGGTTTTTCCATCACGTTTTCCCCCCTTTGATGACCTTTTAAACCCTCCTAAGGGCATCACCTCTGTCCATGTTCTCCAAGTTAATCCACTGGTAACTCTGGAGGACCATGTGGAATTTCATGGCCTCTAAGCAGAAGACAAATCAGGCCAGTGTGTTAAGGACGCAGGAACCAAGCAGGAGTGCCTGGAGGCGCAGGAGAGTGAAATAGACCAGTGCAGAAAGTAAGAGTAGTCCACTTATCCCAGAGAGCAGCGGGCTCCTCAGGCTTCTGCCGTGCGTAGATCAGTCAGCTTCCCGAGTGACTAAGTGGGCTGTGGTCCCTGGGGGCTCTTGGGGTGCAGCTTGTTTCTTTTGGATGGTTAGCTTGCCAGGTGCACTTGGATCGAGAATGCACTCCCAACCACCAGGTGCTGGTTTTACCCCGCTGAGATGAATCCAGGGGACCACCTTGTCTGTCTTTACTGCAGTAAGGCTGCATACAAAGACAGTGACCCCTCCAAAGAAGCCTTAGAAATTGGGCTTTGACTCTCCTATTTTTTTAAACCCAGTTAGCATCTCCTGGTTTAACGGGTTGGGCATGCTGTTGTTTAATGTTTAGATCTTTTTATATATGCTTCTTATAATGAGGGGAGATGCCCACAGAGAATCTCATAAGGGGAGAATCTTTTCTGCCTAGTAGAGCTTGACCTAATTAACAACAGAGCAACTGGCAACACCTGATCCAGTGCAGGTGGGTTTCCTGATGCAGTTAGTTGTAACTTCCTGGTGATCTCTAACCCTTTGCTATCAACTGTGCCACCTTAGCTATGAATGTTGGCCCATGTGTGACTGTGCTTTGTAACTCTCCTGCTAGGTGTTTAAGGCCAACTTGGTCAAAATGGACCTTGTCCCCCCTATCCACTATAAAGAGTCAACTGAAATTCCTCAGGGGGTCACTCTTGGGAACTTGTGAGAAGCCTCTTAGCCTCTCTAGTGCCATCTGCTAGGATAGGTCAAGGTCTTGCCTCCCACATGTGGCTTTCCTTAGAAGCATTAGGGACATTCACTTCCCTTCCAGTGACCCTCCCCTTTGCAGAATGTGCACTGGTTGACTTCCTGTTATCTAGGGTCCCATTGAGCACTCTGATTGGGAGGTCGTGTGGCCCAGAGTTGTAAAGCCCTTAGAGAAGTCCCTGTTGTTCCCTGGGTTCGAGCTGACCTTAGAGGGCAAGAGCCAAATATTGGCCATTCTTCTTGGCCCTTTTATCTTTCGTCTCTAAGTTTTGGTCTTAATCGTCCAGCAGGCAGTTTTACCAGTCTTAAAGTAGGGGTACTGGGTTTTAACTTTAATGTCTATAATTTTATAGTTACCCCTTCCATTTAATTGGGGTCAGTGTTATACTGGAAATCAGTCTTATATTTTGTGTAGCCTATAGCCAATGGCTCATTTTCTCAAATTAACTCAGGTAATTGTATTAGAATCTGTCCCTCTGTAAAGCACTAACAGACAACAGTTATAAAGTTTAAAAGGAAATGTAAAGTGAAATTAACAAAGTAAAAACATTTAGTTTATATTATAGCTATGAACCAAGAAACATAATTATGTAACCCTAAACCTTTAATTAGCTGCACATTATATTTTCTTTTTATTTTGAGATCACAGTAATCCTTATAACAAAAATCTATCTTTTGAACTTAACTTTAAATGACCTTAAGTGGTTATCCTAACGTGGAATAAGGTGAGAGGCAGAGTTTTAACTCAGGTGTGGTGGCCTCTTGACAAAACTTACGCAAGGTGTTTTATTTCTGAAACTGATCTTCACCTCATTCGCAAATATTTTATAAAGTCTTCATATAGTATTTCATGAGTTTATATGAATCAGTTAATGTAATTTAACATTACATCTGAAACATGAATCACAAAAGGCTAGGGGAGTTTTTAACTTTACTTTTGTGGGAAAAGTGGCAGAATGCTTCCATGTTTTACAGTGTCACCTTTAAACAGATCAGGCTCTTATTATCTTTCAGAAATGCACTTACATTTCAATTCCAATGTGAAGAGTGACACAAAATTGTATATATAACTTATCAACAACAGGTTACTTCATCCAGCTATAAAACATCAAATGACATGAATAAATACCAACCAAATTTGTTATTTCTACACAAATCTGAAACTTTTGCTGCAGGTAATGTTTGTTTGGAGAACACCAACTTGGCAAAGTGCTCACTTATTTACATTGACCTAAATTTAACTTTTAAAGTACAATTTAGAATCCAGAGTGTATGGTAACAATAATCACAGGTCTGCATGGGTTAACAATCAATCAGAGGAGAGCCTTAAATCTCTCATACCCTTAGAAAACAGTGTCAATGATCAGAAATCGAGTTTGTCAAAGTAAACAGATACAAGACAGATCTTCAAATGACAGTGTGGCCTTCTATGGCCATGTGCAGAAGACAGCGCTTGCTGGTTATCTTGCCAGTACACTTACATAAACATTCATTGTATAAACTTTTTAAAAAATATTTTCTTAGATGTTGATGGACCTTTATTTTATTCATTTATTTATATGTGGTGCTGAGAATCAAACCCAGTGCCTCACACACGCTAGGCAAGTGCTCCACCACTGAGCCACAGCCCAGCCCCTCATTTTATAAACTTCACAGAATGCCTAGACAAGGCCTAGACGGATATAGTTTTCAGATGCATACATAGTCCTAGTCACATATATTTTGAGTGTCAGCTATAGTGATTAGCTGTTATGTTTAACCAGTTACAAAATAATCATTTAAGACTTTAAAACAGATACAAACCCTAATTCCTTTAAGACTTAGTTTCCCTAAGTAACAAAACTTAACACATACAAATACAAGAAAATTCTCTTGGTAGATAAAAGCAAACCAATGTTTTAGAACCAACTCTGCTTCATATCAGCATATTAAAGTTCAAATAACTGATTGTGCTAATTAAAGCCAATTTAATCACAAACACAGACTTTTTGAGGCCTGCCTTCTGCAGACCTCCTGAGACTTACTTAAACATTTGCAGCTTGCTTACATCCCTAGTTGAGTCCTCTCATCTTGGACTTTACCACAGGAATATTACTTTACCAGACAAAATACTTTCTTATCCAGGAACATTTCTTTTACCTTTTAATTTTCTGTACTAAAGTATATTTCCATACCTATAACTTTCTTTTGTCTTTTTTTAGTTTAGACCCTTTTTAAAATTTATATTTTGAATCTATCCTTATGAATATTATCTATGTATTTAATTTACACAACAAATTTTATCCCAGGTGAGGGATCACGCCATTTAGTACATACAAAAACTCTTCCTTAGTCTTTTTCTTTCAGGTTGCAGTCAAAGGTTTGGAGCGCAGGATATGTTTGAACCTGATCTGTCTCCATTATCGTCATCATAATGTCATGAACTTAAGTGAGTTCCCCACTGTCAGTTGTACCCAGAGGCTTCTTTTGGGAATTTTCCCTCATACGAGGCGTATTGCTATGCATTGGAGGAGGCCCTTTCCATCCTTTTCCTAAGGCTTCCTTGAAGATCCCTTTGCAGAAGCTGCCTGCAAAACACAGGTTGGCCTTAGTTGCTGCCCTTTTCTTTCCTGGGTGCAGTTAATTGTTCTGCCAGTCTCCCCAGGCATTTAGTTGGATGGGAAACTGTTAATAGCAAGAAATGCTTTGCCCCAGTGATGGATAGCCCCTGGCCAAATGGGGTGTCCTGTCAGATCTTAAAAGGGGAGACTATCCTGTCCCCAGGTCATAACCTAACAGTGCTGAAACCTATTGCACATCCTTTGTGGCCAGCAGCTTCCACCCTGTGAGGGAAAAGGGACTGGAGGGCAGGGCAGAGGCCAGGTTCTTTGGCCATTTTTCTACCGCCCAGGCAACTCTTCTGGCATTTTTTCTTCCAGTTTAGGGCTGGTGTCCTTGACCCACAGTGAGATAATCTGTGGCCGCCTGGGCCAGGCCGAGAAACAGTGCTGGAGGTGGCAGTTCTGGGTTTAAAAGACCTAAATCTTTTTTAAAAACCCTTTCTTCTGGTGTCCTGCTGTCCTTGCACACCAGAGGCAGTGCCTTTTGGCACCTTTACCTTAGTGCCTGACTGTTCAGACTCCTTATCGTGCAACTGTGTAAGTGTCTGTACGTACAGAATCTCTTTCATGTGCTTTACCCCTGACGGACCAACGTCAGCTGTAAGATTATATGATTATCCAGAAAACCATTTAAAGGCCAGATAATGACAGTGACGCATCTTTCTCTTCAACAGGCCCATTGCCTGCAGGTCTCCCATTCAGCCGTGATTTTTTAAAGAGATTACTGTACCAGTAATAGAATACAACATGGCCCACATCCTCAAGGTCCAGTGACAGATAGGAAAAATAGATGAACAAGAAGGAACCACCAAAACCAGGGCTGACAGGCGAGGACCTTTAAAACAGAAAAACTTGCACATACAAGTTTTTGCTTAGCTTGAACAGGGAAGGACGGAGGGCAGTGAGGAGTGGGAACCCCGAGGCTGGCTCGGACTCTTCTCCCTCACTGCGGGTGTCCTTCCTGGAGTCAGGAGTTGGGCAGGGTCGGCCTCGAGGGGGCCCAAAGTTCAGTATTAAGTCAGAATACTGAAGGGTTCTTGGGACCAGTATTTTATCATCCTCTGAGTTTTTTTTCTCCTTCTTTTAATCCTTGTGTGTAGAATACACATGAAAGTAGAATTTTAACCCTTAATCATCTTACATTTAGTGAAGACCAAAAACAAAGCAATCTTACACTTTCCTTTGACCAACAATTAAAAAAACACACACACATTTATGATGTTTATCCCTTTTATGTTAGATCCAATTTACCCATTTTTAACTTAGGTTACCCATGAAAACCAAGTTTTGTTAACATCTTAAAGCATCCTGTTTTGAAGAAAAATCCTAGACTCCAGTGGACATTAATTACACTTCAAACATTTCATACAAAACACCTTTCCTGGAAAAAAATCATGTGGGTTAGTAATTTTAAAGACATTTTTATTTTTATCTCTAATCATTTTAAGTCACATGAACTTAATTTTTTTAGGGTATTTGAGAGTTAAACCTTGAGCAGTTGCCCTCTGAATAAAGACAGCAGAAAGAAAAACAGGGCAGTAAACTTCAGTTAGACAAAACAAGACTAATTGGTTCAGGAGAAAAGATGAATTCATCATAAAGAAAAAAAACAAGCTCAGACAAAGACAAAGACTGAAAAATGACACGGCTGTAATTGCATATGGAACAACTTTCACAAGTATTTTCACACTCAAACACACACTCAGGAATTTTAAAATACTGTCTCCCCCTTTCGGAGTTCTCCATACTGATGACTCCCCTGCTATAGTCCCTGGTGCCTGTGGCCCCACTGCAGGTGGCCCCATGGGAGGTGATGACGCTCCCCTTCTGTCCTACAGACAGGCCTGGCCGAGGTTCCAGATCCCAGGATCTTACCTGTGTCCTGACGGTCGAGCAGGGGTTGGTCCAGCTCTCCGGGGAGTCCAATGGCCCTGGTTGCTGTGGAGGTGCAGGTCCCCCGGGCAAAGGAGACCCCAAAACCACTGGGTGGTGCTGTCTCGTTTGACTTGAGGGGCACCACACACTCCAGCGTAAGTGGCCAGCAGCACCCGGGGCACAAAGGGCCAGCCTGATTGTCGCTTCCTGGTCAGGGAACCAAAATGTTGCGGGAACAGACTGGTGGAGCCGCAGCGAGCAGCGCTGGGGAGGAGGAGGACTCCAAACTGCATTTTACACCCACAGGCCCAGAGGAAAACAGCACTCCAAGTTCTGAGCCCCGAGCCACAGTTTCTCCATATTTATAGGTCATTTGACGTCATCTTAGACCCATCCTGTCATTGGGGCTTTTCTTCTTTAAAAAAATTCCTACTCTGCGTGGCTGAGGGCCTTGTGCAGGTCTTAACATAGAGACGCCCACAGACAGAGAAGAAGGAACAGCTCCTCTCACAGGTTGCATTTCAGGAGGAAGGAGGCAGACTCCCAGGTGGTTATTGACAGGCCACAAGGTGGGGACCCGTGGTTAATGAGGCTTCCTGGAGAAAGGCAGAGAGGGAGGCACTGACCTCCCCGTCACTGGTCTCCTAGCGTGACCTTTCTGTGACCTCATTTCAGCCAGCTCTGGTTTTGCCATCACGGTAGCACTCAGATGCAAGATGTGAGCGACCTACGGCTGAGGTGGCAGTGATGAGAAGTTGACTCAGGGGTTAGGAGTAAAAAAGGCAACAAAAAGAGAAACTAAAAAATCCTAAATTTGAATGCTGGGCTCACCAAAAGCGTGACGTTGGTGGATGTGGATGCAGTTTGCTACCAGGCTCAGCTGTCCGTCCTCTGAGCACCAGGCTGGGAAGAACTGGCTTGGTCACCACTCACGTACAGAGGCTTCCAGTTGGCCAAGGTGGATGTACAGAGTCTGTTGTCAAGGCCAGTGCAGACAGAGCTGGCGAGGAAGGGAGAAGAGTCCTCGATGGTCTGCCCTGGCTGGGCCCCATCTGCTGTTCAGGAAGGGTGACGTGCTGATTCCCTGGGTGTGTGGAAATGTCCCCTGGTGAACCCTTGAGGTTATTCCGGCTGCCACAGCAGTGGTCAGGTGCGCGTGAGGATTGTGTTCCTGTGTGACAGCAGAGCAGGGCTGGAATTCACGGGGAAGAGTTTCTTTGGGAGCAGGCCTGACAGCAAGCCAGAGAGGAGCGCCGGCCCTGGGGTGCGCGCCCCCTGGGCGGAGTGTTCTGGAGCCTGGTGAGGTCGGCTGGCTGGCTTTGGAAGGAGCTTCTGCAGTGCCTGCGGCCACGTCTGAATTAACTGCATGGACAGCGCAGCGTGGAGGAACCGTGGGAAGGAGCCACGTGAAGCCTTCTGACAGGTTGGGGCTCCTGAAGGATGTGCTGCAGGTCTTGCCGCACAAGTGGTTGTTTTTTAAGGAAGCAAGATTGAAGTGGGTTTCTCTATTGGAAAACGAAGTCGGGATGTAATCATGTGTCCCTCCAGGTCCTTGCCCAGGTAGTTCATGTACAGCGGGTCACTCCCCTGCCCTGGGTGCAGCACTGGGTGTCTGGTTGTTCAGTGTGGAATGGAGCTGGCCACACCTCCCGTGAGGAGTTGCGCGGTACTGGAGGGTGAAGCACTAATGTGCACTTGGTGGCTTCTTTTGACTTGTGTGCATTATGTAGACAGAGGAAGTTGAATATGTGGGATGGTCCTTTACAGGGATAAAAATTATGCATGTTTATTAAAGAAAATGTAAGACTACTGAACAGTGCACAAAAGAGGAAAGTGTCATCCACAGCTTCACTCCACAGAGGAACAAGCCTGCCACATGTCATCTTTTTGTCTTCAAAAATAGCAGGTTGTAGTCTCCATAGCCTTCGCCTCACAATGCCATAGGCCTTCTCTTTGTCTTGATCTGTAAGTGCCACCATCATTATGGCCCAGGCATTGTGGTTCACTTCACACCCTCCTGCTGCTGAACACTTTTTAAGAAATTTAAATGAGGTGGGTTTTTTTTTGGGGGGGGTGTTTTTTGTGGTGCTGGAGTTGAAACCAGAGTAATTTTACTATGAGCTACAGCCCCCTTTTAACTTTTATTTTTAATGTTTTTTAGTTGTAGATGGACATAATACCTTTATGTGATGCTGAAGTTTGAACCCAGTGCCTCATGCTAGGCTGGTGCTCTACCCTTGAGCTACCCAGCCATGTTGACTGAAATGAGCTTTTTGTGTTTAAATATGTGTATATCAGATTATTTCCTTAACCTAGAATGAATGAATCAGTACTAAAATTTTTTAAAGGCTCTTAAAGACATAGTAAAAGTCTGTGGCCAGGTTGTATCAGCTTAAATTTCAGAGTCGAGGGCAGCCCGTCTAGCCAGATGTAGAGGGGCCTCTGCCCCCTGGGATCTCCTGTGGCGGTGGTGCCTCGTCCCTGCAGGCTGTCAGCGTAGGACTGCAGGTCTGCGTGCTGCTTTCCGCACCCTGGGCGTGTGCTGGCCGAGGCCGGTGGATTTGAGTCTCACACTGGATCCTTGTTTTTTAAAACCTCCCAGGAGCTGATGCTGTTGCCACTGGCCACTACGCAAGAACTTCACTGGAGGATGAAGAAGTCTTTCAGCAGAAGCATATTAAGAGGCCAGAAGGGCTTTTCCGAAATCGATTTGAAGTTAGAAATCGTAAGTTCGCGGACCGAGGCCAGAACTTAATTCTTTGTGAGCAGAGTGAGATGTTTTGAAGAACGACAGAGTTGGGTCTGACATGCCAGCCCTCTTTCCCTGTGTGCTCCAAATCAACTGGTTGGTTTGGGGTTCACATTTGAGAAGGTGCAGTTGCCAACAGGGTCACTTCCCTAAGGGCCTGTGACCGTGCAGTAGGAGATGTCCCAGTCAGGTGCCAGAGCAAGGGCTGGGGGAATTGAATTAGAAACCTAGCATCCAGCTCTGGACACTCTGTGGTGGTCGTCTGCGTATTCCAAGCTCTGTGGGAAACATTGGACTGTAATCATGGGGTGCTGCGTTGTAGCCAAAGCTTTCTCTGCATCAAGGTTTGCAGCTCAAGACTGAGTGTGACCCAAGTTCAGGGAACAGGCACAGTGGGCACGCCTGGGGCGGGCTTGAGACTGCACAGGGATGTGTATTCAGAGCGTTTATAAATGTTCACCTTTGGGAAAAGGCAGATGCCAGACTGGGCAGGGACAACTCTGGCTTGTCCTGTGGTGCATTCTTTGTGTGTGGAAAGGAGCTTGCACCATTGCTGAGTGACTCATGGGTCAGGGCCACACCTCTGCGAGGACTGTGGGCTGCAGGACGTGGTGGAAGGCCAGCATTTCTCCCCATCCCGCCAGCCAGCAGCCCGCCCCAGTCACCTGGCCGTCTCTCAGGTCCCACCACCTCCCTCCAGAAGAGGGAGCACTTTCTCGCAGTATGGAGAGGTGTACCCCATTTCCCAGGTGAGGAGTCTGAGGCATGGCACCCCAGGTGGCAGAGCCTGCTCCCTCGTCCCTGTCCCATCTGCTGTGCCTGTTTCGGAGCCTGTTTTGATGGCAGCAGTGACCCTGTGTTGTGTGCTGTGTCTCGGGCACCAGAGCCTGCTGCAGGTGCTGGCCTCCTCAGCCCAGATGGAAAAGCTGGGGCCCTTTCGGGAAGGACGGGAGGCCTCTGTGCCAGCTCAGCAGCTGTGACCACCTGTGGGGCTTCGTCCCCTTGGTGCCTGCAGTTCTTACCTGCTGTGCTCCCACTCCTGGGCACACTCACCGCGGAAACCTCAACCCCTGGAGCGTGTGGTTGAGGCACAGCCTGCTGGCTGGGAGCTCCACAGTGGGGCTTGTCATCCGTGTGGGTTCCTGGGACCCACGGCTGTGTCACTTCCCAAGCTGAGCACACAGGCCTGCATGTCCCTAGGAAGTCGCTCGCTGTCATCCAGGCTGTACTGACTCCGAGGCTCTGCCAGAGCGTCAGCACAGTCATGCTTCGGAGCCGATTTTCACTGTGTGTCAGGCATGCCCGAGCTCTCTGTTCTCTGATTTGTGGCCCTGGCGTGGCCTAGTCCCAGGGGATCAGGCAGATGGAGGCCGGTGAGAGCCAGGCTCAGGGATTGGCCACAGCTCTGGGCCTGGTTGGTTTCCTGGTGTGTACGCAATGCAGGGTCCGTGGCCAGGTAAGCAAAAGACTAGCGGGCAGCCCAGAGCTCAGCGGCTCCCCAGCCTCTGCAGGAGCTGAGGGTTGCCAGCTTCCTTCCTACTAAAAGGACAGAAATCAGTGAGTTTAGTTTGTTTTGCAGTGACTCAACTAAGAAAATTGGAGCCGGGCGTGGTGGCACACGCCTGTAATCCAAGCGACTCGGGAGGCTGAGTCAGGAGGATTGCAAGTTCAAAGCCAGCCTCAGCAACTTAGCGAGGCCCTTAGCAACTCAGTGAGACCCTGTCTCTAATAAAATACAAAATAGGGTTGCGGATGTGGCCAGGGGGCGAGTTTTCCCTAGTTTCAACCCCGGTTTCCAAAAAAAAAAAAGAAAAAAAGAAAATTGGAATTCCTCCCAGTATTTAGAGGACTTTGCACTCACAATATTTGACAGAATTTAGTTTAGAAATAAAAAGTAGAATTTGGGGAGCGAGTCTGCTCCCCTGCTGGCAGGCTGGGCTGGTCGTGAAGCGCTGTGCACCTGGTGGGGAGAGCTGTCGGGGACTGGCTGCTTCTAGCACTGCCTCTCCCTCTGCTTCGTTTTGGGGCGCACTTCAGTTCTTGAGCAGCTGCTTCATCCCCCTGTTAAATGGGGATGAGTCTACCTCAGGGTCCAACGTGGGGATGGGCAGGTGGAAACGTGAGCCACGCAGAAGCCACACTGCCCACACACCTGTCATCCCAGCTGCTCAGGAGGCTGAGGCAGGAGGATTGCAAGTTCAAAACCAGCCTCAGCAACGGCAAGGCCCTAAGCAACTCAGTGGGACTATGTCTCAGAAAAAAATAAGAAGGCCTGGGGATGTGGCTCAGTGGTTAAGCAGCCCTGAGTTCAATGCCTGGAACCAAAAAAACATTTTTTAAATAAGCCTGTAGTTGCACTGAAGCCTGCCACGTGCATGGCGGGCCCTGCGTGTGACCTGTGGGCTCTGCTCAGCCCCAGAGGTGAGAGGGTGAAGGGAGTGTAAGGTCGTTGTTCTCAGCTGATGTGTTCCTTGGGTTGCTGGACATGGGGAGCCCGCCGCCCAGGTGGCCCAGACTTGGGGCCAGGCCTTCTTTTCAGAACCAGGGTTTCAGATCACTCGCCCTCTGCAAGCACTGGAGTTGTTCTTTATAGTTAAGTGGAGCATGTTTGGGAAACGCACGGCAGCTGTGGGCATCAGTGTGGTGGCCTCCAGACAGAGCCCTGGAGCAGGAGCAAGTGTGGCCTGGGGTGCCTGTCGCCCACCTGGGCCCAGTGTGAGTGTGGGAGGCCGAGCTGTGCTCCTGCCCCGTTGCCCACTCGGGCTGATCGGATGTGGCTCGTGTCTTCCCCGTGATGTTTCATCTTTGAGACTCTTACCATCTCAGTCATGAACTGGAATAAACGCCCTCATATAGTCTGCCCGCCCTGTTTTCTTATGGTAGGTGAATAGGCTGAGGGTTTCCCCTCCATCAGCCCCACTGGCGGCTCCTCCAGGGCCTGCTGTTGGGGGTTGGTTCTGCTTCTGGCAGAGCAGGGGTAGCTAAGTGAACTGGAGGTTGTTACTAAAGGCAAAGTATCATTATTTTTATTCCGGCAACATCTTTTGTTCTTTACTCTTGGCAGCGGTAAAACTTCTCCAAGCAGCTGACAGCTTTAAAGACCAGACCTTCTTTCTCAGCCAGGTTTCCCAGGATGCCCTGAGAAGAACCATCTTCCCTCTAGGGGGATTAACGAAGGATTTTGTAAAGAAAATAGCTGCTGAGAATAGACTCCATCATGTGCTCCGGAAGAAAGAGGTGGGCGTGAGGAGCTTGCCTTTGACTCGGGCACACCTGCCTCCCCTGCAGCCATGCACAGGGTGAAGCGGGAGCCGCGGGCCCCTCGCCTGGCACCCAGCCTCAGGCAGCCCCCCGAGAGCAGGCTGGAGCGTCGCAGGTGCACCGCAAGGCTGCCCTGCGCTCCCCCTTCCCTCCCTGGGCCCCGGGGCAGGCAGCTCCCCAGCTGCCTCGGTCGCCACCAGGAAGCACAGGGTGGTGTGCAGCAGTACCGGGCCACCTGCCGGCAGGGCCTGCTGCCTCTGCACGGGGCTGCCCTTCCACCCATGGCTGCTCTGGTGCCACGCCCTGTGCTGCCGAAGCCCGAGGAGATGGTGGCAGGCAGACAGTTCCTTTCCTGCCGTCCCCACAGTTGCAGTTGGGAAGGGGAGAGAGACTTTTGAGACATGTCGTCATCAACCTAGAGGAAGGGCTGAGATCCTGAGAGGACCAGGGTCAGAGATGCCGAGAAAGGGCCCTGGGGAAATCACATGTCACTTCTGGCCCAAGTACAGGGGAGATTAGTGAGAAGAGTCCACTGGAGGGAAGGACATGGGCAAAGGCCCTGGGTGAGAGGCCGGAATGAGGGCAGCGGGGGTGAAGCCATTGTGCCAGGCTCAGCTTCCTGGCCCACAGACCCCGTGGACTGCTGAGCCTGCCCTCTTCAGGGGTCAGAGCGCTCCAGCTGTGGCCGACCCTGGTGCCTGTCTTCTCAGGAATGGCAGCAGTGTGCTGTCCCCAGAGAGGACACCCATCCCTCCACCCCTCTGTTGTTTAGTCTCCAGTCGCTGCTCCACGGTGGGAGCTGAGGGAGCAGTCGGGATGCATGGGCAGGCCCTGCCTTCCTGGGCCCGCGTTCTGGAGGGACATGAGCCAATGGATAAGTGCTGGCTCCCCTCGCCAAGGGCAGCAGCCTCCCGACAGCCTTCCTGTCCTGCTGCCTTCACTCAGGCCCGGCCCAGTCCTGGCTCCTTGAGGCTGCACAGGTCGGGTTCTCTTCCTGGGGTGGCGCGTGTGTCCTGCAGCCCTGGGCCAGGCCCCGCTGGGCACGGCAGAGGTGTGGTGCTGCTCGTGTGCAGCGTCTGCGTTCAGGGCCCGAACCAGAGGGATACACAGTAAGGCATTCATTAAGCCCCTGAAGTCCTGCTTGTGGCTTGTGCCTCGTGTCTGAGGGCTCTGGAGGAGGCGATCGGGCCCCTGGCCCAGAAATGAGTTTGGTAGTGAGGCCAGGGCCGCCGTGGGTTCTCCTGATCCGGCCCTCCCAGCACAGGAAACCCCTGCCACCCTCTCATCTCGGGTCACCCTCCTGTGTTTCAGAGCATGGGCATCTGTTTCGTTGGAAAAAGGAACTTTGAGCGTTTCATTCTCCAGGTGAGTGTGCTTTGATGGGCCCTGCGTCTGCTTGCGCCTGGATCTCCATAGTAACAAGGTGTTTGTCTTGCAGTATTTGCAGCCTCGACCTGGGAAGTTTGTTTCTATTGAGGACAATACAGTTCTGGGAACGCACAAAGGTGAGTCGCAGCCTCTGGCTCCCTCCCTAAGCTCCTCCAGCCGTGGGGTGCGTGCTGGCTCTGGGAACTGGGAACAAGGTGGCTCAGTCCCTTCCACCCTTCCAGGCGTCACGGAAGGCCTGGGGTTCAGGCTGGGGTGCAGGGCACGGGCAGTCTGATGGGCTGTGTGCATGTTTCCTTCTAAGCTCTGGATCTGACAAGCTGCCACCTGATGGGGCTGCAGTCTCCACTGTGAAGTGTCCTGTAGTTAGTGTTTCTCACTGAACAAGGAAAGTGTGAAACCGCAGAAAACTCTGCTCTGCTGAAGGAGGGTGGTCGTTGTAGCCGGATGGCCCAGGGGGTGAGGGCAGGGTCAGGCGTCCTCTGGCGGAGTCTGCTCACATTCGCAGATGTGTATGGGCAGGGCCACTGTGACCTCACAGAGCTGGGCATGGGGCACGAGTGCTCACAGTCCTGGTGGGGATCAGACAGTGTGGCTGATGGGGATGTGCACCCGGGCACAACCCCCAGGCCAGTCTTGGCCCTGCCCGGTCCTGCCCTTGAAGCTGCCTGGGAGGACGGGGCTGTGCTCAGTGGTGAGCGCCTCAGTGAACTGTGCTTGGGGGCGCCCCACCGCCCTGGAGGAGCAGGCAGCTGGAGCCTCGGGTCTGAGGTCTGTGCCTCACCAGGTCACCTGACTGCACACGTGCGCGGCAGAGGAGGCACAGGTGAGCTGATGACCCTGTGACGGGCAGGGTGGCACATGGAGAGAGCCGGGCACCAAGAGCCAGTGTGCGCTTGCAGGCCACGCTGGACCTGCCTGTAAAAACTGCAGGGCACCAGGGCTCAAGGGCAGGGCCAGGCCTCGGACATCGTGCCAGGTATGGGTGGTCTCTGAAGTGTCACAGTCCTTGTGTCCAGCCCAGGACTAGACGAGGCTTGGGTGTGTGCAACACTGGCGCTGGAGCCTGGAGGAGTGTGGCTTCTGAGTGAGCCCAGGCCACTGCAGATGTTCCTGGGTCGCCCTGGGGCCTACCTGCTGCCCCGCCACAAGCTGTGCTGCCCCCTCCACCAGGACCTCGGCCCCAGGCCTCACGAGGGTCTCTGTCCTTAGGCTGGTTCCTGTACACCCTGGGCCAGAGAGCCAAGATCAGCGGCCTGAGGGAGCCCTGGTACGTGGTGGAGAAGGACGCTGCCAAGGGCGACGTGCTCGTGGTGAGCGGGGCTTGCCTGGGCACAGGTGTCAGCTGCCCTCCGCAGCCTCCTGGGGCTGGCTGGGGAGCAGATGGGCTCTGGTCAAGGTGTATGCTGGGCTCCTGCGTGTGGTCACTCACGGTCACCACAGTGATGCATGTGAGTGCTGCTTAGCTGATTGTGTGAGCCAGGAGGAGGCTCAGTACGTGACTTGGGAAGGTCACGTGGAGAGGAGAAGGCATCCCGGAAGTCCTCGTGGGTCAGACTGGTGGGAGAGCCAGGACCTGTCAGGCTATCTGCCGTGTTGGCCCTGGGCTCTCTGGGCCTTGGCTTGCTGCCCAGGCTCCAGAGCAGAGCTTCTCGAAGGGCATGAGCCTCCCCCGCCCAACAGGGGCCATTGGCCATGTCTGGAGATGCTTGGGGTTGTCACAGATTGGGCATGGGGGCCAGGTCTGCTGGCATCTGGCGTGTAAGGCCAGGGACGTTGCTGAACAGCCTGAGGAGCACAGGGCCGCCCCTATTTCCTGACAAATGATCACAGAAAACCTGCTCCTACTGTCATGAATGCTGGGGACCTCTCCTAGGGGCAGTGCAAGAGGCCAGGAGACCTCACCTGCAACCCAGGACCCCTCCTTCCAGGAAGGGCTGTGTGTGAAGAACATGGTCAGTGTGGAGGAGAGCGTTGAGAGAGCCCAGAGGGGCCACTGGCTGACCATGCCTCTGTGGTCTCAGTGCCTGCTTAGAACCGAAGCCCACCCTCGGGGGGGTCCCCAGTCCTTGGAGTGCCACGGTTCTGGGTGCAGAGGCCAAGGGACAAGTGGTGGTGGGAACAGAGCCTCAGAGCCAGCCCTGGTGACAGGAGCCCGGCCTCGCAGGGCAGCCCTGGTGCAAGCACAGCCCGAGGCCTCCTCTAGGCCCTGGGCTCCTTGATAGGCTGGTGGCATGACTGGCCCGTGTCCCTGGTGACAGAAAACCAGTAGGGCAGGGACGGGGGCCTGTGGACGTGGGCTCGGGTCCCCCCCACACCCTCGCCTCCTGCCACATGGAGGTTCCCTGGGCTCCCGAGCCTTGATCTCCTCAGCTGCAGAACAGGGCTGACTCAGGGGGCTCCTGGGAGACACTGTCACCAGTCCCTGCTCCTTTGCTGCTCGGGTCTTTGGTTACCATGGTGCTAGCAAGGGAGCTTTGGGCTTCGGGGTGCACTCCTGAAGGCTGGAAGCATCGTAGCCCTCCACTCCTCCACAGGCCCCCCGGACAGACCACCCCGCCCTGTACAGGGACCTGCTGCGGACCAACCGGGTACACTGGATCGCTGAGGAGCCACCTGACGCCCTGGTCCGCGATAAGATGATGGAGTGCCACTTCCGATTCCGCCACCAGATGGCACTAGGTGATTAAATGGGAGTGGGGGTGTCTTTGTTGGAGCTGAGGTCCCTGGGGTCAGACTTGGGCCAGAGCCCCTTGGGCAGGAAAGGCCCCATTATTGCGATTATGTAGTCTTTCAGGGCCCCCTTGACCTGTGCCTGCCATAGCGGGGCCTTGGGTGCAGCCAGGGCTCCCTGGTGGGGCTGTGGCAGTGTGTGCTGTGGGGTCTGCCCTGTCTGTGCACTGGGGCAGGTCCTAGCCCCTCTGACTGCTGCCCTACCCTGCCCTGCCCTGCCTGCAGAGGGGCTTCTGCAGATCGTCTGAGCAGGGTTTCTCACCCACGGCAGCTGCCGCTCCGTCCTGGAGCTGAGGCCTCTCTTGCTTCAAGGCCCCTCTCTCCACCCAGTGCCCTGTGTGCTGACCCTCAATCAGGATGGCACCGTGTGGGTGACTGCCGTGAAGGCTGTGCGGGCCCTCGCCCTGGGGCAGGTGAGTGGGGTGCAGGTGGGGGGACTGTGGGGACACCCGGCAGGCAGGCAGGCAGCATTGCTGTCCGCTTTGGCCAGGTGCCTTGGCCTCTGCTCTGGCAGGCCGGCCAGCCCTCCCGAGCGTCCCGCTGAGCCCCGCTCCCTCCGCTGCAGCAAGGCCTCTCCTTCACAGTTCGCCGTGTTCTACAAAGGGGGCGAGTGCCTGGGCAGCGGGAAGATCCTACGCCTGGGGCCTTCGGCCTACACGCTCCAGAAGGGCAGGGGCAGAGTCGGCGCGGCTCCCGAGGGCTCCAGTGGGGGCTCCGGCAAAGACCCAGGCCTGCAGCCCCCACCCTGACCGAGCTGAGCTGCAGAGAGGACGTCTGCGAGAGCAGAGCCTGGGCCGGGCAGCGTGGGCAGGGCAGGCAGGGCAGGGCCATGGTGGACTTGGTGCTGCCTGAACCGGGCAGTCCCAGGAAGGCCCTGGAGCCAGCAGCAGGAGCACTTGCTGGCCAGGGCTGGGCCCCAGGGCCCTTTCGGCCTCTCCTTCGCTCACCCCCAGGGAAGGTTGCCCTGGAAGGCACTGCAGGGATAGCACTGAATAAAAAGTCTGACTGGGATGAGGAGTCCGACTGCTGTGTCCAGGGGCTTGGGCGGCTGCTACAGGGACTCATCACTGGCCCTGATGGAACGGAGGGCAGGTGGACCATAGGGGAAGGGCCAGAGACAGCCTGGCCTCCTCTCAGGCCTGAGCCCTTTCCCTTGGGAAGGCAGAGCTTCCCCATCAGGTCTGCTGAGGCCCAAAGTCCAGGTGAAGCACAGGCGAGCACCTCGCCCTGTAGGGCCCGCAGCCAGTGGATGCTGGGCTTTCCCGGTGAGCGTGGCTGTGGGCTGAGTTGAGTGCTGTCCTGTCCATGCTGCAGCATGGAGCAGTCTGTGCCCGGGGCATGGAGGAGGCCACACTGGGTGACCTTCCGTGTGGAGCTTTTGTGGGTTGCTTTCCTCTCTGGGCCTGGGGCAGGGAGGGGACCGTGGGACTGCAGGTGGCTGGAACTCAGGGAGAAACCCATTTTTCTGGACAAAGAAACAGATAAAGGGCCCAGGAGTTGGTCAGGTGAGTGCCAGCGGGTGAGGACTGGAGACACAGTCCAGCCCAGGCCCAGCTCTCCCTGGCAGTGGGGCTGGTGTGGGAACCCACCAGGTGGGTTGCCGTGGAAATGGGGATGTCTGAAGCCAGGGCTTCAGCCCACCCAGAGCCCAGTGTGACTCAGTGCTGGGGCAGGGTTCCCTGACATCACTGAGCCACAGGCCCCGGGGACGGCAGAGAAAGACAAGGGACAGAGTGCAGCCTTAGGACGGCTGGGCTCCTGTTAACAAGGAAAAGGGCAGCACTGGCCGCTGCAGGGCCCACAGAGAGAAGGCCAAGTGCAGAGAGGAGCCACGGAACTGCGGACGTGAGGGGTGCAGGGTTTGAAGTAAACCAACGACAGGACACACACAGCCGAACTTGAGGGTGGACCAGAAGCAGCAGAGAAGGTGAGGCTGAGCGAAGCCGGGCCTGCGACGGACCAGGTGCCCGGCACGGGGGCACCTGGAGAGGAGGAGGAGGTGGGGCAGGAAAACAACGGCGTAACAGCAAGCCGTTCCCAGCCCTGGTAACAGCCTGCCACCAGCTTCCCAGGAGGGCCGGCCTCAGGGAGGGGGCCCGGAGGAACCCGCACAGCAGAGCAGACTCAGCGTCTTGGTTTATTGTGGACTCGGGCGCTGTCGTTTCCAGTGTTTGAACATTAATAAATACACGTTAAAAACCTCCAGTGTCTGATCTCTTACAAAGTCTTAAGCCATAAAAATAGGTTTAACTTTTTCCTGTCTTATTAGAACGATTTTTTTTGGTAATGTTTTTGATCATATTAAAAACTACACCTCCAGGGGACCTGCAGCGGGGAGCGGCCCGTCCCCTCCCCCAGGAGGCCGCCACGCGGGGCGTCCCGGACCCCTCTCTCCTGGGCCAGAGGTTGACGTGGGCTTCCAGGCAGAGGAGCTGCCGTTTACTGACTGGGTTTTCATATTTGGAAGCAGCTGTACTGTCTCCTAATCTGGGCACCTGATGGAAGATGAGCGGACATGCTGCAGTAAGCATGAGTAATTCTGGGTCTGTTCCCAGCCCCACGGGCCATGCCGCGCCGTGGCTCTTGGGGACAATCACAGTGCTTCATGGGAGTTTTCAAAAACTCCATGGTGGCCCTTGAGGAGTGCTCGGCTTGTCCTTCTGCACAATTGACCACTTGAAGCAAAATGATGTAACTGGCCAGACTCTGGGGATGGCACCCCAGCCTGCTCAGAGTCTAACCAGGAAGTCGGCAGGAGGATGCGACGTCCTGGAAGAGCTTGCAGCTCCTGACTCGGGATGTATGAGTGCCTTGGGGTCCCACCCAGAGCAAGAGTTAAGGGACAAAATTCCCTCCTGCAGGTCCAGGCTCCAGAGGGCAGTGGCGTGGCAGTCAGGAACGGTGGGTGTGTGGGATCACGGGCAGCCACAGTCCACACTGACCTCAGCAGGCCCCTTGGGCTAGTCCCAGATGGCCCTGTGGGGTGGCACGCATGGAGCGGGAGGTAACCAAGGCAGCACGTGCGTGCTGTGGGTTCCGGAGGCCAGCAGTAGTGCCCACACTTCCTTGCTCACTGGCTGAAAGCAGGTGCGGGAACTGGTGAGGACTGACGCTCACTGCAGGAACATGCCCGCCTCTGATGGGCTGGGACGCCAGCTGCGTCAGCGAATTCCAGATTCAAGTACAAATGTGCAGTCTTCCTCGTCCAAAAAATAGAGGTCATTCCACAGACCTCCAGTAACGACCAAGTCCAAATGCAAAATATACACAGGTTTTTTTGTCTTCAAGTCCAGGACAAATCCGTAACAGTGTTTCCACCATTCAATAGAGCAAAGCAATTTGCTTTAAGACAAGGGTGCCTCTGCGAGAGGCCTGGAGACGGCCACACCTGTCCTGGGCCTCCTCTGTGCTCAGCCTCCCCAAACCCTGGGGGGCCAGCGGCCTGGCCTGGTGCCTCCTGCACAGGCCAGCTTGGGCTCTGCTGGCTCTGGTGCTGGGCCCCCTCGTGGCTCGGCCAGCAGCATGGTTTTGGCTGTCTGCAGCCTGAGGACCCAGCTGTGCTGGCCCAGGTCAGCATCTCCCTTGAAACATGCCTGTGGCTTTGGCACTTGTCACCGGGTCTGATGGGCCCTGAGTCCCCGGGAGGGCCAAGGGCTCCGTGTCTGGCTCGTCTGTGACGTGGAGCTGCTGCTGCAGGGACCTCACACACCCAGGGCCCGCTTCATTCCAGAAGCAGCAGCCCCTCGGGCTCCCGGGTCCAAGGGCTGAGGACAGTGGTGGCCTGTGGGTGGCCAGGCTTCCTCACGGGTTCCTGATGGTTCAAATTGAAGTTTCGTTACTGCCTCTGCGTGTGGAAGAAGCCATGGGCAGGCGAGGGTCAGTGAGGGTGGCAGCTGGGTGGAATCCAAGGTCAGGGGCAGAACTGCCCCTGTTCAGGGGTGGACCCCAGGGCCTGCAGGGGTCCTGCACAGGGAAGGCTGGCAGCCCCCGCCCTGACCCTGGGCTACTCACTCAGAGTCGGAGCCGTCGGCCTGGGCGCTCCCCACTCGCACGTTCATGGCCACCCCGTTGAGGTGCTCGCGGCCTGGCTCCCTCCCAGGGGTCTTGATGGTGATGACACAGTCAGGGGCACAGAGCCCGTCGCCAGAGCCCAGGGAGGACGTGCGGGAGGAGGCGGGGCTCTGCTCGCAGTCGGCCAGCTTCTCCAGCAGCCGGCACTTCAGCGGCGGTCCAGGCAGTGGCGGTGGGTAGGCGACTTTGTTTTTCAAGATGCCTGGGAGGAGGGAGATCTGACAGGGTCACACCCTTGGGCTTCCTCCCTGTTTCCAAAGTCACCTCTGATCTGCCGACGGATGGACGCTGCCCATGGATCCCACCACCCTGCTCCACGAGGACCCCCTGCCCTGTCCCCACCAGCTGGCAAGGACAGCTCCCGGGACTGGCCGCCCTCCTGAGGCACCTTTCCTCTGCTCTGGGGGCTGGCCACTGGGTCCAGATGGCCGGGCCAGGCCCCCGCTGCCCCGCTCTGGAGGCTGGTCGCCGCCCTGGTCGCCTTGCTCCTGCCGGTGCAGCTCCACGCTGACTTTGGTCTCCACTGTCAGGTGGGGCTCAGTGCCCGCCTCCTCGCTGTCGCTCCCCGCCAGGCTGGCATCAGGCCAGCCAGCTGGGACATGGTTGGCCAGGGCATCCCCTGAGACAGGAATGACAGGGCACCTGGATATTCTGAACCTGGGGGGCCCCCACCCACAAGCCTGGCAGGGCTGCACCCCAGGGGGGAGACAGGCCCAGAGGAAAGTCCTGCAATGAGGCCCAGCTGAGTGCCCCCACCGCCCCTGCTTGGAGCCACACACAGGCTGCTCTGGAGGCCCCTCCCGGCCACTGAAATCTGCAGAGCCCAGGACTGGCCAGGTGGGCAGGGCAGATGGCTGGGACTCCGGGCCAGAGTTTCCACTGCCTGCTCCGTGCAGCCGCAGCTGTGCTGGCACGTCCTGGGAGGCAGAGGATAGCCACCACCGAGGCCTGCCCCGCAGCCACTGTAGCCAGCCCTGCCTGCCTGCCGTCGCCACTCACCTTTGGGGGTGCTATGGACAGGGCCCCGCGCTGGGGCCCATTTGTCCTCGGCCTCTCCACCATCGTCCTCACTGTCCGACGAGCGAGAGGAGGCGTAGGAGCTGCTCTGCTCGTCCAGCGACAACTCACTGTCCGAGTCCGAGTCGGGACCTGAGGGGCGGGGGCAGCGAGGCTCAGCCACGCAGGCCACCGGTGCCTCCTCGGGGGCATGTCCTGCACTGGCCAAGGTGACATGGGCATGCGGGAATAGGCTTGGCTCCTGTCCCCCCGGAGGCCTACCATGAGGTCTCTTAGAGCTCCTGGGCACGAAGGAGGAATCCAGCTCTCCGAGGCCACCACGCGCAGGCCCAGAGGACACGCTGAGCTTCTGCACCCCGTCGTCCCTAGAGAGAAGGGCAGGCTCAGCACTTGCTCAGAGGGACAGATGACAGGCCCTGACGTTACCGAGCGTTCTGCTGGCACACCATGGCCACGTGGGGTTCCAGAAGATTCCCCAAAACCACCCCAGCTACACTCTGATTAAACAACAGACCAAAGAATCTCCACATCAACTTGAATGACAGCCCAGGCATGTGGCTGAGACCTTCCCTGCAGGCCAGGCCCAAGAGCTGTCCCCACCGCACCCAAGATGACAGTGGCAGCAGCCTGACCTGCTGGTGCTGTCCAGCGAAGCGGTGGACTCGCCCAGGGCCGTGCGGAGCATGTCGGGCCCCTCGCTGTAGGTGTTGTTGCAGTTGAGGGAGCGCTGGGGGAGGGAGGGACCCTGTCAGTGGCCGGGCTGTTGCCCCGCAAGCCCCTCGCTAGCACCCTGGCTTGCCCCAGCCTGGCGACAGAGGGTCAGCACCGCAGGGGCTGAGGGAGAGCACTGCCGGCCCACAGGGCACGCCCCCGCCCACAGCCACGGCTCTGGTCCACGGGCCTCGCCTGCCCGAGGCCTTGACAGTGGGCTGACTAGACAGGACCCCATCCAGCTGTTCTGTTCCCAAGACATCAGGAGCCATGTCCACGTGTCCAGGGACAGCTCTGGGACACCAAGGCCTCTGAGCCCGGTTTGGTATTTTGTCCTCACAGCCCCCAGCGCCATGACGAGCAGTGCTGCCCAGGGCCCAGGCCCCAAGGACTCCCCAGTGCCTCTCACCGTCAGCAGAGTGGCCCTGGTGGTGGCCGAGTCATCCAGATGCAGCTTCTTCCCAGCAAGCACGGCCCTCAGGTGCTTGCGGACCTCCCTGTTGAACACGCAGTGGAGCAGGAGCACGCTGAGGCCCTGCAGGAGGAGGCGCAGGTCACCATGGGGCACTCTACTGCCACACAGGAGCCAGCCGCCCACAGGGGGTGCTGCTTTCTCAGGCACGGGAAGCCCCAGAAACAGCCAGCGGGGCAGGGCAGCAGGCATGCTGGGGACAAGGGGCTTCTCCTGCCACAGTCTTCTGGGGTCCCTAAAATTGTGTCATAAATAAACTTCTAGGCAGCCCTTGGTGTGAGCCACAAATGGCCACTCCTCCCAGGGGACACAGTGGGATGCGAGCCATGGTTGGCAGTGGTGGTAGGAGGAGGACTGAGCCCGTCCGGGCCAGGGCTGCTCAGGACTGAGGGGCAGGGCCGGGAAGGCTGGCGACAGGCAGGCCTCCTCCTCCGGGGAGCACTGAGGCCCTGGGCTGGCCCCGCGGCTCTGGGACACCCACCTGCAGGCAGCTGAAGGCCGCAAAGAGGTAGTGGAAGCCCAGGGAGTCGCTGTTCACAGCCAGCAGGCCCAGCAGCCAGGTGGCGCTGACAAGCAGCAGCAGCAGGAAGGCCGTCCTGAGCAGAGAGCTGGGGCAGGCGGCAGGGTACACTCGTCCTTCTGTCCATCTGCCAGCCTGCCTCCCTTCCCCCCTAACCTTCCCGAAGCGCCTTCAGGAGCCAGGGACAAGGTCCCCACCTGCCCTGGCCTCCCCACCCACACAAAGAGATGACGATGGCCAACGGCGAGCTGTCATGGGTGGGGCTGAGAATGACCAGTGAAGTGGTGTCAGGGATGGACATGGGGACGAGGGACGTGGGGATCCAGTGGTTTCCTCCTCCAGGGTGGGAGCTGGCACCGCTCCTGCCGCCCAGAGGCCCTCCTGTGCACCACCCCTGACCTCACCCCCAGCTTGGCCTCCTTTCTGATCAAACAGGTCACTAGGGCCCCTGGCCCCGCAGCTCCTGGACACACTGCCGATTTCTCCCACCACCCCACCTGCTCCTTCAGGGTGTCTTCTCCCTCGACCCTCAAACCCTGGAGGTCCCTCCATGTTGGGTCCCCTGCTCTCAGGCTGCCACTCCCGAGGCCCTGAGGTCACATCATCACCAACAAAGTTCCATCTCCCCCTCCCCCACCCGCTTCCAGGGGCTTCCACGATGGTGACAGTGGTGACGCGTCTGCCCCTGAGGGGAACTCTCTCCTGCCTGTACCCTGGACACGGGGGTAACGCCTCTCCCCACCCAGCTACCCTATCACCAGGCCCTGCAGAACACCCTCAGGAGCACCCCGAGGTCCAGGCTGGCCCGACTCCCAAGTGGCAGGAGAGCCTGGTGCTGGGTGACGGGCACTCCCAGGGCTCTGTCCCACACATAAAGCTGGACCTTCAGGGGTCTCAGGCCCAACGGCTGAGGCCAGGCAGGTGAGCTCAGCACTGGGTCCCAGCCCACTGACCAGGTCAGCCCCCACTTACACGACCCCCTTCCTTTCATAATAACGGTGCTTTCTGTGGCAGGACACCTTGGCAGACAGGGCAAAAATGACGGTGTTGATCTGGGGAAGGACGACACACAGTCAGGGACCAGCCGTCCGGTCCTGGGACCTCCACAGGCCACAGCTCCTGGAGCTCGCCACCCATATCCTGGGAAGGTGTGGCCCCCCACCTGCTGGGGCCAGGCTTCGGCCACCTGTGTGGGGACCTCCTGCGGGCTGGACACAGTGGTCTCCCAGTGGACACGAAATGGAGCCTGGAGCCAGTGGGTCTGAGAACTGGGCCCAGAGCAGCCCGGAGGCCGTGGTGACTAAGGCGAGGAGACGAGCCCCTCCTGCCCACCCGGCCAGCCCCAAACACCCCTTCCAGCCAGTGCGCCCCAGCGTCTCTGGGAACAGTGGCTTCTGCAAAGGCCCTGTCACTCACGATGATCACAGTTCCGATGGGCCCAGCAAAGCTCCAAATGAGACTGTCATGGAGGGAGAGCCAGCAGAAGTCGGGGTTTCCGTAGCCCTGGGGGTCTAGGCCAACCGCCAGTCCTGGACATCAAGGGGGCAGAGGAGAGAGGGCTGCACATCCAGAGAGCTGCCCACCGGCACTGGACCCTGGGGCCGAGGACCCTGGGGGTCGCCAGAGGGGGCCGCTCATGGGCACCGTGCATTGCCCTCCAGGAGGAGCGGCAAGGAGCCTGCCCAGCCCCTCGCCAGACTTCTGAGACGCCACAGCCCGGCCAAGGCAGGGAGCCCAAGGCCAGGGCTGAGGGAGCCAGAGACAGGAGGGCAGCTGCCAGGGAGCCCTGAAGCCTGGCAGTGCTGGGGAGGGCCCTGGGGGCGGCAGCAGAGCCAGGAGGCCACGTCTACCCAGGGGCCAGGGGACAAGGGGACAGGCAGCGTCACCTGTGGGCGGGAGGAGGGGGTAAACAGATGCAGACACACCACACACAGGTGCGCACACACGCACACCTGACCCTCACAGGCGAGTGCTGGGCATTCCCATGTCACCTAGAGTCTCTAACCCCTGGGTGACAAGCTGGCAAGGACAGCCTGCCCAGGCAGCCCTGCCAAGATGGGTCTGGGCGTCCACACACACCTTGGTGGAGAGAGGCGCAGGGCGCCCGCGTCACGCTCACCCTCAGCCTGGGTGGGTCACACTCTCCTGCGCTCTCCATACTCAGATCCTAGAAAGACCGTGTCCCCTGCTGCTCAAGGCCTGGAGTGCCCTCCCACTGCGCTCAGCAGAGACGGGCTGCTTCTGTGGCCTGCAGCGACGTGTGGGCCCTGCCCTTGCCAGCCCCACCCAGTCGCACTCCCCGCTGGGGTCCCCGCCTGCCCTGACGTCCCCACCCTCCAGGTGGAGCACAAGGGGCACTTGCTCCAGGAAGCCCCTGCCCAGCTCCAGGCGGGAGGAGGGCCCCACATCCACATCCACTCCTGCCCTGTGCCCCCCTCAGTGCAGGGTCCGCACGTGACAGTCTGGCCGGCTGCCACTCGCCCACCTCTTCCCTGAAGGTGGCTCCCAGGATGGAGGCTTTGCCCCTGCCTTGCTGCTGCGCCCTGGCCTGGAAGGAGCTTTGTGGAGCAAGGAAGGCCAGGCAGGCCTCGCCATCCTAGAGGTGCTGGACGCTAGAGGACCTGCCACGGGGGTTCCCAGGACTGAGCAGGGATGTCCACCACTGTGCCAAGACCTGGACATCCTAAGCCTGGGCAGGAACTGCCCCTAGCCAATGCCTCGTCTGCCTGAGGCTCTGGGGCTTTTCCGGATGTAAGTGAGTTAGCAATGGGAACTCTCTGGATTTGGACTCCGGGCTCCTCTGGGGTCGGAGTGCTTCCCATGCCCTGCTTGACAGAGCTGAGCGGGGGTCGCTTCCCTGAGACACCCAGGTGGCTCCGGAGACACGGGACACACCGAGGATCCAGAAAGATCATTTTCTAGAACGTGTCTTTCAGCTAACACTATGATAAAGCCCGCTCTGGGCAGAAGGATGGCCCTGTCGAGTCAGGGGCAGCCGCCTCTGGGCTCACCCTGCCCAGCCCCTGCGGCTCTGGATGAAGTGACCTGTTGGCAGTGGGGGCGGGAGGGGGAGCTGGATGGAGGCAGGAGGGGAGTCATATCAGAAGCCACGACCCCAGGGGTCCCGTGGGACAGGGGGTCTCGGATGCCCGCACAGAGCCCTGGAGCTCCACTTCTGGGAGCAGCGGTTCAGCACTGCCCAGAGTGAATGGGGGGCCCTCAGTCAGCAAACGCTGGGCTCCCAGGAGGCCCCGAGGCTCCCTGGGCGACTCCTCGCTGGCCCACCGGGCACCCCAGGCAGCCGCTCACCAGGGACCGCCCCCTCCTCCCACCTTCCATCTACTGCCCGGTCCCTCCCAGCGGTGTCCCACCCACCCAGCGGCAGGCAGGAGAGTTCTGTGGGTGCTCAGACCCCGAGATGCAACCCCGCCAGGGCATCCGCAGCCTCATCTGTGTGCGGAGGCCCGTCCTGCCTGCGCGGGGTCACGCTCCCGGGCAGCACACTCACCTGTGACAACGGCGGGGACGCCCCAGCCCACCACGCAGTAGAAGCGCAGGGGCCCCGAGTCGATGTTGCGCACCTCGGTCAGCATGCGGTAGACGTGCAGGCTCTCAACCAGCGTCCAGGCGAAGGTGCTCAGGTAGGCGTAGTGGAGCAGGATGGCCACCACCGTGCAGAGGAACTGCGTAGACAGGGCACCGGGAGAGGTGGCGGGTCAGGGAGGGCCCCATGGGCTGGGGGACGCCGCACAGGGACTGTCAGGAGGCGCCCAGCTCCGGGCCCCCACGGGAGCTGAGGCCCAGTGGGCGTGTGGGGACCAGACCAGCCTTGCTGAGGACGCGAGGCCCCGCAGTGTCTGCAAGGGAGATGTCGCTGTGGGCCCGCTGTCCCACTCGCCAGGAGCCGTGGGGTGGTGGAGCAGTGATCAGTGTCTCAGGCTCTCGAGGTGGAACTGGGGCTGAGGGGGCATCTGGGGACCCCGGGGACTGTACTCAGCGTGCAACAAGAGGGGCAGAGCATTCAGGTTTTCATGGGTTTTTTTTTTTTTTTTTTGGTACTGGGGATTGAACTCAGGGACACTTGGCCATTGAGCCACATCCCCAGCCCTATTTTGTATTTTATTTAGAGACAGGGTCTCACTGAGTTGCTTAGGGCCTCGCTAAGTTGCTGAGGCTGGCTTTGAACTTGCGATCCTCCTGCCTCAGCCTCCCAAGTGCTGGGATTACAGGCGTGCGCCGCCGCGCCCGGCTTTCATGGGTTTTTTGAGAAGCTAAAAATACATACTTTTATGTTATGGTCCTAAAATTTTAAATATTGGTATTAGATCTTAGAAAGCACTGTGGAGGGCTGGGAATGGGTGAGGCACTGGATTTGACCCTCAGCACCTCATGAAGATAAGTAAATAAAGGTACTGTCCACCTACAACTAACACGAATAAAAAGAAAAGCACCGTGGAGCTGCGCCTGCTCAGGCTGAGCCCCAGGCCGGGCTCTGGGCTCCTACGCCCACCTCTGCGACCCCACGTGGGTCTCCACAGAGGGAGGGAAGAACTCCGTGCAGTGACCTCGTGGTCCAAAAAGAACAAGGTCCTGCTGGGCACGTCTGTAACTGCTCCCCAGCTGCTCGGGAGGCTGAGGCAGGGGGATGGCAAGTTCTAAGCCAGCCTCAGCTACTTAGTGAGGCCCAGGTCGGTGCACAGGGCCAGGCCAGAGGGACCACCGCCGGGGCCACCTGCTGCCAGGCCAGGTGCCTTCCAGAAATAAGAAGCCCGGAGGTGTGGGAGGAGCCACTTAGCGCTCCCCTCTGGAACCAAATTGAGGAGACAGCCTTGGGTCACCACTGGGCACATGTCCTCTGCCTGTGTCAGGAAGCGGCTGGGAGGGGACCCGGGTGACGAGGCCATGGCCACAGCAGTTTCCTGAGGGGAAAGCTCCGCTGGTGGAGGAAGAGGAAGCGGCGAGGGGCGGCTGCCTGGCGCTCTGACTGAGGCTGGCAGTGCAGCACGGCCGCCCTGGCGACGGAGCTGGAGCGGCTCCTGACGTGAGCGGGACCCCAGGCTCTGCAGCCACCAGCTTCCCCAGGGGCAGAACAAAGAGGCCTAAGGCTAATACATCACTCCAGCCCCGGGCTCTGGAGGTGAAAGGCTCGCCCAGGGACAGGATCCTGCTCACAGGAAACCCGTGACAGCCGGGCACAGGGCCAGTCCTGGAACCCTGCACACCGCGTCCCCACATCTGCGCGCTCACGGGTACGCGGCCGCCTAAAAGGTCTCGCTCCGGGGCGGCCGAGGCAGGAACGAGCATTTCACACCTGTGTCTGGACGCGGGAGTGGCCGCCCCTTCCCCCCACTTGGAAACACAATTGAAGGGCTTGGAAGTGACCCCCATTGCTTCCCACCCACGCCGGCGCCTGCCTGGATGCAAAGGCCCTCTGTCCAGCCATGTGGCCCTGCCTGGCCTTGGGGCACCTGAGGGCAGCGTGGGGTTTGGCCCGTGCTCTCCAGCAAAGGCCCCGAGGCTTGTGCTTCCCCGGGGCCCTGCTGAGGCACCCCGTGCAAGGCCGGGGCCTCTGGGCACCTGCCTGGGACAGTGGCCTGCAGCTGGGCCCATGCTCCTCACTGAGGGCTGCCCTCGGCCACTCCTGGGCTCTCATCTTGGCCACCAGCAGCCCCACCTACCTATCTTCCTCTGGGGACTTCAGCCGCCCAGCCCCCTCCCTGTCCCTTCCTGCCCTTCTCTGGTCTACACACTGGCCTCTGCTCCAGGGCTCACCCCCTGCGTCCTGTGGGCCGCCCACGGCCCTGGCCGTTCGACCCAGCCCTGCTCCACCTCCCACCCACCGTCCGCCCCCAGCGAGCCACGGCTCCCAGGGCACCACCATCTGCGAACAGATGACATCGTTGAATGTGGGCCTCGGGATGACCCAATCCCCAACTTGTCCCCTGCCTCTTATCCTGGACCCCTTTTAGTGGGTGGCTCAGCCCTCCCCTGAACGAGCACAAGGTCATGCAGGACAGGCGGGAGGCCACCTGGAGCCCGGTGTCAGCAGGTGTGGTGCACAGACCGTGCCGGCCGGCCGTACTGCGGTGCAGATGTCCCTCCTGGTCACTGCTCCTGGGACAGCGTGACCACCTTCACGGCACCCGCGCTGCACCAGGTGCCATGGGCACCTCGAGGGGATTTGGGGTGGACTTGGAGGGAGGACGACAATGACAACATAAGGACCCCGGGTGAGGAGGAAGTGACAGCCGCGTCACAGTGGCAGGGCAGTGTTGGGAAGGCCGCTGACCCCACTCAAGACGCTGCTGAGAGTGTGACTAGGTCTACGTTAGGGTGACCTGTGAACTGCCTGGGGTCACTGTATGTGCACGCGGAGGGTCAGCTGGCCTTGAACCTCCCCAGGGCCATCAGGGACACCACTGACTGTGACATGGGACACGGCACAGAGGACCCAGCTCCGGCAGGTCTCGGCTGGGACCAAGCATCTGGCACGAGGGAGTTTCTGGGGCTCGTGGGGAGACAGCCCCAAGGACCAGCTCCCAGCCAGCTCTGCCACCTCCCCAAGTGGCCGTAGCAGGCGACTCTTTGCTAAGCCTGGCTTCCCTTGCCTGGGACAGTCCTGCAGGGAGCAGAGCTGACCCAGTGACCCCAGGCTGACCCACGCACACAGCTCCCAGCAGCAGCGAGAACCTTCCTTTGGAAATCCCATTTGTAAAGGTGGACAGTTAATCACAACCAGCTGGAGCCCCCAGAGCCCCGGCCCTGTCCTGGCCTTGCTTCTCTTCCGCCTGTCTTCATGGACGCCCGTGGGGCGGGGCGGCATGGACGTGGCTGCCCTCCCCTGGCTCAGCACCCTTGTCCTGTCCACTAGCACCCCCTCCGCCTCTCTCCGTCTCGTGGTCCCTCTAGTCCCGCCTGTGACATGTGCCACAGCTGTTTGCAGCCTAGAAAAGCCCCACCCCAGACCCCTTAACCCCATGTCCCCCCAGGGGCCCCGGGTGCCCTTCCTTCATCAGCTCAGCCACCACCCCCTCCTCTCTGCCATCTGCTCTTTCAGCAGGTCCCTTCTCTTTGGTTCTGTGTCCCCAGACACCACCTCACCATCCCCGCCTGCTCAAGTCTTGCTCCCGCTTTGGGAAAGCGCGTGGCCTTCAGACAAACAGAATGCCCGAGGGGCGGGAGACGCCATGTCCTGGAAACTTCTTCTCCCCCTTTGGTGCTGGGGACCCAGCCCGGGGGTGCTCTACCGCTGAACCACATCCTCGTCCTTTTCACATTGAGACAGGCTCTCGCCAACTTGCCAAGGCTGGCCTGGACCTTGCACTCCTCCTGCCTCAGCCCCTGAGTGAGAGGCTGGGGTCCCAGGCGGGCACTGCCATGCCCAGTCACAGACGCTCGTTACTGCGCCCGAGGCTTCAGGTTGTGAAGGTGGGCTGCAGAGCACGGGCCTCTGGGACCTGGCAAATGACTCGTTTCGCACTAGTGTCCACATCAGGAAGGTCAGAATGCGTGCATGCAGGGTCCTTGGCCCCTCTGATGAGGCTCCTTGGAGCAGCCTTCTGGGGACGGTCCCACCCAGGTGCAAAGCGGTGAGCCCACCTGGCCCAGCCTGGAAGTCCCAACTGCCCATAGGATTCCCTGCTGCATTGTCAACCTGTGACAGGGGGAGTCCCCTCCGCCCCAGCCCCTCAAAAAGGCAAGCAGGACTCCCCGCTGTGTGGGCCCCTCCCCAGAGGCTGAGGCTGCCCTCCCTGAGCGAGGCGCACGCGCCTGCGGGGCCTCACCGGGTTCTCTGTCCGGTCGATCCCGGCCACGAAGACCAGCTGGGAGAGGAAGAGGGCCCCGATGAGGCTCTTGTGGATGCTGTGGAGGTTGGAGCGCAGCGTCCGGACCAGGGTGAGCAAGACAAAGGCCACCAGCAGGGCCGCCAGGGACAAGGACACAGCAGCATAGGTGACGACCTTCAGGGGCAGGACCTCCCCGTGCTGCGGGTGGGAGGATCAGAGCAGCAGGTTAGGGCTGGCTCTCAAGTCCTGCGCGGCAGAGACCAAGGAGGCGACAGGTGATCAGGTCAGCGAAGCCCGGCAGGAGCCGCCGTGGCCATGCCCTGGCTCTCGGGTGGTGCAGCAAACAAGACCCAGGGACTGGTCTGCAGCGAGGCCCGAGTGCTGGCGGTGGAGAGGCCACACAGCAGAGGGCTCGGACCGCCGCTGACCGCTCACTGGTGTGGTCAGTTTGATGTGATGCATATTTTTGAAAAAAAGGGGAAGAAATTATCGGCCAAACCTCACGGTCCCGTCATCAGGAGATGCTCAGCCCGTCTACCTGGATCAGAGCTGCAGAGGCCGTCCAGGGGACGTGCTTCCTGCAGGACACAGCCCAGCGCCCGCGGGGCCTCCTGTGTTTTGTTCTATTTTAGGCCATTATTAATTCATCCCTCCGGCTCAGACATCACTCCCTCTTCACAGGGAAACCGAGGACTCCTAACAGCATGTGAAGGACCTGCTTCCGGCGTCCCTGGGCGTCCATCGTGTGCAGGGACACTCAAACCCACCAAGGGCACTAGTCCACGTGGGGCCTAGATCCAGCCACGAGAAAACCCCAACTTCATCCTCATCTCACAGACGGGAACACTAACCCTCGAGAGGCTGAGGGACTTGCCAGAGGCCGCTCAGCCAGATGGGTGGGACTCGGGGCTCCGGGGACGTGGGACCAACTGGAAGCTTCAGTCATGTGGACAGGGGCATCCTCCCAGGACCCCGCCTGTCCCTCAGCGCGAAGCCTTCTGGGACATGGGCGTGAACTGACCCCCGGCCGAGCCAGTGCTGGGCCTCCACGGCAGCTGGCGTCCGACTCCTCTTTCAACTTCCAGGTTGCCTACCATTTGTTTCTCGTGGGCAACGAACGTGGCTTTTTTAAAAATTGTGGCAGAGTCCACGTGGGAGTCACCACCCCAGCCGTTTCCGAGCGTGTGCACCCTGGGCTTCTGCAGCGTGGCTCCCGCCCAGGACCCAGGGTCCTGGCGGCCGTGGCATGGGGAGCACAAGCCCTCTGGCTATCCCGCACCTCCCGAAGGCACCGCCCATGACGCAGAACCATGAGGCCTGGAGCCCAGCGGGCTCCTGGCAAGCGGGGACGGGCAGGGCCAGGAGGTCACATGCTCAGGGCCCAGCCCAGGGCTGCTCCTTCCGAGGCTCCAAACCCTGGGTCCTGGAGCCGCCAGCACCCCGACTCCCCACGGGCGGGTCCTGCAGAGATCTGCAGCCTTGTGGCACCCTGGACGCTGCAGCGGCATTTCCTCTACCTGCTGTCCTGCGCCTGGGTCAGCTCCAAGTGCTGCCGGCTCCTGGCCACAGGAGGACCCCAATCTCCACCCCTCTCTGGATAAAGACCTCGATAATCAGCCCTGTCCCCGGTGCCACCTGCCATACAGTGGGGGGGGAGGGCACGGGGGGGGCGGGGCTGCGCCAGCGGTCAGACATTACCCACCTGTCCTTGGGGCCTGACCCTTGGTCCTTAGGGTAGTGTGGGTGGCCTGGGACACCCCGTCTACATGCCAGCCTCTCTGTGTTCCCTCTTTCAAGGTGGATGTAGAAACATCATCTGACAGAAGGCTACGGACGTGCCCTGAAGGGAGGCGACACTGGGGGCTTCTGAGTGGCAGGTCAGGTGCTCACCCTGGCTCTCCGGAACCCTCTTAGGGGTTCCATAGGGCACCCTCAGACTCGGCTCCCTCAGTGTGCTGGGCTGCTCACAGCACCGAGGAGGACGTGGTCTGTGCAGGGTGGGCTGGGGGCTCGGCTAACTTCCGGCCACAGGGCGGTGGCCATGGGAGTGCCCACCTCGCGCCGAGAGACGTCCATGAGCACCGCGCAGCTGGTGGCCTGGCTGCACTGGCACACAACGTGGGTCTTGTTCCTGGACAGCAGCTCACAGCCCCTGGCCGACCAGCCTCCAGAGCCACCGACGCTGTGGAGAGAGCAGCAGGGGTGAGGCGGTCCCCGGGACCTGGGCACAGCAGCCTCGCCAGCCGCTGGCTGGACCCGTCGGTGGGCGCCAGCAGACCCAGAGCTGCCCCATGTGCTGGCCCCGCGACCTCACACGGGCTACGAGGACCACAGCTCTCGATGCCAGTGACTCAGCATGAACATGCGTCCCTGGGTGGCCGTCCAGGCTCACGCCAGCACCCTCCCAGGTCAGGCCGGACACGGGGAATGGCAGGAAAGCCCGGGAGCCCCGCGGCCGGACGCATTTTGCTGCGGCTACGGTGGCTGCTTGGTTCTCGGCCAGCCCGCGAGTCTGGCGATTTCAGAAATGACATCTACGTCCACTGCACACTTCCACCCGCAGGTTGCGCAATGTTTTATGGGAGCTGCCGGAAGCCAGGGCCCAATCACTACTCCCGATGGGAAGCCCCAAATAACAAGCTGTGACGAGGCCCTGCCTCCCCTGACTCTGGGAAAATCACATAACCTCTCTGATCCCAAGTTTACTCATCTGTGAAATGGGTTCTGACAGTTGGTACGCTTGCCAAGGGCGCTCAGATCTGGGGATAAAGGAGCAACATAAAGCGAGGGCAGATCACTAGAGCCAGAGCTAATTGCAAGGATTCAAACGAGGGACCAGGGACAGACGGCCGTGCCCTGCGGCCGCCGCCTCCGCGTGGTGAAAGGGCTCCTCTGCTCTCTCCTTTGTCAGCCAGACGCTGGCGGCGGCTAATTAACGAGCATTTGGAAAGTGCAGGCACTACCCTGCTGGCCCTGTGCCCTGGCATGAGCCGCCTGCTCAGCAGGGCAGCACCCAGCCTGGCTCCCGAGGCAGCCGTCCCCTGAACCCATGACACGGGAATGGCCCTGTCACATAGGAACGCAGGCCCGCTTCAAGCATGAGGGGTGGATCTCCACTCAGATCTGCGTCCCGTGGCATCTCCCCCTCCCCGGGGAGAAGCACCCTCTTCGCGCTGCAGAGGGCAGCGACCTGGCGAGGAGGTCGTCCCTGCGCGCCCGTTCCACCCAGCTCCCCTCCACCGCAAGAGAGCGAAGCTGAGCGGGGACTCCGGAGAAGCCAGCTCCCTGCAGAGCTCGACACCGAGGCACTGCCATCAGCAAGCAAGGACCACGGGCCTCGAGTCCCGGCTCCTGTGTGTGGGCAGAGACGTGGCCCAGCGTCTCCCCAGCATGCATCACTTCTCCTTCCTGCAAATGCTCGTGCTCGCAGGGCACCCGGGCAGCACCTGGACGGCACCAGGATGGCACCTGATGTCTCTAAAACCTGCTGCCGGGTGGAGGTAGGGGGTGAGGTCACCGCCCCAGCTGAGCTCTGCTCATTCTTGCCGACAGGGTGAAGGCCAGGGACCTCATCAGGAGGCTGCCACACTGGTTAGGGCGCCTGGGCCTGGCCTGAGTTCCATCCTCCTGGGACTCGCACAGAAGTGGCCTCTCGGCTCCACAGCAGGGGCCTGGGCATTTGTGTTGGCCTCCACAGCTCTGGAGGCCCGCAGCGAGCAGCCTACCTCTGCTTTGGCCCTCTCAAGGGGACCCGTGTGCCTGGCTGTGAGGCCACGTGTCTGCATGTGTGAGCGTGTGAGGAGGCAGCACGGGAGGGGGGCTCTGTCCACCAAGGCTGGCAGGGGATCCACAGCCCAGAAGATGGTCCCCAGGGATCCTGCCTCGGCTGGGCCTTCAGGAGGTGGCCGACCCCTGGCCCAGGAGGCGCACTTACTCCAGGGAGTGGTTCCAGAACACACAGACGGGCTTGGTCCGCTCCTCGGTCTCCAGCAGGGCAAACTCCACCAGGACGGGCCTCCCCAGGGGACTGGAGAGCGGAGTCCCCTCGCTGTGAACCAGGACGCTCACCACTGGTGTGTTGATGACGGGCCGATTAGGCAGCCTGGGGCAGAGAAGTGGGACCAGAGGGACAAGAGTGACGAGCCACGTCCATGCAGGTTGAGCCACAAGTCACAGTCCCTGAGTCGCATGGTGGCCCTGCCCCCAGGCAGGTCTGGGCTGCAGCATCTGCATCCTCAGAGTGCAGGAGATATGTCACCTCTGGGACGCACGGGATGGGGGATCCGGAAGAGCCACGTGCAGAGATGTCAGCGGCCCAGGATCACAGCGGCCAGAACGCGGGCAGGGTAAGGCCCAGTGCAGGCCCTGGTCACGCACCTACAGCCCCCGACACTGCCACACCCGCCCCAGGGGTGTGGCTCCGAGGTCCACAGAGCCAGCGGGCATCGGAAAACGACCTCGAGGTTGGAAAGCTCCAGGCCCCTGGGGCAGAGGACGAGTTTTCAAGCCAACACTGGCCAAGTGGCCCTTGGTGCCAGCGGCAGGGGCAGTGAGCAGAGGGGCCCACAGGCACCCACCCCACCACTGTGCGTGAGGCACGGGGCAGGGCAGACCCACGGAGGCAGAGTGGGGTACACTCCGGGGCACATGGGCACAGGGGCCTGGCAAGCCGAGGTGAAGGCCAGTGTGCCGAGCTCACATGACTGGCCCAGACCTCTGTCCCAGGGACACCATGGGGGGTGGGCCCTGTCCTTGGCGAGGTCACCGTGTAATATTGTCATAACGACGGAGGGTGATCGAGACTTTGATTTGCGGAAGCCCCCAGACCCTGCAGGAGCGGGCCCTCCCCAGCCCAGTCCCCGGCCTCACCGGAGGCTGCGGCGGTCAGGGTCGTACTGCTCAGGCAGGAGCTGGCCCAGGGTCCGATAAATGATGACCAGGGCCACCGCAAACTGGCTGGGGTCATCCGGGTGTCTCCGTCGCCTGCTGGTGGGGTCCTCCCTCGCAGGCCCAGGCCCTGGGGGTATCGTTGGCAGGGTGGCCCTCCGGCTGGCTGACCTCACCACAGGGCCTTCTGCAAGGGGAGCACAGAGCTGAGGCCTGGGCCAGGACAGTGGTGTCCCCACCACTTCCTTCCACCCCAGAAAGTGTCTCTCCACTGACAGCTGTCCAGTGGAGCACAGAGTGGGCGCTCCTCAGAAGGCCAGCACAGCATCACTGTGTGGCCCAGCAATTCCATTCTGTGGTCCAGAAGAACCGTATTTTTTTTTTTTTTTTTTTTTTGGCACCAGGGATTGAACCCGGGGCACTTAACCCCCATCTCCAGCCCCTTTCATATTTTGCTTTGCAACAGGGTCTCGCTGAGTTGCCGAGGCTGGCCTTGAACTTGTGATCCTCCTGCCTCAGCCTCCCAAGCAGCTGGGAGTACAGGTGTGCACCACCACACCCGGCTGAAACAGGGTCTCAAAGAGAGACTTGTACACCCACGTTCACAGCAGCCAAGAGGGGAGTCAGCAGGGGTCACCAGAGGTGAATGGGTCAGCCACACGGGGTCACTCAGGCAGCACAATACCATGCGGCCTTCAAAAGGAAGGACATCCTGCACCTCAAGGACACTGTGCTTGGTACACAGCCTCCACAAACCGACAGCTATCGTGACTCCACTTGTATGAGGGACCCGGGGGGGTCCTAGAGCCACAGGGCTGCCAGGGCTGGGGAGAGGGACGGGGAGTTGCTGTTTAGCAGGTTGTTTCAGGTGTGCAAGGTGAAGAGCTCTGGAGACGGAGGCCAGCTGTGAATTCAGACACCACTGAGATGCACACTTAGGAGAGAAAGGCGGCCAGGTGCAGGGCGCACGCTGGTGCTCCCATGGTTCCGGAGGCCGAGGTGGGAGGATGGCAAGCTCGAGGCCAGCCTGGGCAAGGAGCGAGACCCTGTCTCAGGACACAAATAAGAAGGGCTGGGGCTGCAGCTGGGTGGGAAAGCGACCCTGGGCTCCAGCCGCAGGTCTCGCTTCAAAAAAACCAGGAGGATTGCGAGTTCAAAGCCAGAGTCAGCAACTCAGCGAGGCCCTAAGCAGCTCAGTGAGGCCCTAAGCAGCTCAGTGAGACCCTGTCTCTAATAAAATACAAAATAGGGCTGGGGATGTGGCTCAGTGGTGGAGGGCCCCTGGGTTCAATCCCCAGCACCAAAAAAAAAAAAAAAAAAAGAAAAAAAGAAAAAGAAAGAGACAATTATGTCACGTGTATTTCACTACAGATTTTACAAAGAGGCAACGGAGGTCACGTGATGGGCAGCCAATGACCGTCACCCAGCGCTCCTGGGCGCCCACGCAGGGCCACACTAGGGAGCCCTGGGAGGACGTGGACGTTTGCTGTGTGGGTTCCACACCCAGGATTCTGGTTCACGCCCGCAGGGCGAGTGTCTAAGTGACCTGGAGCGGGCACTGGAGAGACCAGGAGTCGGCCTCGTCCAATAAGTAGGTGCCCTCATGCCACGACGCCAGGCCCCGCGGGCCACGGGCCCAACGTCTCAGAGGAGCCCGGCTGCCTCCGCGCTGCGTGTTCTCACGGGTGGAAGGGGCCACACTGCCCTCGGGGTGGACGGCAGCGAGTGGCCACAGCCCTGGAGGTCAGTGGGGACGCGCTCAGGACGTGCTGGGCCACTAGATCGGACTGCTTACCCTGGGGACCCCGAGGAGGCCCCACCCTGTCGGGACGGTGGGAAGGCCCCTACCGCCATAGGGGCCCAGCAATTTCACCTTTTCTCTCAGGTGGTTTGAAGACGTCGGCTGGGAAGGACACCGAGGACTCCAGCTCCCTGGGGAAGGCATCCTGAATGTCCTCGAGCCGTGGCACCCTGGCGCCCGTGAAGTTGAACTTGTCGAAGACGTCAACTGCAAGAACTGCGGCAGTTCCCCGCTCACACTCCGACCCACAGCCTCCTCACACCTGCCTTCCCAGTGACCAGGGCGCCCTGCCCACAGCAACGCCACGTTTGGAAGAGGACCCACCTCCACCCTCTGCCTCCTTCAAGCTGCGGAGCTGGCCGGGGAGCACCGAGGGTGACAAGGCCATGCGAGGGGGGACCCGGAACCTGGCGCACACGTGGGCGACCCGGGCAAGGCCGGCTGTGCTGACTGAGCAGGGCGGCCCCACCCACCCAGACCCCGTCACCTCCCCACAGCCTTCAGGTGCCAGGGGCCGGCAGGCGACGAAACTGAACCCTGACCCTGAGGCACTGGCGGCCTGGGCTGGCACCACCCTAGCCTCTGCCTCCCTGTCATCCTGTCCACCTCAGCACGCCCCATGAGGACGGCGTCCCTCCAGCCACCTGCAGGCGTGAGGCCTGGCTGGGCACCCGGGGCCTCGGGAGGGGGGCCCTGGAACGTGCACAGAGGCAGTGGCTGTGCCTGGGGCCTGGCGAGGCCGAGGGCTCAGCTGTGGGACGGGCCTGGCTGTCTGGGTGGGTGGGGGTGGCCGTCCCACCCGGAAGCTCCCTCTGCCTGAAAAACCCGGGAAACCCCCACCCCAGGGCGCACGTCCCCACACCTAGGATGATGTGGCCCACAAGGCGCTGGTTCTGGACAGGCCTGGGCCCCTCCCTCGCTGCACACCCGCCCGTGGCTGCCCACTGTGCCGAGTCTGGAGGGCTCCGCCTGCCCAGCCAGGGTGCGCTGCCTCCCCTGGACTCACTCCTGGGCATCTGAAATGCCGCCGGACCCAGAGGCCAGGGCAGCACCTCCACCGGTCAGCCCCGGCTGGCCCAGGCCCCTGGGAGCGTCATGTGCTTTTGCACGTCGTCCAAAGGCCCTGAACCACGAGCAACTTCTCCCACCGACCGCCGGGAGATGGAGGCTGGGGTCGCTGCCTCCTGCTTCTAGAGGCCGAGCTGCGCCATGACCCCACTGCCTGCCCCGTGGGCTCAGCTCCCGGGACCCTCCAGGCGGTCCTGGGCCCCACCTCGGGGAGCCTGCCTGCAGCCCTACTCACTCATGTTGGCGGTGACGATGACGAAGGGCCTCAGGTAGGTCCTCCTCAGGTTGCGGGCCACGTTGCGGAAGTAGGCCTCGAACTGCTGCAGCAGCCGCGCCGCACCGCCCTCCGCCCGCTGGATCTGCTCCCACGCCGCCCTGGTGTCCGGGGCCAGGAGGGCACTGCCCGCATGGACAACGTCCTGTGCACACAGACACAGGGCTCAGTCTCACGCCGGAGCCTGGTAGGTGACAGAAGCCAACCAGTGGCTAGAAGACCACCAGCTCGCAGGGCCACAGCAGGCCAGCAACAGGGGAGGTGGCCTCGGAGGCCAGAGGCCATCAGGAGGCACCCTGCTGGGGCTTCACCGTGTGCCCTGGGAGGCTGGGACACCCAGACCACTCCCGGAGGGCAGGCGGCAGGACCCCCACAGGCTGCACTGAGCAGGGCCTGCTGGGCCCTCCGACGGAGGCCAGTGCTCAGCCTGAGACGGGAACCGGGAAGGGAAGTTGCTGGCAAAGAAATGAGGAGAAGCGGCCCCGGGCCCAGGCTCTCAGGCCAGGATCCAGGCCCAGGCGAGGGCTCGCCCGGCCGGCAGGTGGGGTGGACCGGGCCTCTCGAGGCGCAGGACAAGGCCTAGGGAGCAGCCAGGAGGTAGCTCTGGACGCCCCGGAGGGTTCACAAGCCCTGGGACAGAGGAGCCTCTCAGGGTCACCCAGCAGACGCCTCAGAGCAGGAGGGACTCTACAGGAGTTCCGGGCCCCCGCTGGGGCCCACCGCGGACAGCCGCGCCCCTGGCACGCGCCTTAGCGCTCTGCGCCTCCTTCCTAACCCCGCGAACAGGTGGGTGACTACAGTGTGGCAGTGGCGCGGGAGCAACGCGGGGCGCTCCCTGACTGCCAGGGGGGGCGGTCACCGCCCGGCTGGCTTGCCCCCACCCCTGCCCCTGCCCACATGCTGCCAAAACCACTCGCTCGGCCAGCCACCCGCGCCCCCTCACGCCTGGAAACAGAACGCCGCTGCCCGCCCCGCGGCCCGCTGGGCTCTGCTCCTCCGTCTACCTCGTGGAAGCCGGCCTCGCGCGTGGCCGCCAGCTCGAAGCCCTGCTGCTGGCTCTCGTGCTGCAGGACGCGGCCCAGCAGCTGGTAGGCAGTGCGCACGTCGTTGCCGAAGAGCGGGACACCGAGCCGCGTGGCGTTGCGCAGCGCCTTCACCAGCCGCAGCGACGCGCTGCCGTCCAGTCGCGACTCGTTGCGGCTCAGCTTCTGGTTCTGGAAGGGGAGAAACCGGGACGTCTGCGCTGACCGGCAGCTTCGGCCCTTCCATCCGGCGTTCACTGCCTTTGGGTGGAAGCTCCCTCGTCAGAGAGAAGCCCCAGCCCAAGGCCCGCGAGGATGTTGGACTGAGGACCGTGGCGTGGGAACCGGGTGCCCCAGGTGCTCAGAAAGCACGTTATGGAGCAAAAGATGAACAAAGGGCAGCGGAAAAGGCGCCATCCGAGCACGAGGGGCGCAGGACGCATTTCCAGAACCAAGGCCGCAGAGCTGGGCCCTGTTGGATCAGGAGAAGCACTGGCGTGTGCCCAGCCTGCCAGCGGCCGCTGCACCCTCACCCCACTCGGGGCACGCCTGCCCGCGTGCACACACGTACACACATGGTGCACTCACAATGCACACAGTGCACATGAGGACACACCCAGAGGCTCCGCCTACCGTGACTGCGAGGTCCGTGAAGGAGCCTGAGGTGCAGTTGAAGAGCTCCGGGGGCAGCCAGCCCTTCTCCCCGCTGCAGTGTCGAACCGCATTTCCTGGGGGGCAAGAACGTGCTGTGTGGACGCTTGGATCCAGCCTGCCGGCCGATGCCCATTTAATGCCCTAGCCCGGGGCACAGTGGAGGATGCCAGGGCAGCCCGGGCCGGGCAGGCCCACAGCCACGAGGCTGGCACACACTCCCTTCCTTCAGCCTGGGCCACACGCATGACCCGCTGCTGACAGCAGGCCCTCAGACGCCCAGCACACCCGTGAGAAAAGAAACCAGGAAAAGCCCGTGCCAGGGGCCAGTGATGGCCGCACACACCTGCCTGGATTCCCTGGGCGCCCCCAGGTGTTGCTACCCCCTCCACAAAGAACCCAACACGTGAAGCAGGAGCTGTCCACGGCCCACCAGATGGCGGCAGAGCCAGGAGGGCGCCCAGGCAGGACGGGCAGTGTCAGGCAGGTGCCCCCTGGGCTTCACCAGGCCCACATGGGCGGCACGCGGCTCGCCCTGGAGGAAATGCCACTGCTTCTCCCTACTGCTTCCAACACAGAGCATTCCGTGGGTTCTGACGCGGGCCAGTCTCCGTCCCATTTCCCACCCTGTGATGCCAGGGCCACTGCACTCACCCACGGACCCCTTGGGGCACGGCACAGCAGCCGGCTGTCCGAACTTGGTCTGCGGCCACCAGATGCCAGCCTCAAATGCTCTGGGACATCCGTTGTAGATGACTGGGGTGCAGGGAAGACGCCCTCAGTGGCAGGGCCAGGACACGCCTCTCCCAGAGCCCACCCCTCACCTTCCCACCCCCATCGGCCCTGCCCCCCGCCCCTCGTGAAGGGCCAGGTTTCTGGAAGGTCAGGAGCACACACAAGAGGCCACTGAGGGGCCCCCGAGCTCAGGGATGTGCAGGACCCTCCCCCCGGCACACGGGCACATGCCAGCCTGCAGCCCATCCCTGTGTGTGACCAGAAGAGGGTCACTGTGCAACCAGACCTTCACAGCCAATTGATGTGACCTCAGCGAAAGGGTTGTCACAGCGGTTGCACTGGCGGCCGATGACGCCGGGCTTGCAGGCACACTGGCCAGTGTCCATGTCGCAGGCGCGGCTGTGGGAGCCGTGGGGGAAGCAGTCGCAGGGCAGGCAGGCCTCCTGGGCCGGGGGCTTGTAGTGATTCTCCTACAAAAGCCAGAAGTAGCGCAGGAGGCCTCAGGCGCCAGCAGAGACCTGCCTCCAAGGACGCTTCCCCAGCAGCACCCAAGTCATGCTGTGCTGGACAGGTGGCCACCAGACTGGCTGCTCAGTGCTGTCCTCTGCCCAAGTCCAGGGCTGCTCCCTGGGGCCCACGATGCCAGGCCTGGGGCGTCCTCCAGAAAGCACCCCTCCCTCGCTCCCCGTCATCCTCACCGCGAGCACCCTGCATCTGCTCCGAAAGGAATCAGAGGCTGCAGTGGAGGCCACCAGGTGAGGATGGTCCTTGGCCGTTGTTGTTTTAAATAACTGTGACACACTAGGAGCCCCCCACCTGCCCACCACGGGGCAGGCCAGGGATGGTCAAGAGCACATGTCCCAAGTTCACACAGTCTGGCTCATGTCCAGCTCTGCTGTCTACTGGCCACTCTGCCCTTGGCTGGCCACCTGCGACCCCCTCTGGAAAGTGGGATGGGCTGTGATAGGTGGACTCTTGAACCAGGTTCAGGCGGACACAGCTACCCCGACAGGAGTTCGAACCATGCCAAACGTTAGGAGCAGGAGGCCAGGGCGGCCAGTCACGCCTGGGGCAGGGAGGTGACCTGATCCGCTAAGCTCTTTCTTGCACATGCTATGACTCTCGATGAGGAAGAAGTCACGGGCAGGACTTCTCCAGTGCTGCGTGCGCCCACGTCCCTCCTCCCATGCCATCCACGGGAGCTCCGCGCCCCCCTGCTGACAGGCCTGACCCTGACCCGAGGCAGCCGACCTCGCCCTGGAGCATTTTGTGACACCAGCCATCTCCTTGCTGGAGCCACCCTGGAGCCCGTGGACAGGCTGATGTCCTGGGGAAGCTGCAGGGAGCCCAGTGACAATGTCCCTCCCTGGGCCGGCAGGTGTCTGCCTGGCACCACGTTCCCTGGAGTAGCACCGTGGCCCTCGGACCTGGCACCCAGGCTCCAAGCCACGGGCAGCCTGACAGCAGTCACTGTGTGATGCTACTGGGGTGCGTGACGGGTCCCTGAGGTCAGCTGGGGTTCACTAAAACCTGGACAGAACACGTGAGCCTCTCAGGGACCATGAGACGGGAGCCCATGCTGCCACGGACTGGACCGGACATGAAGACGGGGTGGCCGGCTGGGAGAGTCCCTTCTGCACTGTCTGTGTGTGACATGGGTACTGGGGATAGAGCCCAGGCCGCGCTGCCAGGGACCTGCTCTACCACCGAGCCACCTGCCCAGGGAGGGCTTCTGCCGTCCTCCAGCACCAGTGGCAGGAGGGGGCCACGCAGGGCTGCAGGGGAGCCAGTCTTCACAGGAACGGCTGGCCCCACTGCCCCCGTGCTGGGCTGAGGACTGGCCAGGGCTCTAGTTCCCATGGGCTCCCTGTGAGGAGCAGCCCTGGGGGGCCCAGGCCACGGGCCAGCAGCTGGCACCTAAACGCACACACCAGAGCGCATGCGTGGGAAGGTGCCCGGGAAGGGCTGGCACGGGCAGGCGTGTGCACGCAGACGTGGGCGTGTGTGCAGGTACGTGTGCACACGCGTGGGCGCGGGCAGCACCTCCAAGGCTCAGCCAAGGAGGACAGCCGGGGTCTCACCTTGCACTGGCACTGGCCGCTGGTCTTGTTGCAGTCGGGATCGAAGCCCTGGCTGACGGCACAGTGGCAGGGGCCGCAGACGGGGTTCCCCCACCAGCCTTTGGGGCACGGAAGGTCGATCCTGTTAGGAAAAGACGGCAGCACCTCCCAGGTGAGGGGAGGCCCGGCAGCGGAGACGGCCGTGTCCCAGCCATCACCCCAAGTGTCTTCAGTTTCCCACCATGCCAGATCCTGAATCCTGTGCCCTATCCCAGGCTTCTACGTCCACACATCCAGGAAGGGTCGTCTGCACGACGTTAGGTTAAATGACTTCCTTCCTCACTGCCCTCCATCTGGAAGTGGGCAGCACCTGTCTGCACTCACTCTGGGCCCTGCGTCTGCAGACCTGGTGCCCTGGAGCTCGGTGACAGCTGACCCGCTGCCAGCGGCTCTGCACGGCTCCAGCCCCCTCAGGCTCACTGACCCAGCTGCCCTGCTACCTTCTCCCAGGGGACCCGGGCGTCTGCAGCATGACAACAGATTCTGCAGCATCCCTCATCCCCCAGCCCTCGTGTTGAGCCCTGGCCACTGCCCACAGAGGCCCTGGGCAGCCTTAGGGGATGTGACGCAGCCCTCACGCCAGCGATGAGCACCAGGCGTGGGGGACATGGGGTGGGGCAGGACCAGTCCTGCCTCCCTTGGAGCAGAACTGGAGGTGAGCAACACCTCAGTGCCAAGGCCAGGCCTCTGGGTGGCTGCCACCTGTGCTCCCTCACCCTACCTGTTCCCAAGGTGGACCACACCTGTGCATCTCCCTCAGACCCAGCGGCCTGCAGAGCCTGCCCCCAGAGTGGCCTTCAGGCTCTCAGGATGCAGGGGGGCCCGCAGGTACCAGCCGACCCAGCCAACCTGCCGTGCTGCCTGGCCCACCTGGCCCCCAGGGCCACGTGCTGACCATGCACCTACCAGAGGCAGAAAATCGATCCAGCCAGAGCCCCAGGAACACCTGTCAGGTGGACTGCATTTGCCTTGGAGGAGACCCAGAGGCCTGGTGGGCCTCCCTCTGGCACCCTCTGCAGCTGGGCGGCCAGGACACCCACGACCCAGACCTGACCCTGCCTTTCCTGCAGGGCTACACAAAGTCCAGTTCTGTCCCTGCCTCACACGGTGGGAACTTCCTCCCTTGCCCTCTGCCTCTGCCCCGCCCCCTGGCTCAGGACAACACATGCCCAGATCTGCCCAGGACCGACCTGCGGGCTCAGGCCAGCCTCATCCCACCAGTCCTCTCATCCGCCTTCTGCAGAATTCCCTCTGCCTTCAGCCTCCCTGGCTCCCACCTTCCTCCACTGCAGGGCACCTCCTGTAAGCTCTCCTTGATCAGGTCTCAGTGACGCCCAGAGTGCTTGTCTTCTGGTGAGATCACAAGCCCAAGGGCACAAGTTCCCTCCTGTTCACGGCTGGGGATTATGGCATGTGCTGGGCTCAGGTAGATCGAGCAGGGAGAGCATGCCCAGACGCAGGCTGGGCTGGCACGGGCCTCGGCACCCCAGGGCCATGAGCCATGCAGCCAGAGCCTTGGTTTGCAAAGAACCACGGGGCTCCACCCGTGAAGGGATTTACCTGTGCTGACCACACACCCGTCCTCTGCCATCGACGCACTGTGCACACAGCACTCGAGAAGCCCAGAGAGGGTGGTGCTCCCACCTTAAGCACCCCAGGATTTCCACACACATTGGAGACACCTTCCCACAGTCGCACCGTCTCCCTGCATCTGCAGGACTGTGTCCCGAGTGTGCGGTGGGATTCCGTGGCTGTGACCCGCGCCGACTACCTCCAGGGGGACGCCATCAAACAGGGTTCGTGCAGGATGCCCCACCTGATGCCCACTTATTTCATGTTAAATTTGGGGGAAGACCATGTCCTTGTCATCCAGAAATATATATGTGTGTGTTAAAATCCAAAGGGAAGAGGCCGAGGAGAGGAGGTGGCGGGGATGGCGAAGGCACGCGGCCGGGCCTCCTTACTTGTTCTCGCAGTACTGCCCGTAGTGGCCGGGCCCACACTCGCACGCGTAGCCCCGCGGGGAGCCCGGCGAGCGCACGCAGGCTGCCAGGTGCTTGCAGGGGTTCAGGTGGCAGGCGTCCACACACTTCCGTCCAAAGTACCCTGCGGGCGGGGAGGGCGGGCGGCATCACTCCAGGCCTTCCCTGTGCGCTCCCCACGGCGGGGGTGGGCAGGGCGCCTCCAACCACACACACAGGACCTGGGGGGGGTCGAAGTGGGTGCCCTGGACTCGGAGGTGACGTGGGTGTGAGGCTTTGAAAACCTGCCACTTCTCCAACTCCTCCGTGCGCCTCAGGAGTCTCGGGCCTCTCCTGCACCCCAGCCAGGGAGGCCCGCTCCATCCCGAGGACGCGGGGTCATGCCTACCAACCTGCAGGGCGCCCACCCCGCAGTCACCCCAACAGGCTCCGGGGTGAGGGCGCTCACCCCGTAGTCACCCCCCGACAGGCTCCAGAAGGAGGCCGCCCACCTCGGTCGCAGACGCAGGAGTAGCCGTCCCAGGTGTCGCGGCAGCGGCTATGCGCAGGGCAGGGGCCCGAGGCGCAGGGGTCCTCCACCTCGCAGCCGTCCTTCACCCTGACCTTGAGGGCGTCCTTCATGTTCAGGGTGGCGATGTTGGTGGCCGTCTCCCCCATCCTCACCCCCTGCGTTAATGAAGGTCAGCTGGACTCAGCCCAGCACCGGGGCTGGAGGAGCATCCAAGGCAAGGGCGGCTGCGGCAGCCGCTTCCCTCCATCCCGCCCCGCTGTTGAGCTGGGGCCGGGGCAAACCCACCTCATCCCAGGACCGCGCGGCTGGCCCCTGGGGGTGGCAGCTAAGGAAGGTGAGGTCAGACTGTGGGGCGGGTGGCCACTCGAGACACAGTGGCCGCCCCCCCCCCCCCCCCCCCGGCGGGAAGCCCAGCAGCCGTCGGGGTGGACGAG